>CM032631.1:21735832-22335832 GCA_019097785.1 Fraxinus excelsior | reverse complement strand
TTTGGGGATAAACTTCTAGTGGTCACAAAATGATGGTCCACTCAATTATGTCGATATCATATTGGTCATTTGATTATTCATATTATTGCGTAGAGCTCTATCCGATGCATAGTAGTCAATAGACAGGTTAAGGGCCTCGTGAAAGGAAAAGATTTCAAATGAAATTATTTCAAGCAAACTTGGACGAATGTATGAATATGATGCATTTTTAGTATGATGTTTTAAGGAATGACATGGTTTCATATACTATAATATTCATACTCATGACATGAATGACGTTTACTTATTGAGCATTAGCTTATGTAGTTCTTGTATTGTAAGTGAGTATGGAACTTTATAGAAGACATGGCTAGCTATGAAGCTCTTATGAGATTTCTAAGTTCGATGTACATGGATGACGACGTGCAGGGTTGTTTTGTGGGATGTTGTTTTGGTCTTACAATCTGACGTATTATATGGGGATCCTATATTGTATATGTATGACTTTTGAAATGGCATGGTAGATACTTTTGTAATCTCAAAGTAAATATGTTGGAATCTGGTTATATAATATTTTGTCTTAATAAACTATGTGAACATCATAGGTGATGAGGTGAGAATATATAGGGACCTTATTTTCAAGATGCTTATTTCATTTTATCAGGTCAAAAAAAAAAAAATGCAATCGTATCATCAATTTTTAATTCTAAATAGGAGAGTGTATAATTATCTATATAAATGGGGTGTAACAGTTTTCACATGATATGTGTTGTTATTTATGTTTTAGTTTTTGTTGATGTAGCATTTTAGTCTGGCAATGGAACTTTTGCGAGATGGACTAGGAGATATCCGAAGTAAATTGATTGTCCTGGAATTAAGTGTTGTGCATTAAAGAGTTCTATTTATATTGAGAAGTCCATAAGGAATAGTGACTCGAATAGGTTACTTGATACCCGATAAAATGTTGGCATATGTTAGAGGGGTTGAGCCGTGATGGGGAAAGGTGCTGAAGTGGTGTACACATCTATATGTTCTAGTAGTAGCAAACTTGCACAGCTTTGTAGCTAAGATGTTTTTGCTCAATTGACAATATATATGTACAACTCAACCATGGCCGTCTCACAGCTGGAGGATATATTAGAGTCGATGGCGATCATCTTCCTATGATGGCTAGGGAAGTGAAAACTCAACTTAATAATAAACTAGCCACTATAAAGAAGAACATAACAACACCACAACACATGCCGTATATTTTTATATTTGGTAACTTAGCATCTAGTAATATTGATTTAACTAATATCTACTATTTATTTGTAGGGGTGTTTGCGGTATATTTGCAATCAAATACATCAAGTTTCTACAATTGAACGTGTTGAAGAACTGATCAACTAAACTCACTTGCCCAACAGGTGATTGAAGTTAGCATCCGACTTGTATGCATATAATTGTGACCCTAGTATTTTGTACAAGTACATTGTAAATATATGCTAATTTATACTCATTTTCTAATTTAATTTTTTGGTTCTATGTGATTATTTATTAAGGGTGTGTTTGATGGATATTATTGAGAAAAGATGTATTTTAGATAGTGATATAATGGGAAATATGTGGTTAATAAGTAAGGAAAAGTTATTGATGTGATGAAAAATATTATTTTATTAAAGAATGTATGGTTGAATGAGTTTTGAAAGAATATGTACCAAATAGAGTAAAATATATAAATAGATTGTTAATATAAACAAAAACATAATACTAATTTTAAATCATAAATATCATACATGTGATTTTATAGCAATAAAACATACAATTAAAGATTTAAACATAAATTGCACATATGTTCAACTGTTAGAAATGATATTGTAAATGTGTTTTATATACTTATCTAGCCATTTACACACACACACACACACACACACACACACACACATATATATATATATATATATATATAGGAATTATTATAATTAGTTAAGATCTAATCTCATATATTTACTGTTTGTTAGGTAAAATTCAATAATTTAAAGTAAAATTGAAAGAAAATCTAGTGAAAATGGCGATTTCCAAAGTTTGGGGACCAAATTGCAAATATAAAATAGTTAATTCAGAAAATAAAATGACAATTGAAGACCATAGGAAGTCATTAGACAAAAATAAAAGACAACTGAGTGAAATTGTATGATAAAAGACCTAATTGAATCCAAAAGAAAGTTTCCCAAAAGTTTATAGGTCCATGCAAAAGGATGTAATATGCAGAACTAAAGGTTATTTTTTGCAATCCATGCACACACACCCCAATGACCCGTGCGCACATAGGGGTCAGTTCTAGAAAGTCAGCTATGCTTTTATTCTTTAATACGAACTCTTTTGACAACGAATTTGAATACATTTCTTGACCAAATTTCCCTTCCTGTAAATACAATACAAGGGAAAACATTCAAGCCATCTCTCTCTAACCTCTTAATTCATATCTATACCATAAAATTATTGAAGAAGAAGAGACCAATTCACATCTTTTAGGAGAGAGAATCATTCTAGCTAGGAATTAAAGGCTAATTACATGAAGAACTTAAAGATTTTGAGTTTGGGATTGAAGATCAAGATCTCTTGCATTTGTTCATGTTTCAGGTGACATCTATTCATTATTCTTCTTGTAATATTATAGAAATCATGTTAGATTAAACCTTTATTTGTATTGGATGAAGGTGAACCCTTTGTTTGTTTAATTTTAATTCAAATACAAGTAGTTTAGTCATTTCTTATTTTTCTTGATTAATCTTGCATGGTCATTATATTATTTAAATATTTGCACACTATTTAGATAATTATTTGGTTGTTGTAGTGTTGGAGGACTCACAATAGGTTTAGAACACTGCAAAGTTGACACATGGGGACTATGTGTTAGGGATAGCATGTATGACGTATGCAATCTTACTGATAATCATATGTGATCTGCTTATGAATTAAGACTATGAATAAGACCAAATTGTGTTAAGGATAGAATTGACTTACCTTGAAAAAGAAATTTAAATGCAAAAAAATTATTGATTTTCAAGAATGCATGAATAAAACTAAATTACATAGTTGAGAATTGAAATCGATAACAATAGGTGGATTCTAAGTTCAATAGAATCATCTATTATAAATTCTTACAAATCACGCATTTATGTAATTTTAGAATAATTCCAACAAATCTCTTTGTATTACAATAATTGGAATTCAATATAAAACTAGTACATTTGAGTAGAATTTATTCCATATGGGACGATAACTCAACTCATCACGTATTTCTTATTAACGTTCTCGTACACTTGCAAGATTTATCTGAACAAGTTTTGATGCTGTTTTTAAGGAATAAAGTGTTTTATTTGAGTTTATTAGTTTAATATACGATTTAAATTTTGTTAGTTGTTTTTCGTTACACCTAAGCTCTATTTTATTTGGATTTTCTTTTTAGGTACTATCAAGCAGTTTATGCAAGATTTTAATGAATTGAGCTCCTACTATTAGATCTTGAGATTGAAAGGACATTTAGGCAAAGAAGAAGAAAACAACAAAGAGCAAGAGAAAGGGAAATAGAAATAGCAGAAAGTGAAAATCAAAATCAAGTTCAATTGCTACCAGTTTTGCTAGTTCCGCAAGAGAAAAGGAAATAGAAATGATGACGAAGTATTTGTAGGGTATTATGTGAATCTCATACCTACTAACATACAGCTAACCATAATATATCCACACCATTTGGGTATGTCCACTTTCATTTAAGATCAGATGTCATCAACTTATTTTAAAATCATGAGGACATCTATGTTCTTTGAAAAATGAATGGAAATCCGCAAGACATATACAGGCTCTCCTGATGCTTTGAGAAATAATCAATCACGAAGGTATGTCAGCAAACGCTTTTCAAATGTGCATATTCCCTCATATCTTAAAGGATGGCACAAGAGTGACTACAATCACCACTTTATTGGGAGCATCATTTGTTGGAATGACATAATGAAGAAATTCACCACAAAATTCTTCCCTCCTTCTCAAGTCCATCAATTAGAAATGATATATACACATTCAAGCAAAGGGTTATTGAAAGCTATCTAGAAGTATAGAAATGGTTCAAAGATTATTTAAAAAAAATGTCCTAACCTAGACTAAACAGGCCTACGTCTACATCTTTTATTCAGGCTTGTATTGTGAATACCTTAACATGGCAATACTTCAACTGGAGGATCGGTGATGAATATGCCCATAAACAATGCATATGAGTGTCAAAATGTGAAAGTTTAGGAAGAGTATGGCTCTTGAGCGCTAGGGGAACACCACCCCGTCGCTTGAGCGTTTGACTAGTGCCCTCCCAACTACACTAATTTGGGGGCTCGAGCTCCAGTCAAGCGTTTGCTAGCATAATTATGCCGAAAAAATGAAGTAGGTAAAGATCAAATCGGGGTCGAAACTGTATTGAACCGAATGTCAAATTAAATAAATAAATGCACAAATAAACTATAAAATGTCATAAAAATAACAGATTTTTTAATTTTAGTTTACTAATTCAAAGTAAAATATAAATTCGTGTTTGTTAATTAGGTTTAGTTTCCTTATTTTATAACATCACAAAGTAAAAATTAACATGTCCAAAATAATTTGATGTGTTCAAATTAAAATTGTTTGTGTTGGTCCCATAGTTTACTTATAACTGGAATTTAACTATAAATTGCAGAATCTAAAAATGAACACAAAGATTTTTCACCCCAAAGGGCTCGGATGTTCAGCTGAACTGCGTACTCACCCATTGAGCATCTCCAAAGCAGATATCCCTCTAGTTCCACTAGAATCACTAAGAATCGTTACAAATTTATGAAGAAATCAGAAATTTCTTCACAATTTTCTCTCGCCTCAAATCACACAGATACAATACACAATCTCACACAAACTATACACCAAGTATAATATCTGAAACATCACTCAGATATAGAGATTGAATAGCAACCACTAAGATTCACAGAACGGTAGAGATGAAAGATGAAACCCTAAACTTACAAAGATCATCCCAAACATGATGCCAAATGAAAAGCCAAAGACGATTTTAACGCACGAAGATCAAATGAGAGCTGGCTAGATGTATGGGCAAATCACATGATCAAGAAAATAAAAGAGGTGTATGAATATGAAACACGATTTCCACAAACCAATCAGAACTGGGCTAAAGAACCGAGAAGTAGCACAAGCCTAAATACAACAAACTCGGCCAAGAATTGGTAAGGCAACCCAAGAACTTAACATTCTCCACCTTGTTGAACAATTCTTAGTGACTTTTCGGTTCTAGAGATCTATTTATATCATTTGCTCTTATTAACATGTAAAAATAAAAATGAAAAATTAGTACTTCTTCAAAAAAAACCAATCATGCTTGACTATTCTAAATTCACTACTATTCGGTGATGTTTAGAATTTTCAATCAGTTTTCGAATTTTCTCAAAGCCAATACCTTGGTTCCCAAATCAGAGGGATTAAATTTAGTAGAAACCTTTTATAGGCTAATCAGACATTTTTCAGCCATGTTTCTCACAAAGTGAAACTTTATATCAACATGTTTAGTTCGATCATGATACATGTGATTTTTGTTGAGATGTATAGCACTCTGATTGTCAGTATAGACTTTAACATAATTATTCACAAAACCAATTTGACGTAATAACCCTTTTAACCAAAGGATTTCTTTAACAACATCACATGCAGCTATACATTTTGCCTTTATAGAAGATAAGGAAACTAGCTTTTGCAATTATGATTTCCAACTAATTCAACCATCACACAAAGTGAAAACGTAAGAAGTAGATCTTTTATCTAAATCTCCAACAAAGTCAGAATCAGTGTAGCCTTTCAAAATTATGTCATCATCACATTTTTTAAACAGTAAGCCTAATTCAGATGAACATTTTAAGTATTTTAGCATCCATTTTATAGCCAACCAATGTGTTTCACCAAGGTTAGCCATAAATCTACTTATAATACTTATTCCATGAGCTAAATCAAGTCTGGTACAGACCATCAGATACATTATAGACCCAACAATGTTAGCACAAGAAATATTTTTAATCCTTTTAAATCTTTCATTCGTTTTAGGTGACAGTCCACTAGACAATTTGAAATGATTTGCAATAGGCAAAGAAACAAGTTTACAGTCAATCATAGAAAATTTTTCGAGTATTTTCCTTATATATGCACATTGTTTTAAATGCAAAATACAATCAGTCTTATTTCTTTCTATTTCCATGCCAAGAATCCTTTTATCTTGTCCTAGGTCTTTTATTTCAAACTTAGATTTTAGTTTTAACTTAATAAAATCTATTTCAAATCTGTTATGATAAGCAAGTAACAAATCGTCAACATATAATAACAAGTAAATGGATTCAGGTCCTCCTGACCCTTTGAAGAAGAAACATGAATCATAATTACTCTTAACAAATCCCAAGGTCTAAATGTAGGAATTAAACTTCTTATACCACTGTCTGGGAGCTTGCTTCAGGCATAGAGGGATTTTTTCAACAGACAAACCTTATGAGTGTTCGATTTTACTTCAAAACCCACAGACCGTTTTATATAAATGGTATCATCAAGGTCTCCATTTAAAAGACAATTTTTACATCAAGATGATCAAGTTCCCATATAAAATGAACAGTTAGATCAAGCAGAATTCTAATGGAAGTATATTGATCAATGGGAGAAAATATTTCATTATAATCAACTCATTCCTTTTGAGTGAACCCTTTGGCAACAAGTCTGGCTTTATATCTTTTACCTCATGTATTAGAATCTCCTTCTTTGATCTTCAAAATCCATTTACATTCAACAACCATTTGGTTTTCAGGTTTATTAACAAGAATCCAAGTTTTGTTTTTTATCAAATATTTCATTTCTTTATTCATGGTTTCTTTCCAAAATTTTAATTCAGAACATTTTATACTTATTCAAAGGTAGAAGGTTCAGAATTCAAAGAGTATAGAGCAGAGAATAGGGTGACAATCATCATTACTTAGCCTAGTAGAAGGAATTCTATTCCTCTTATCTATGTCTCTAGTTAGTTGATAATCAACAAGAGATGAATTAGTTGATTCAACTTCAACTTCAGGTTTACTTAGATCCTAATTCGCTTTAGATTGAGTAGTCTTCACCTCAATCAAATCATTGTAATTTTCAAGAATGGTTTCTTTTATAGGTGCAGATCTAATAGATTATGTTTCAGATATAGTCTTGCAAGGAAAGTCACTTTCATTAAAGATTACAAATCTGCTAATGATCAATTGGAACCCATTCTTACATTTAACCCAAAGTGTGTACCCTTTGGTCTCTTCCCCATATCCCAAGAAAACACATTTTAAAGATCTTTATTCAAGTTTTCCATCATTCTGATGGGAATAAGCAGTACAGCCAAAAACCTTAAGTCTGTTATAATTAGGTATAGTATTTGACCATAGTTTTTCAGGGACTTGAAAATCAATAGCACTAGGACTTCTATTTATGATATATGTTGCAGTTTTTAAAGCTTCGCCCAAAAGAATTTTGGAAGTCCAGAACTGTGAGTTATACATCTAACCTTTTCTAATAAGGTCATGTTCATCCTCTCAGCAATACCATTTTGCTGAGGGGTGTATGTCACAGTCCTATGCCTTAGAATTTCATTTTTTTTTACAAAAAGAATCAAATTCCAGATTGCAGAATTCAAGGCCATTATCAGTCCTAATTGCTTTGATTTTCTTGTTGGTTTGATTTTCAATCGTCAATTTTCATTGCTTAAAATTTTGAAAAGTGTCAGATTTATGTTTCAAAAGGAAAGCCCATATTTATTTATTTTGAAAAATCATCTACGAGTAAATAGAATCTAAATCCACTCAAAGTATTCACAAATGATGGACCCCAAAGGTCAACATGTAAATATTCCAATATAGAAGTAGATTTATGGATTCCAGTTTTAAAAGGCAGTTTATTCTATTTTCCAGACACACAGTCTTCATAGAAGCTTAACTTTTCAAAATTTTCTTTTGCAAGATATCCAAATTTAATCTAAATAGTTAGTCCATTTTTAGACACGTGGCCAAGTCCTTTATGCCAGATTAAAGACTTATCAGAGTTAGAATTTACAGCAGCAGAGCTGCAACCTACTAAATGTTTGGCTTTCATGGTATAGATACCATTTATCTTGGGTAAAGAAATATTTTTTTATGATTAAGATGCAGCTTATACAGCTCCTATTAATTCTTATGTCGTAATCTTCATCTAATTCTCCAAAGGAAATAATATTCATTTTTAGTTCAGGTACATATCTAACTTTGTCAAGTTCAAGTATATGGTTGTTGTCTATTAAAAGATTCAATTTTCCTATTCCTTTTATCTGACAACTCATGTCATTTCCCATCTGTACTTGTCATCCATTTAGATCAATAAGCTAAGTGAACCAATCCCTTATAGGGCACATATGAAAAGTGCAACCGGAATCAAAGACCCACTCTTTTGGGTTTCTATTAGTGGTATTAACAAGGACAACCCCTTGAATATCATGTTCATTTTTGCATGTAACAGCAGCATATCCAGCAAAATTATGTTTGTCTTTCATATCAAAGATCTTTTTAAAACAATCTTTGATTAGGTATCCTGTCTTGCCACAGTAATAGTATTTTCTAACTTTTAGCTTAGATTTTGGTTGATTTTTGTTCTGATTCCTAAACTTAGAAAATTGAGGTTTATCTCTTTTATGGGACTTGAAATTGCATGAATTCCCTTTTTATTCTGATTAAGTTTCTCCTTAACATTCAAAGCTTCACTAAACTTAGAGTCATTAAAGACATATTTTAGTTCAAGTTCTCTGTTCCTCAAAGATGATATAACAATATCAACACTAAGATCAATTCTCCCATATTCCAAGGCATTTCTAAGTTCTCTATATTTATCACCTAGTGCATTCAACGGAGCAACAACTTGTTGATCTTCAGATAATTTCTCATCACAGTTAGTTAATTCTTGAACAATTCTAGTGAATTTATCAATATTTTCTTCTAACGTGGAAGAACGATTAAATCTGAAATTATAGAACTGTCTTAGGAGATAGCATTTGTTGGACATGGTTTTAGTCAGGTGGAGAGATTCTAACTTGGTCCATAGACCCTATGTATTAGTGGTTTCCCCAACTTTCCTAATAATAGTATCAAATAGATGAAGAAAAATAGAACTCTAAGCAATCTCATCTAACTCTTGACTCCTATAGGCACTAATTTCAACCCCCCATGTCCCATCGGTGGCAGCAGCACACCTTGTTGTAATAACAGAGCCCTTATTTTCTATCGCCATAGACTAAAATCTCCAATCCCCCTCCAAATTCTATTTCAAATTTATGTACAGTAGTCACGATTACAGATAAACACACAAGAACCAGATTATATAACACACATAGTATAACGAGTATAGACAGTGTAAGCGAAAGATAAATTTCAGATATTACAGAATTATATTAGAGTAAACAACTTATCAATAGAGACAATTATATCAATTAAATCGTCAGTCTTGAAAATTTCTAGGGAGTGGTAACCCTTTATTTCCCTACTCCCTCAGATTCCCAAGTCCTCTAATAAGATCTTGGACAAAGGAAAGTAGATGAGGACCACTTACCTTAATAACAAATTTCAGAAATTGACACAGGTGAAGGGTTTTAGAGAATACCAGAATCATGTCAAGAACTTCAGTATCAATGCAGGAAGCAACGAGTCACAAAAACTCATAATGAACTCGACGAAAATTAGAATGAGTCAACTCAACTCCCCACCACTCTGTACAAGTCAAAAGAGTCACCAAGCTCAACAATGAGTTAGATAAAAAAAATGCCACAAACTCATATAAACAATATACCAATGAAGATAACCAAGAACATAAAGGATTTATACCAAGATTGGACAAATCTACTCAAAAATACTTGAATCTTTTAAGGGGTTTACCCAGAAAATTGCATAAAAAAGAAAACTCAAAAGAAATTTCCGATTTTTTTCGCAAGAACCTTTTATAAATCGTAAGATATGTAATATTGAGCAATTTTAAAATTAGGGTTTTTTCAAAAAACCAGAACGCTAATCAAGATCTTAACACAAACAAAGCTCTAATACCACTTGTTGCTCCCAGAGTTTACTTAGAATAGGAATTAAACTGTAAATTGCAGAATCTAAAAATGAACACAAAGATTTTTTGTCCCTAATGGCCCGGATGTTCAGCTGAACGGCCTACTTACCCATTGAGCATCTACAAAGTAGATATTGCTCTAGTTCCACTATAATCACCACAAATCGTTACAAATTTATGAAGAAATAAGAAGTTTCTTCACAATTTTCTCTCGCTTCAAATCACATAGATACAATACACAATCTCACACAAGCTATACACAAAATATAATATCTAAAACATCACTCAGATTTACAGAGATAGAATAGCAACCACTAAGATTCACATAACAGTAGAAAGAAGAGATGAAACCCTAAACTCACAAAGATCATCTCCAAACATGACGCCAAATGAAAAGCCAGAGACGATTTTAACGCACGAAGACCAAAGGCCTCAGATCAATGGCTGAAAGCTAACAAGATGTATGGCTAGATCACAGAATCAAGAAAATAAAAGAGGCGTGTGAATATGAAACACGGTTTTTACAAACCAATCAGAACTGGGCCAAAGAACTGGGAAGTAGCACATGCCCAAATACAACAATCTGGGCCAAGAATTTGTGAGGTAGCCCAAGAACTTAACATTTTGTGATTAAGTCTTGTTAAGGATTATGATTAATTTGTTAATAGAAACAATTAAGTAAACTGTTAAATACTTAGGATTGACAATTAGCTACTACGGTATCTCACATTGGAGGCTTAATAACATAGTGGAAGAGAAGTCTCCTTTAAAACAGAGCATTACTTGGATATAATATGAACTAGCCTGTTAGTGCAATATTTGAGGCCGTTAAGATAATTGAAGCATTTTGTGAAAAAAAAAAATCATATTAATTAGAAAACTGTGTCTGTTTTTCAGTTTATAGTAAAATCGCTCTAGTTAATTGTTTATTCACTAATTTTTTATTTTTGGCTAATGTATGATGATTGGACCGCATTTGAGGTTCGCTCACAATTTTTTCAGTTAAATCGATCGACCCGGTTCAGTTTTTATTGTACTGATATACATTTTAAATGGTTTTCGGAACCTATATTACACTCACTGCACACACACAAACATGATAAAGCTATATCATCATCTTCTCTTCCTAAATTATAGTTACGACTCTCAATCGAACAAGTAAAATGTATAGGATTTTCTTGGGAAACAAATAGGAAATGAATAAGAGTTTTGATGAAAGAGAAACGAATAATTGTTGAATACAGTTGACATTCTTACTTTTGAATTTTTGTTTTAGTAGGCTAGATATTTTGTATCTTAAGTCTTAAGTTTAAGTGTTCAATTTGTTAACTTCATCTTTGTAAAAGTTATCTTAGTTAGATCTTTTTCATAGATGGTTTGTTAGATTAAAAGGTGAAAAAAAATCTTTGTAATCTATATAAACTAAACATGTATTGGAATGAAAGTGTGTGCTTCAATCTTCTTCCTTCAAAAAACTCCCAGTAAAACAAAGCAAAAATAGAGTATTTTTACTTGGGGCAGAAAAATAGAACATGACAGTAGCCATCCCGGTGAGCATTTAAGCATATACGGTAAGTCTAGTGAATATTCGATAAGTTGAGTAAATATCCAGTGAGTTGAACTAAACTGTTAGGAGTGTTAAAACCGATTAGCATATTGTAAAGTCGGTGAGTTCCACTCTTTGATTCACAAACTACATCATGGTATCAGAGCTGAATTTATCTTAGAAAGGGACTCTAAGAAGAAGAGAATAAGAAGAAGAAGCTCACAAAAAAATAATAAGCAAAAATCGACAGGAAGAAAAATGACTTCAACTGGTTTTCAGTACCACTACCATCTACCTTCAATGGAGAAAACTATAACTTCTGGGATGCTAAAATGAAAGCTTATCTTAAAGCTTATGACCTATGGGAGACAACTGATACTGAAGCTGAACCAGAACCTTTGAGGGCTACTCCAACGGTGGCTCAAATAAAGCAGCATAGTGAAGATGTATCAAAGAAGTTCAAAGCTCTCTCTTGCATTCATTCAACCATTACAGATGCAATATTTACAAGAATCATGACTTGTGAGACTGTAAAAGAAGCATAGGATGTTCTGAAAGAAGAATATCAAGGTAATGAAAAAATGAGACAAATGCAAGTTCTCAACTTGAGAAGAGAGTTTGAGACTTTGAAGATGAAGGAGATTGAAGTTGTCAAAGATTTTTCAAATAGGATGATGAAGATAGTAAATCAAATCAGACTTTTAGGAGATGATTTGCCAAATAAAAGAGTGGTGGAAAAGGTTTTAATTAGCCTATCGAAAAGTTCGAATCAAAGATATCTTCATTAGAGGATTCTAGAGACCTGTCAACAATAACTTTAGCTGAATTGGTGAATGCTTCGTAGGCAACCGAACAAAGAAGGCTAATAGGTAGGAGAAATAATCAGAAGGTGTCTTGTTTACTAAGGAAAAATACAAAGCTTAAAAGAGCTTTGGTGTGAAAAAACCTCGGGTTTAGAGAAGTGAACCTGAAGGCAGCATGAATGAAAACAAAGAGGACAAATTTGCACCTTGTCCTCATTTAAAATAAAGGGCCATTCTCCAAAACAAAATTGGTATAGGCCTGGAGTTCAATGTAGAGATGCAAACAATTTGATCATATTGAGATGGTATGTAAAAACAAAAGAAGGAATCAACCACATCAGCAAGCAAAAATAGCAGAAAAACAGGAAGAATGGCTAGAAGAGCATCTATTCTGTGTTATTAATGCTTGTAGCAAGGTTGAAAATTGGCTATTAGATAGTGGTTGCACTCATCACATGACTGCAGACTCAAGCATCTTTGTGGAAATGAACAAAGCCTATAAATCCAGAGTTAAAGTGGGAAATGGTGACTTTGTAAAGTAAAAGGCAGTGGAGTGATTGTTGTTCAGACTTCAATAGGTATTAAGCACATTCTTTAATAAGATATGTTTTATATGTGCCTAAGATAGATGAAAATCTAATAAGTGTAGGGTAATTGTTAGAGAAAAGTAATTTTTTACTGTTTAAAGAAAAGGTCTGCACTATAATAGATGAAAATGGAAAAGAGTTAATGACAGTTCAAATGAGAAATAGGAGCTTTCCCATAAATTGGAAAAATGATACTATACAAGCATGTTTAGCTGAAGAAAATAAAACTTATTTATGGTACAGACGATTTGGTCGTGCTAGTCATACTTCACTTAAGCAAATGTATGATTTTAATCTTGTTGAAAACATGCCTAAAATCATTGATGAATGTTGTGTTTGTGATGACTGTCAACTTGGAAAGCAAACAAGATTGCCATTTCCAAAGAATCAGTCAAAAAGGGCTATTGATAAACTTTAGTACACTCAGATGTATGTGGTCCATTGAAAGTGACTACATTGAATGGCAGTAGATATTTCATCCTCTTCATTGATGAGTTAACAAGAATGTTTGGGTCTACTTCTTGAAAGCAAAGTCTAAAGTTGCATATGTGTTTCAAACGTTCAAGAAAATGATGGAAAATGAAAGTGGCTGCAAGATGAAGACCATCAAAAATGACAATGGCACTGAATACAAATGCAAGCAGATTGATGATTTCTGTAGAATTGAAGGTGTCAAGCATCAGTTAACTATTCCCTATTCTCCTCAACAGAATGGAGTCAGTGAGAGGAAAAATAGGATAGTTATGGGAATGGCTAGCTGCTTGTTGATTGAAAAAAAGGTACCAAAAGAATTTTAGGCCGAGGCAGTTAATAGTGCTGTTTACCTTCTCAATCGTTTGCCATCAACAGTTTTGGAGAAGAAAACCTCATATGAAGCTTGGTATGATGTCAAACCAGATATCTCACACTTGAAAGTGTTTGGGAGTGTTTGTTACACTCATATTCCTGATGCAAAAAAAGGGACAAACTCAGTGAAAAAGCTGAAGTTGGAATATTGTTTGGCTATTGCAACAATGCTAAAGGATATAGAGTGTTCAATCCTTAAACCAGAAAAGTAACCTCCAGCAGAGACATCAAGGTGGATAAAGATGCTACTTGGAACTGGGATGCAAGTTTAGTAGTTAAAGAAAAATCCAATGATATAATTCCTCAGATCAGAAATGAAGAAAGTAGGAAGAAGAATTGGAGCCTGGTGTCGATGATATTGATTCAGAAACAGAAGAAGATATGGGTGAGAATGAGACCTCTAATAGTCATTTATGCAAGGTGTAATGCTGTTATAGTTGAACATGTAAGCTTTAATGAAGCTTCAAAATCTTCTATCTGGATGAAAGCAATGGAGGAAGAGATCAATATGATTATAAAAAATGAAACTTGGGAGCTAGTTGAAAGATCATTGGACAAGAAAGTCATTGGAGTAAAATGGGTGTATAGGACTATATTAAATCCAGATGGTTTAGTTAACAAACTGAAAGCAATGCTAGTTGTCAAAGGATATGCTCAATAATTTGGAGCAGATTACACAGATACCTTTGCTCCAGTTGCAAGGTATGAAACAATCAAATTGCTTATGGCAATTGCAGTTCAAAATGCCTGGAAAATCTATCGATTAGATGTCAAATCAGCTTTCCTAAATGGCTATCTAAATGAGGAGATTTTCATAGAGCAACTTGAAGATTTTCAATTAGAAGATAGTGAGGATAAAGTCTATCTTTTGAAGAAAGCCTTGTATGGATTGAAACAAGCTCAAAGAGCCTGGTATAGTCGAATAAATGATCACCTTGGTTATTTTGGTTTTACAAAGAGTTTAAATGAACAAACTCTATATATAAAACAAGTGAAGATAGAAATGGTTATCATATCACTTTATGTTGATGATCTCTTGATCACTGGCAGCAACAAAAGATCAATTAGAGAAGTGATTGATAAATTGAAGAAAGTTTTTGAAATGACAGATCTAGGTTAAATGAATTACTTCCTTGGAATGGAGATTTGTCAAGATCAGCATGAGATTTTTATCAGTAAAAAAAAGTTTGCTAATGATGTACTAAGGTGATTCAATGTGGAAAATTGCAAACCTGTTAGCACTCCATTAGTTCAAAATGAAAAGTTTTTAAAAGAAGATGGTGCAAAGTAGGTTGATGCAAAGATTTATAGAAGTTTGACTGGTTGTTTATTGTATTTAACAGCCACCAGATCTGATATTGCCTAGTGAATTGCATTTTCAAGCTGCAAAAAGAGTCTTGAGATATGTCAAAGGAACTGATGAAATGGGGATTTGGTTTAAAAAGTCAGAATTGTGCAAACTAACTAGCTACACTGATAGTGATTAGGTAGGAAGTTTTGAAGACATGAAAAGTACTTCTGGCTACATATTTTATGTTGGTTCAAGTATCATATGCAGGAACTAAATGAAGTTGAAAATTGTGGCACAATCAACAGTTGAAGCTGAATATATAGCTACTTCAGAAGCTAAAAATCAAGCAATTTGGCTGAGAAAAGTATTAGAAGATCTGAAGTTTAAACAAGAAGAGGCCACAATTATTTATTGTGATAATCAATCTACAGTCGCAATGGTAAAGAATCTAGTCTTCCATAGTAGAACTAAACATATCAAAATCAAATACCATTCAATCAAAGAAGCTCAAGAACAAAAGGAGATAAAGCTGGTGAATTGCAAAACTGATGATCAACTAGCTGACATTTTGACAAAATCTTTGGGCAAGGCGAAATTTGAAACATTGAGATACAATCTTGGTATTTCCAGTAAAAATGTCAAGGATGAATGTTAAATATAGTTGATATTCTTACTTTCAGATTTTTGTTTTAGTAGGCTAGATATTTTATATCTTAAGTCTTAAGTTTAAGTGTTCAATTTGTTAACTTCATCTTGTAAAAGTTATCTTAGTTATATCTTTTTCATAGACGGTTTGTTAGATTCAAAGGTGAAAAAAGCGTCTTTGTAATCTATATAAATTCAACATGTATTGGAATGAAAGTGTGTGCTTCAATCTTCTTCCTTAAAAAAAACTCCCAGCAAAACAGAGCAAAAACAGAGTATTTTTACTTGGGCAGAAAAACATAACATGACAGTAGCAATCCCGGTGAGCATTTAAGCATATACGGTAAGTCTAGTGAATATCAGGTAAGTTGAGTATATATCCGGTAAATTGAACTAAACTGTTAGGAGTGTTAAAACCGGTTAGCATATTGTAAATCCGGTGAGTTCCACTCTTTGATTCATAAACTATATATATATATATATATATATATATAAATAAACTTAATGGACTTGCACTATTTCATCATATCAAAAAAATGAGCCAATGTTCTGATATACACAAAATGATACTTTAACAAATATACTAAAACGTAATATCTTAAATATTATTCAATTTTTTCATTGAAGAAAATAAGTATAAAATTTTTGTAACACGTTATTGTAACACTTTTTGTAACGTGTTACAAAAATATAACATTAGTAAAAAATTATGTTTTTTCGTTGACATTATTGTCACAATTGAGTTGTACCATCACACAAAGTATAACACTAGTAATTCATAGTGTTTTTCCACCACCACTACAACCAATGTCAACATTGTTATACTAATATAATACTTATAAAAAATTGTGTTACACCTCTCCTCCACTACCTCCATCTCACAATATAACACGTGTTATACATATTAACATCTCTGCAACCAATACAATCACTGATGCCAACACAACCACTACCTTCCCGAACCACCATATATGTACCACATGATACCATCTGCACTACCATACTGGGTCGTCCCAAGCTTTGTTCAACAATCGGTTTTATAAGTTGATTTGACCAATTTTGACTAAAGATTTATTTGACCAAGTGTATTCTACTTCAAGTGTAGATCAAGGAATCATATTTTTTTTTTCTCAAAACCAATTTTAGGTCAATGAAAAATTAAGGCCAAAAGATGTCACTTGCTATTGAAATAAATTGGGAATAAAGATGGAAAATTGAAAAATTCCCAATCCCACTTATGAAAACTAGAAGATTTAAAACTATTTTATCTAGCTCAAGATTGACATTTGGATTTGGACCTCAAAATGTACCAATTGTTTTTTAAGCGGAGATGACCTACATGCGAGTAGGTTGAGAGATAAAGCCCACACACATGTGCACCGCCGTCCATTCAACCGAGCAAGCCAATTTAATATAATTTTCTGGTAAAATATTATTTAATTATATTATTTATTTCTCTCAAATATTTCTGAGCGCAACACATAATGTCTTCTAAAAAATTGAGATTTTTCTATTAAACTTGTCTGACTAAACAGTTACTATCTATCGAGATAGTTGGTTGTGTATGTTCAAGACACAACTTTTCGAAAGTTGTCTTTTGTACACAATCTTTCTATTTTTCTAAATTGATTCCCATATGTTGGATTTTCTACATTCCAATATGATATTTCTTTCCTTCCTACCGTATTTTGCATTTCTGCACCAAATATTAACTTTTTTTATATTTTTAGTCGTTGTAATTTGTAGTGATACTATTACAAATCGAGATCGTTGTATTTTGGAAGACGAGTGCCGATAGACCGTCAGCACCAATGCTAGGCATTATCGTCTTACGGAGGAAAAATCGAACTCTTTCAGTGATTATTTTCATTTTTGCTTTATTCTTTTTGTCTAGTAAGTCAAGACTCTATCCAATTTTTCACTTACTAAAACTATTATTTGTTAATACAAATCAGTGCATGGTAAATTTGATATATTGCATTATTTTCTCAACAATCTTAAGACGATTATTATTATTAACGTGCTAATTTATATTTTGTAATTTTATTAGATTATTGCAAGTAATTCTACATTAGTCTTACCCCCTAGCAATGCTCGTGTGGAAAGTTGAGAAATTTTATGGGAGTGAATTTTAAGAGATGGCAACAAAAGATACTATTCTATCTTACAACTCCGAATTTTACGAAATTCTTGGATTAAGATGTTTTGTCTATTAATGAGGAGGAAACAAATCCTCAAATATTTGGTGCATGGAATCACAGTGACTTCTTATATAGAAATTGCATCATCAACTGCATTGACATATGTAATGTATACGGTCCGATCAAGATAGCTAAAATACTTTAGAAATCCTTAAACTAGAAATAAAAAATGAAAAATGTTGAATTGAAGAAATTCATTGTTGTCAAATTTCTAGACTTCAAAATGCTAGATTCTAAAATAGTGATGAATTAAGTTCAAGAGTTTACAGATTATCATGCATGAGATACATGCATGAGGAATGAAGCTCAGGGAGTCATTTTAGAATGCTGCGAGTATCAAGAATTATCATCAATGCAGAAAGATTTCTGAAATTGTCTAAAACACAAATACAAGGAAATAAAACTGAATTGAGGATGACAATCAAAATTTTGAGTAGAATTTTGGAAAGCTCCAAATAGAGGCTAAAGTCAATTGAGACAAATACTAGTAAGCAAATGAAACACTTGGTAATAACAAGCAAAATAGGAATGCCAAGAAATTTAGAAGAGAATGTTATAACTGTGATAAGTTAAGTTATATTGATAAGGATTGTCAACAGAAAAGCATAACAGAAAGGACCAACTACACTTAATCAAGGAAGATGAATTGTCAAACTGATGATCTTTGTTGAAGTTTATGAATCAAATAGTGGAACTTACCGGATTTATACTTGGCTTACCGGATATGCAAAACACTTACCGAATTTTGCAAAGGAAATTCTGTTTTAATGTAAAACAGAGTGCTTACCAATTTTACACTGAAGTTACCGTATTGGCACTCCTCTCACCGTATATGATTAAACATTCACCGGGATTGCTACTATCATGTTCTGTTTTTCTACCTAAGTAAATACTCTATTTTTTCTCTATTTTTCAGGAAGAAGATTGAAACACCTTTTCATTACAATATAAGTAGAATTTATAGACTTTACAAAGACAAGTTTTCCACCTCCTAATCTAACAAACCGTCTATGAAAAAGATCTAACTAAAATAACTTTTACAAAGTTTAAATTATCAAATTGAACACTTAAACTTAAGACTTAAGATACAAAATATATAGCCTACTAAAACAAGAAATGTGAAAGTAAGAATATCAACTATATTCAATATTCCTCCTTGACATTTTTACTGGAAACACCAAGATTAAATCTCAATGTTTCAAACTTAGCCTTGCCTAAAGATTTTGTCAAAATGTCAGCTAGTTGATCATCTTTTTTTGCAATGTACCAGTTTTATCTCTTTTTGTTCTTGAGCTTCTCTGATTGAATGGTATTTGATTTTGATATGTTTGGTTCTACCATGGAAGACTGGATTTTTTACCAATGTGACTGTAGATTGATTATCACAATAGATAATTGTGGCCTCTTCTTGTTTATACTTCAGATCTTCTAAAACTTTTGTCAGTCAAATTGCTTGATTTTTAGCTTCTGAAGCAGCTATGTATTCAACTTCAGCTGTTGATTGTGCCACAATTTTTTGCTTCATTGAATTCCAGCATATGATACTTGAACTAAATAAAATATGTAGCAAGAAGCACTTTTCATATCTTCAAAACTTCCTGCCCGATCACTATCAGTATAGCCAGTTAGTTTGCATAATTATGACTTCCTAAACTAAATCTCCATTCATCAGTTCCTTTGATATATCTCAGGACTCTTTTTGCAGCTTGAAAATACAATTCACTAGGCTCTTGCCTGAACCTCAATAGTATATTTACAACATAAGTGATATTAGGTCTAGTGGCTGTTAAATATAATAAACAACTAGTCAAACTTCTGTAAATCTTTGTATCTACCTACTTTGCACCATCTTCTTTTAACAACTTTTCATTTTGAACTAATAGAGTGCTAACATGTTTGCAATTTTCCATGTTGAATCACCTTAGTACATCTTTAGCGAACTTTTTTTGATTGATAAAAATCTCCTGCTTATCTTGACAAATCTCCATTCCAAGGAAGTAATGCATCTCACTTAGATCTGTCATTTCAAAAACTTTCTTCAATTTATCAATCACTTCTCTAATTGACCTTTTGCTGTTGCTAGTGATCAAGAGATTATCAACATGAAGAGTTATGAAAACCATTTCTATTTTCAGTAATTTTACATATAGAGTTTGTTCATTTAAACTCTTTGTAAAACCAAGATAACCAAGGTGATCATGTATTCGACTATACCAGGCTCTTGGAGCCTGTTTCAATCCATATAAGGCTTTCTTCAAAAGATAGACTTTATCCTCGTTATTTTCTAATTGAAAACCTTCAGGTTGCTCTATAAAAATCTCCTCATTTAGATAGCCATTTAGGAAAGCTGATTTGACATCTAACTGATAGATTTTCCAGCCATTTTGAACTGTAATTGCCATAAGCAATTTGATTGTTTCATACCTTGCAACTAGAGCAAAGGTATCTGTGTCATCCACTCCAAATTGTTGAGCATATCCTTTGACAACTAGTCTTGCTTTCAGTTTGTTAACTGAACCATCTGGATTTAATTTAGTCCTATACACCCATTTTACTCTAATGACTTTCTTGTCCAGTGATCTTTCAACTAGCTCCTAAGTTTCATTTTTTTCAATCATATTAATCTCTTCCTCCATTGCATTCATCGAGTGAGAAGATTTTATAGCTTTATTAAAGCTTACAGGTTCAACTATAGTAGCATTACACCTTGCATAAATGTCCGTTAAAGGTCTCATTCTTACATTATCTTCTTCTATTTATAAATCAATATCATTGACATCAGGTTCCAATTCTTCCTCTTCACTTTCTTCATTTCTGATTTGAGGAGTTATATCATTGGCTTTTTCTTTAACTACTAAACTTACATCCCAGTTCCAAGTAGCAACTTCATCCACCTTGATGTCTCTGCTGGAGGTTTCTTTTCTGGTTTGAGGATTGAACACTCTATATCCTTTAGCATTATTGTAATAGCCAAGCAATATTCCAACTTCAACTTTTTCACTAAGTTTATCCCCTTTTGCATCAAGAATATGAGTGTAACAAACACTACTAAATACTTTCAAGTGTGAGATATCTGGTTTGACATCATACCAAGCTTCATATGAGGTTTTCTTCTCCAAAGCTATTGATGGAAAACGATTTAGAAGGTAAAAAGCAGTGTTAACTGCCTCAATCCAAAATTCTTTTGGTACCTTTTTTCAATCAACAAGCACCTAGCCATTTCCATAACTGTCCTATTTTTCCTCTCACTAATACCATTCTGTTGAGGAGAATAGGGAATAGTTAACTGATACTTGACACCTTCAGTTCTACAGAAATCATCAAACTGCCTGCAGCTATACTCAGTGCCATTGTCAGTTCTGATGATCTTTATCTTGTAACCACTTTCATTTTCCACCATTTTCTTGAACGTTTGAAACACATATGCAGCTTCAGACTTTGCTTTCAAGAAGTAGACCCAACACATTCTTGTTAAGTCACCAATGAAGAGGATAAAATATCTACTGCCATTCAATGTAGTCACTTTCATTGGACCACATACATTTGAGTATACTAGCTCAAGTTTTTCAACAACCCTTTTTGACTGATTTTTTAGAAAGTACAATCTTGTTTGCTTTCCAAGTTGACAGCATCACAAACACAACCTTCATCAATGATTTTAGGCATGCTTTCAACAAGATTAAAATCATACATTTGCTTAAGTGAAATATGACAAGCATGACCAAATCATTTGTGCCATAAAGAAGTTTTATTTTCTTCAGCTAAACATGCTTGTATAGTATCATTTTTCCAATTTATAGGCAAGCTCCTATTTCTCATTTGAATTGTCATCAACTCATTTCCATCTTTATCTAATATAGTGTAGGTCTATTCTTTGAACATTAAAGAATGATTTTTCACTAATAATTTCCCTAACACTCATTAGATTTTGATATATCTCAAGCACATATAAAACATCAGGAATGTGCTTAATACATGTTGAAGTCTAAACAGCAATCACTCCGTTGCCTTTTACTTTTGCAAAGTCACCATTTTCCACTTAAACTCTGGATTTATAGGCTTTGTTCATTTCTACAAAGATGCTGGAGTCTGTAGTCATGTGATGAGTACAATCACTATCTAATAACCAAGTTTCAACCTTACTACAAGCCTTGATAGCACAGAACATATGCTCATCTAGCCCTTCTTCCTATTTTTCTGCTATTTTTGGTTGCTGATGTGGTTGATTCCTTCTTTTGTTTTTACACACCATCTCAATATGACCAAATTATTTACAGCCTCTACATTGAACTCCAGGCCTATACTAACAAAATTTTGGAAAATTGCCCTTTATTTTACAATGAGGACAAGGTGCAAATTTGTCCTCTTTGTTTTCATTCTTGCTGTCTTCAGGTTCTATTTTCTGAACCTGAGGTTTTTTCACACCAAATCTCTTTTGAGCTTTGTTTTTTTCTTTAGCAAACAAGGCACCTTCTGATTGTTCCTCCTGCCTCATTAGCCTTCTTTATTCAATTGCCAACAAAGCATTCACCAATTCAGCTAAAGTCATAGTTGACACGTCTCTAGAATCCTCCATTGAAGATATCTTGGATTCACTTTTCAGGTAACCTAATTAAAATATTTTCCACCACTCTTTTATTTAGCAAATCATCTCCCAGAAGTCTGATTTCATTTACTATCTTCATCATCCTATATGAAAAATCTTTAACAACTTCAGTCTCCTTCATCTTCAAAGTCTCAAACTCTTTTCTTAAATTGAGAAATTACATTTGTCTCGTTTTTTCATTTCCTTAATATTCTTCTTTCAGAACATCCCAGGCTTCTTTTGCTGTTTCACAAGTCATGATTCTTGTGAAAATAGCATCTGAAATGGCTGACTAAATGCAAGAGAGAGCTTTGAACTTTTATGCTACATCTTCACTATGTTGCTTTATTTGAGCCACAGTTGGATTAGCCCTCAAAGGTTTTAGTTCAACTCCAGTATCAGTTGTCTCCCATAGATCATAAGCTTTAAGATAAGCTTTCATTTTAGTAGCTCAAAAGTTGTAGTTTTCTCCATTGAAAGTTGATGGTAGTGGTGCTGAAAAACCAGTTAAAGCCATTTTCCTTCATGTCAATTTTTGCTGATTAGTTTCTTTGTGAGCTTCTTCTTCTTTTCTTCTTGGAGTCCATTTCTAAGATCAGTTAAGCTCTGATATCATGTTGAAGTTTATGAATCAAAGAGTGGAACTTATCGAATTTATACTTGGCTTACCAAATATGTAAAGCACTTACCGAATTTTGCAAAGAAAATTCTGTTTTAATGTAAAACAGAGTGCTTACCGGTTTTACATTGAAGTTACTATATTTACACTCTTCTCACCGTATATGCTTAAACACTCACCGGATTGCTACTGTCATGTTCTGTTTTTCTGCCTAAGTAAATACTCTATTTTTTCTCTGTTTTTCAGGAAGAAGATTGAAACACCTTTTCATTACAATACAAGTAGTATTTATAGACTTTACAAAGACAAGTTTTCTACCTCCTAATCTACCAAACCATCTATGAAAAAGATCTAACTAAGATAACTTCTACAAAGTTTAAGTTATCAAATTGAACACTTAAACTTAAGACTTAAGATACAAAATATCTAGCCTACTAAAACAAGAAATGTGAAAGTAAGAATGTCAACTATATTCAACAATCTCAACTATTGTATTTGAAGTCAACAAGGTGGACCATCTGAGAGAATGATTCATAGACACGAGGCTACTCCTTACATTTGCGATGACAATGAGATATTTTCATCTTACACTCCAATCAATGGACGACGATTGTTCATGGGCATCTCAACTACATCAAAAGTTATTTTTTTGGATAAAATAGTGCTTAAGATGACATTGGGTATAAAAAAGTAATCCTCATCAATGTATTGAATACTGTAAACACTCTCAAGAATTTGGTGTCTTGACCTTTATAGAGCAAAAATGGATTTAAGCTAGTATTTGAGTCTGATACATTTGTACTCACCAAACATGCATATTCGTGGGTAAAAGGTACCCAGCCAATAGGCTATTTAAAATGAACGTAGTTCCTGTACTTCATGATTTTGATATTAATAAGAATAAATCTTCTGCTTATGTAATTGAGTCTTTTGATTTATGGCATGATAGATTAGAACATATTAATTTAATACTTTATGGAAACTGGTAAGTTTAAATTTATCTCATTCTGTTTCATTTGACCAAAATCATAGGTGTGAAACTTGTGTAGAGGCTAAATTAGTCAAAACATCATTTCATTCAGTTGAAAGAGATTCAAATCCTTTAGAATTAATTTATAGTGATATGTGATTTAAAGTTTATGCAAATTAGATGTGATAAAAAAGTACTTTATCATTTTAATAAATGATTGCACAAGATACCGTTAAGTCTATTTGATAAGAAGCAAAGACAAGAGGCCTTAGAGACATTTATGCAGTATAACAATGAGATTGAGAATTAATTTATATTGATAATATTTCATTATTCTTATTGGGATTTGCCTAGATCTTGAAAATAAGAACAATGATATGTTTAGTCAACATTGAATCCCTGTAAATGACTCATTTGTGATCGCTGGGAATGAGGATTTTCTCGATCATCGAATGAGTTACCTGAATCCCGAGTGAGAAATGTACCTTTGATTTCCAGTCAAATTCTTTGAGGTATTAATATATGAACTCTTAATTGAAAGATCAATCTCGGTACTTTCAGAATCGGGATGAAAAAAATTAAAGGTCATACACTTAAGAGGAATAAGTTAATAATTATGATGGGATTATCACTCTAAGACATTCTCTATGGACATTTGAATTTGAGCTCAGTAGTCCGATGATAGAATTGTTGAACTACTGTGAATTGTGCACAACGAATTAATCTTATGAAAAATGGGACAAGAGGGCTATACATGTTAGAAGGAAAAAATGGTCATTTTGCTTCCAACATAAACAAAGGTTGACTTATGCAATGATAATTGAAGGATATTGTTATCGGTTCAAAATTTGCTTCCATAGTTGTCATTCGACTCGAAAGTGCAATTTTGACTTTTAGTAGATAGAGCTAAGATTAGTAAATATGTCTTAATTGGTCTAAGAGTTGATCAAACTAGAAACATCTATTGGAGCTCGGGTTTTGTGAGTCCAGTGGATTCCTTCCTCGACTCTAATATAAATGTGGGACTTGATTGACCTACTATAATAAAGTCCAAAGAGGAATCGTGTAATTATGAAATTTTAATTGAGTATTATAAACCTCAAGCACTTACGATGAGAGGTCGAATCTATTTTTAAGGAAATTATGTTCACACAGGCCTCGGTTTCAAAGTTCATTGGATTTTTATTTCCTGCAATTTATATTATTTGTTCTATTTTTTATTGTGATTAATCAAATTATTTAATCTATATTATTTTGGCCAACATTTTATTAGTTAGCTATCCAATCGGTATTTGTTTATATGGTATCTATTTAGCCGGTATGGGTATATACGCTAAGTTAGTTGCATTGTCGATATGTGTTTTATTCATACGGTAAGTTCGTTGCACAATCGATATGTATTTTATTGATACAGTAATTTAGTTATACAATTGGTATTTGTCCATCCAGGATTTATGTTCATAGGCATATGCAAACCATCTATTTTGATACAAATCATCTATAGAAATCATACAAACCATCTATTTTGATACAAATTTAATAGTAGCTATTAAACTACAGATTAAACCTTATTTCTCATGGGAACAATACTCTTAACTCACAAATCTTATTACTTGTACAACGATCCTGTACGCTTGCGGGTTTCACGCGAACAAGTTTTTGGCACCGTTGCCGGGGAATAAAGGATTCAATTTTAGTTTAGTAGTTTCTATTAAATTCGATTTTTATTTTTTTTATTATTGATTTTGGCTACCCACCTTGATCTTTCTTACTTGATATTCTATCTGGGTACTATTCAGCAATGCATCTAAGATTCAAACGTGGCACGTTGAAAATATTTTTTAAATGAATAATCTTGACATGGACGATGAGGCAGAAGATATCTATTGTGAATTATGCTCTGGTGTGCATTATACTGGTTACTGCATAAATACATGCACTGAACCTTTTATTCTCAAACTCCTGCGATTTAAACAATATTTAAGATGTCGGAGACTCGCCATTGACACATCTATTGAAAGCTACATGCCTGTGGGTGAGTGCATCACTTCCGATACTTTTGTGGAATTTGGTCCTTCCATGTTGAACGAGGAGGCAATTGCAAAATACTACTGATTTTGCCAAGTTAGATGAAAACAAATTGTGTGTAGGAGATGACGCATTCTGGATTGAATTTAAAAGGTGAGGATACAATCCACTCGAAAAGTTTGAAAGAAAAGAGTTTACATTGCTCGTGGATTTAAATTGTGAATCGGCCATTCAATCCGATGAGATATCAATTATGGAAGACGAGTACAAAGACGATGAAAGATCAATTACAAAGGAACAAAACGAAGAGGAGCCAATTAATGAAGAAAACGTTAACCCACATTCTGTTGACTTCATTGATTTCCATTTCATTGAGTTTGTAATTAAGCCTGAAGAGAAGAAAGAAGTTTACGTAGTTGAATTCAAATCGGAGGAGGTAGGCATATCATATCACATTGGAGAGAGCAATGTTAAAATTAGTAGAAGTAATGAAGAGTGGGGCAAAGTCAGAAGAGACAAACTGAGCAAGACATCAAAAGCATTCTTCAAAATTCCATGATGTCGAAACAACAAAGTCAGGCTAAAGACTTTAAACAAAGCACTTATTGGGAGGCAACCCAATTTTTCTTCCATTTTATTTATTATGCTTTCTAGAAATAGGATAATTTAGATTAATTTTTTTTTATTATTATTCAATTTTAGGGACACATCATCCATATCATGTTTCCCCTTCAGTCTTCGATATGCTAGTTGGTTTATTAGATGTTAGAGCTAAGTAACACTTGCTCCAAATTTTTGAGCCTTAATGTCTTATTTGATTGCATTGTGCAGGAACATGACGTCGCAGAACATTTAAACCAATATTGACCAAGAAGCCAACGAAAGCAATATGAAGCTAGTCATTGGATTATGAGTCATATCAGGGGAGTCTTTTCTTCATTTCTTCCCCACCCCCTTTATATGCGGATTTAGAATTTAAGACATTGAGGACAATGTCTAATTTAAGTTGGGAGGTGGAAAACATGAGTTTTCATTTTCATTTTTTTTTCCAATTTGTGTGTGTTTGTATCATTCTTATATTTATTTATTTTGTGTGCATTTATTGCTTCATTTTGTGTGATTTTATTGCTTTAGATATATATAAAAAATTGAAAAAAATTTCAAAATATTTTCTTTTTGTGTGCTTGTGTGAGTTAGTTGGCCGACAGACAATGAAAAATATATTGAATCATTAATTGATCTATGAATGGTGAATAAGTTGCATGCTTAGATTATTTTTTTGCTTTTCCATGTAAAAGATATATATTGAACCCATGAATTAAGTTACGCATTGCGGAGGAATGAGTTGATTTCATAATTTGATAGGTTGAAATAGTGGACCATATGTGCTAAATCCAAAACCACTAAATTTTACATCCTTAGACCAAATTTATAATAGTTTTAGGAAGATATTGAGATAAATAGGGATTTCATGTGTGAAATTAAAAATCTTGTGTGAATTGTCTAAGGTCAATGGGATGCAGTTGGGCGAAAATTTCAAGTTAGAGGTCATTTTACTTGGATAGGTGTTTAAAAAGGGACAGTGCACTAATCAAGGAAAAAAAACATTTTATTTGAAAATTTCTCTTTGTAGCCTTTATAACTCGAGTTATTAAGCATGTAAGGGTGTTAAAACCCGTTACCCTAAAGTCAACTGACTTGTGAGTCATCGACCTAAAACTTGTTACATGGGTCATTTAAAAAGCTTAAGAGAGAGAGTGTAAAGAAAAAAAAATGTGTTGAAAAAAAAAATGAGAGAAAAAATATAGAAAAAAAGAGCAAATGCATGAAACAGACGCATCAAATACCTTGATTATGTCACAAACACTTGTTTAAGAAATTTTGACTTTTGATAAGAGATTATTAGCATAATTAAATACTAGAGACTGAAGCAATCAAATTTAATGGAGAATCCTTATTTATTGATACATTGACTTGCAATTAGTGAGATTTACCTAAACTATAGGGTGAGGATAGTATAGATTCAACCTTAATTCACACACTTGAAAAGAGCGAAAAGAATAAGTTTGGGGGTATGTGAATCTTACGAGTGATGAAAGAATATATTTGACCATTAAGGGTCGGGGATTGAAACAACTCATGAATTCATAATGCTATGCTTAATTATTCACACACATCGATTTTACATTGGAGAAGTAGATTTTAATTTCGGTATTGTGATTTTGAAGCTGTGTATAGATCTGATATTATGATTTCAATTATGAAATAAAAAGTCAGGTTAGCTAGCTGAATTTCTTGCTTTACTTGATTGACTGGCCACCAAGTGTGTTTGATAGGTTTTTGTTTGAGGACAAACAAAGAATCAAGTTTGGGGGTGTGATAAGTGTAGTTTCTACACTTATTCGAGGTCCTAAATGATAATATTTTACTGTTCATTGAATAAAATACTGTTTAATTTGTGTTATATTTTATTGCATAGGTAAAACTCAATGTTTGATGAAGAATTGAAGAAAAGAATGCAAAGATAGCAGAAAAATGGTTCATTGTATCAAATACAAAGTTCGGGGGCCGAAATGAAAATATTCAAAAGTTACGTCGAACCTCGCAATGAATATTTGAGAGTGTTAGACATCAATTGGATGAGAAAAGAAGCCAAAGGAATGAAATATAGTCCTAGTATTATCACATATCAACTTCCAACCGAAAAAGTTATGCTTCGAATTTTTAGGCTCACATAGAGACGCAATTTTGGCATAGAAATATTTCGAATTGGAAAATTGTTATTTCTATAGGAATTGTAGATTATTTAATTGGCTTTCTAACACAACTTGAATCAACTCAATCGGATATACGTAGAGAAAGTTATAGTCAAAATACCAGAAGCCGTTCAAAGACAAACCTGCGTGCGCGCGCAAACAAATCTTTAGTTTCCTTTCGCGACTCAAACTCTTTTGGAAACCAAATTGAACGAGATTTTGACCTATTTTTTGGCTCTTATAAATAGAAAACGAGGGATACACATAAGAAAAAACCTCTCTAGACCTAAAAATCTCTATATTATACATATTTTGGAGGCGAAGAACATGGCTAACAACGTGAAATCAAGGCAAATTGTATAGGATATTGAAGATTTTTCATCCGGATTCAAGATTCACATTAAGAACGTGAAAAATTTCCAGTTCTTCATTATTTCTTCTTTCCGGGTGATGATTTTCCAATTGTTCCTTTGTAATTTAATTTTAAATATGTTAGGCTAATTTTTCATTGTATTGGATGAATGTTTGAACCCTATTTTCATTTATTTTAATTCAAGATATCAATTTAGGATTTTTGTGTTATTAGTTGATTGATTTTACATACTCATTGCACTACTTATTGCTTGATCACCAATTAAGTAGTTAGTTGCTTGTTGTAGTGTATGAATACTCACAATAAGTTTAGAACGTGGTAAAATCAACATGTGTAGTTAGAATTAAGAATAATCTCTTTCACGCATGCAATCTTATTGATAATCTAAACCAAATGCATGACTTTTATATGAATTTGGACTAGGAATAGGATCGTTTCTTGTTAGTCATAGGTTGGTGTATCTTGGAAAAGAACATTTAACATGTTAGCTTTATTGATTGTCAAAAATGCATGAATGTACTAGATTAATTATTGAGAATTGAAATAGATGGAAATAGGGGGATTCACTATTCCAATACAAACATTCACGTATTATATAAATACTTTATTTGTTTTGTTAGTTTAGGATTAGTATAGAAATCATACAAACCATCTATTTTGATACAAATTTAATAGTAGCTATTAAACTATAGATTAGACCTTATTCCTTGTGGGAACAATACTCTTAACTCACAAATCTTATTACTTGTACAATGATTCCGTATGCTTGCGGGTTTCACGCGAACAGTTAGTTACACAATTGGTATGTGTCCATCCGGTATTTGTTAAGCCTTTATTTATTCACTATTATTTTGTAACAAATCTTGCCTTGCCAATTGTCCGAACCTTTTACATTGGAAGCAAAGGATGCCAAAATATTTTAACAATTGGAAGATTCTCAACTTCGATAGTCGATTCATTGGGAGCCAAATTTAACTCACGGTTTCATTAATTATTTTATATAAATAGACTGGTTTTTCTATTATGTGAAAGTGACGAGTGTTGGTAAAAGAAAATTTTTAAAGTAAAACATTTATAAATTCTCTTGTTCTCTGTATGGTTTTTACTAAGACTGAAATATTATATGTCTGTGATAAGCTTAGTTTAATATATTTTTTACGGTATTTGGCGTGTTTGAGTAAGCGAGAAATTTTATGATTATGGAGTATTTTTATCTTTAACAACCTGCAGTTTTTCTTCAATATTTTAATTATTTGTATTGTTAATATTTTTGAACAAAAATACTGTTGAAAAATTTTAAAAGCATCTCGATTACCAACTCTATATTCATAGTTTCTAAGTTTTTTCTTCCACTCCAAGTAGTTTAGCTATTAACGATTTGCTGCAAGTGCTAATGCATATTTTGTCAAATCTACTACCTGACCTAACAACAATAAATAAATTCCTCTATTAATTAAATTAAGGTGGAATCAATTTTTTCTGCTTAAGCTTAAGTCTTCTCTAATTGATGAACATTTTGTTTTAAGTTTGAATACGTAATTCACATCAAACGGTATTCACATTTCTAGAGGGGTTATGTCATTTTCTTGATTTCCTATTTAAAAGCATGTAATCATGTGAGAATCGTGTTTAAGAATCTAACACCAGAGTTAGCTTTTTTCTTTTCCAAATATATTGAGTATCGATTAATGTTACGATTTCTTGTTAATGATTAAACGAATAGGATGGATTCACCACTAAAGCTTTTCATTCCGGGATTTAAGTAAACGGAAAATTGCACTAGTGATCTTCAACGTACTGTTTTGGCAATTGTTGCATGGTTCCTTCTTTTAAAAAGGAGTACTTAGGTCCCCATACTCTATTATTGTTCTATAATCGATCCTCACTAACGAAAATTCTCCAAATTTATGTTTAATTGAATCTTGTCAACTTTGTGAAGTTTGATTTTACTCCCCAAGTTAAGATAACGTTCAAAAATGTAAAATGAGACATGTTACCATAATGAATGCTTGTCAATTTTAACAAAAAATGGATAGTTGTTGTCACTCAAGATAACTAGGATGCAATAATAATAAGCCATGTTTGTCTACCACTAAAGTAAGAAAATGAGTTTTTGAATAATAAATTTTGGAAAATGTGTGGTTACAATGTAGGAAAAAATTTTAAATTTACGTCTAAAATATTTTAATGTGAAAATGTATAATTGAAAATGAGTTTGAAAAATAATAGTTTTAAAATATTGGTAAACAAATATTGGACCAACAATGAAATTTTCCCTTAACCATATATACAACCTCAAATTCCTCGAAGGGGTAGATGGAGTTAGGTGTGAAAAAACCAAAACTCTCCCCTACCAACATTCCATAGAAAAAAGACAAATTACCTTAAAGACATTTCCATTATATCATTTTTCCCAACAAAAAGTGGAATATTATGTGCTTAAAGTACCTCAAACTTTTAGCCAATCTTGAAACAATGAATCTCAAACACAATCCTGAATGGACCTATTAGCAAATTCTTTAATTTTCCACTCTCTTGTAATGCTAATTCTTACCCTAAATTTTGTTCTAATATTACCTGCTGCAGCCAACACCATTTTTACCGACCATGACAACTTGGTATACAAACAATGTTCAAACCAGACTTATACAAATCTCACTCTTCCTCACTCCTCAGTACTTTCCTCAAATTTTCAACAATTTCTCATCCAATCCTCCCACTCTAAGTTCTATGAAACCAGCATTTACAATGATCATACGGGTCCGCTTTCAGTTCGGTTCCAGTGCAGAAATGATATTAGCCAATCCGAGTGCAAGAACTGCATGAAAAATTTCCCAGAACTGTCAAAAAGTCTGTGCGGCTCAAAGATACCAGCCCGAATCCAGCTTTCGGGTTGCTACATCCACTATCAGCCTGATGGGGTCGAGACATCTCGAGTTCAACTCCTACACAAAAGTTGCAGCAAACACAAAGTGAAAAAACGAAGATTTGAAGAAGTGAAAGACGAAGCATTTGCAGCACTGGAAAGTGGGGTTTTGAGTGGCAGTGGATTTTACGAGACGACGTATGGATTTATCCATGTGATGGCGCAGTGTGAAGAAAGCTTGGGGGCCTGTGACTGCGGGGACTGCGTGAGCAGCGCTGTGCAAATAGCTGAGGAAGAATGTAAATATTCTATTTCTGGGGAAGCATATTTGGATAGCTGCTTCATCAGCTATAAATACCATGGAGATGAGTTTGGCGGCCATTCTTACGAAGGTAAAACTCAAATAAATAAACATCTTTTCTTTTAATGGTTCATGCTTTTAGTCAAGGTAGTTCAACTCCATATAAAATAATATTACATAAAAATTAAGTTTTTACTTATTTTTTAACCATATATTCTCTATCAATTTACTATTCCAAAATACATTTTTTAAAAACAATAGAACTCAAACACCCCCCTAAATTCAAGGTTCATTGTCAAAAAATAGTACATGTATAAGACCTTTTATAAAAAAGAAACGAATATAGCCAGCATGTTAAACACAAAATTAATTAACTTTAATTTGTGCCAAGTAGAATTTACTTTTGATGTTAGTAACTCAATTAGTTCCGAAACTGAACCTAAAGTCACAATCATACATAAATGTTAACGACTGATGTGTTTGTGTTTTCAATGTAAATATGTTATAACCTAATCATGTAGGAAGTCTTAAAATTAAAAAATGATCAATCATGTTTAAAGATCAATGGTTAGTCATTCGACACAATGCACTCAGAGCTCTATTCATCCCTAGTTTCAAGATTTTGTGGCCACAATATTATTATGGGTGGGATAGCAGTGGCTAACGGAAAATTGGGATGTAAAGTTCGTAACAGAAGTAAATAGAGTTACTAATATTGAAAGTAAATTTAATATTAATTATCTAATTAGAACTTACTAAAGGTTGGTGATTTCACTCGTGAAAAAAAAAAAGGAGCTTAACGCACCTCTCTTTTGAGAAAATTTAGCAACCAATTTTGGCACTAAAATTAAGTAATTTACTAGTGTTTACTTAAATACTTATCATGCTATAAATTATCCACGATTCATGTGACACCAATAAAGCATAAAATAAAAAAATAAAATAAAAATTCTTTGTGTTAATACTATGCCGAGCCACCTCATTTAAAGTTTAAACTTTTAGAGATACTATACATTTATTTATTTATATTACATTTTTTTAGTCTATCATGGATTAAATCATATTCAAATGTATTTTTTCACCAAAAATTTAATGTTGCACACTTTTAATGATTGATTGGCAATGAGACTTGAACTCAGTATATCGATTGATGTCAAAGTATCTTATTTGAAAATTTAAATTATTAAGCATGGAACAAACTTATTTATTTAAATATGACTCAGGCATAAATAACAATCTATTAGGACTCCAAAACCTATTCTTTTTAATAAAATATTAAGTATTCTAATTAACCAAGAATGTCTTTTTTGACAGATGACAAGGAAAAAGACGGCATTTCACCAAAATTAATTGCAATCGTTCTTGGTGGGATAATTGCTTTATCATTGGGAGCTGCATTTTGTTATTTCATGAGATCTTGTGGAAAGGAAAAGGATGGTTAGTTTAGCCAATTTCATTAAAACATTATGATTTTTAATGCCATTGCTTTCTGATTAATATATCTTCACTTTTTTGTTGCTTATCGAGAGATGAACCGTTTGTTTTTTGCAGATTGGTGAAGAAATAAAGATTAGGTTTGACACATTTCATTAATTGATAATTCTTGGTGAAAGACTGAGTGAAGAAGGGAGTACAACTTCGAGTTGTCAATTATATTATTTATATAAGGATGATGAATAAATTCAAGAAATTTTCGATACACATATTCAATTATTCAGTACTCGTTAATTTAGTATGTCAAATGTAGGAGAAAATATTATAAATAAAACTGTCATTGTGCTAATCTTGCTTGATAGCGCTATTACTGTATTAAGTAGGTCATGTATGATTAATTACCTAGCCCTTGTTTGTGCTCCATTTTATTAAGATTTTAAAAAATATATATTTTGGAATAATAATTTTTTGGAGAATGTGTGATTTAAAAAGAATGAAAGATTCTGAATTTGCATGATTAATATTATTTTATTGAAAAATATATGATTAGAAATAAGAAAGAAAAAAATGTATTAAAATTAAAATAGAGCTCAAACGGGAACTTAATGATTTATTTCAAAGAATTGTATGTAAAAGTGTTGTTGGACTATTATGTTCAGCTCAAAAGGGCAATGATGAAATGGACCTTTCATTAAAGTCCAGGTCCAGCCAATTATGTTATGAATTTTAGATCACTAGATAATGATGAAAATGAAATAAACAAGAAGAAAATAAACACCAAGATTTACTTGAAAATTCAATATGGGAAAAACCACGGGCAGAGGAAAAAAATTACATCACAGGGAATTCAAAACACATCTTCAAGTAAATACCATTCCTCATCTTCCAAACAAACTCCAATGGACTAAATCAATGACAAACACCCACTAAATTCAAGCAATGTTCAAACTTAGCAATAAAAAGTAGTTTTGTCATCATATCAACAAGATTATCCTGGGTATCAACCTTGCTCACTATAATATCACTACGAGTAATCACATCACGTACAAAATGATACATTACATCGATGTTCTTAGTCCTCTCGTGAAACATCTGATCCTTAGTCAAAAAAATTGCACTCTAACTATCACACTGTAGACATATGCATGTCTTCACTGATTTCACCAATGAAGACATGCATATGTAATGGCTATGTATTCTGCTTCTATTGTAGACAAAGTTACTGTATTTTGCAAAGTAACTTTCAAACTAATAGCACAACCTCTAAAAGTAAACACGTACGTTGAAGGTGATCTCCACTTATCAAGATCCCTTGCATAATCCGAATCAACGTACTTAATGACTCCATCTGAATTTCTACCAAAATGCAAACAAGAATTAAAAAAATTTCCGCTACACTACTTTCAAATGTTCCTTGCCAGGATTTGTCATGTATATGCTAACTACACTAACTGCATGTGTTAAATTACAAATCATAGTATACATTAGTGAACCAACTGCATTGGAATAAGTAACCCAATACATGTAATCAATGTCTTCATTTGACTAAGGACATGAGTTAAATAATAATTTAATGTGGGCAGCCAGGGAATACCGACAACCTTCGCATTCACCATATTGAATCTTTCAAGCACCTTCTCAATGTACCCATTTTAACTCAAATGCAATCTACCAGCTTTTCTATCCCTCAAAATTTCCATACCAAGAATCTTTTTTGCTATACCCAAATCCTTCATATCAAACTCCTAACTGGGTTAAAACTTTACTTTTCTCACCTTTGCTTTATCTTTGGCTGCTATGAGCATATAATCAACATATAATAACAAATAAGTAGTCGATCGACTATCTTAATTTTTTGAAGTACACACAACTAAGAGTTTAAGGGAAAGGCACTCTAACCGGGCTTTCCACCACTTTCTCACTAGGGTTATTCTCACTAGATGTTTTTTTAGTTTTTTAGATTGGTTCTAGGACTTTCGCAGATCTAGTGGTTATGGCATTCACTTCCTTAAGATTGTTTTCTTCCGGTCCACAAGCTTGTGCCATGGGTTTCCCCTTAGGATTTGGTTAAGGCTGAACGGAGAATTTCCCAAGCTCCTCTGCAGCTAAGACATTAGTCAGTTTAGACATGATTCTTTATCTCTTTGTTTTCCTCAACGACTTGAGTGATCATAGTCTCAAACTTTTGATTTGTCTTTCCTTGTACCTTTATAAAAGCATGTAAAGTATCTTCTAAAGAGTTCCTAAAAGTTGTAAGCTGATATGAGTATGTATTAAAAGTTCTAGGTAGCTAGACATGTTGCTGGTTTTCAGATTTTCAGTCAAAATTGGGGTGATTTTGTAACCCAAGATTGTAGGTTTCCGAAAATGGGGTATAGGGCTTTTTGTATGTGCCTAAAGCATTATAGTGTTCCTTGTAACCCCCTATGTTAGCAAAAGTACTATGCTCTTACGCTAGATAATCAGTTCCACCACACAAAAAATAGGGTCCTAGAGGCTGAACACGGGATACATTCTGTGTAGATTTCGAGTCCTTAGCACGTAGGGTCTCTAGTTCAAGTGAGGGTTTCTACTTTGACTCTAAGGTTATCATCATCCCTGAGATGATAGATACATGTGCTAGTGGGATTTCCTATAGTTCGTGGCTTATTGATACTCTTAGTTGCACTGGATTCAATCCAAGTATGAGCTTTTTTCGTTAGGTCATCTAGATATTCTATAGCCTCATCAGGATCGTTTTGTAAAAATTTACAGTTACACATCATCTCTACGAATTGACACTCCCTAAGTGTTAGTCCCTTATAGAAAAAGCTCACGTATAACCGTGGTGGGGCAGAGAGCTTGCAATTATTTATATCTTTCTCAGGCTTGGAATAAAGTCTCACTATCATTTTGAGTGAATGATGAGATTTTCTTCTTAAGGCATTAGTTTTATGGTAGGGAAATATTTATTAAAGAATGCTTGAGTCATTTCATCTGAAGTGTCAATCGATCGTGGTCTCAATGAATACAGCCAGCCAGCTTTCAGCTCCTTCTTTAAGTGAAAATGGGAGAAATTTTAGCAAGACTGTATTTGTTATACCATGTTGATTGTGGAAGGTTGTGAACACTTCCTCAAATTCCCTAATATGCACCTATGGATTTTTGTTTTCAAGTCCATAAAATTTGGGAAGAAGTTGAATCATTCCGGTTTAAGTTCCATACGTGGCATATTAGGTGAAAACATGATGCATGATGATGTGGATGATCAGTATCAGTCATAGTGTTCTGTAATGTCTTGTTTAAAAGTCCAAGAATAACTAACCAAAAAGGGGTGAATTGATTTTTAAAACTTTTTTGAAGAATTAATCTAAATTCAAGCAAGTAAATACTAAATAGATTAATTTAAATAATAAGTACAAATATAAAAGCGATAAGTAAAAGGGATAGATGATGTAAACGATATAATTGTGGAGGTTCGATCCGAAGCAATGATCTACGTCCTCCGTTACCAAATTCTCCAACACGAGCAAGACCTCTTCACTATGTTGATTGACTTATGGTGCAATCCAACCATTTACAACGCTTTCGGTAACTTACAAACAAAGAGTATCGATCTTTATACAATGTTGAGCTTTATGGGACCTCAACAAGACCCACACTATTGAGCTTTATGGGATATCAATATGACTTACACGGTGACTTACAACAAGGAGCCCGATCCTTATACAATGTTGATATTTAAGGGACTTCAACAGACCTACACTTTATCAAAATAATATTATAATTAAATTCATCTCTTGATAAATAATACAAACAATTAAGTGCTAAGAGAGGCTAACACTTCAATGAATAGTAATAAATGATAGCACAAGTGTTAGATGAAAAAAATTGATGGATATAATAGTCAAAAATTAGATTCAATCAATCAAAGTGTTTCAATGAGAATATGAAGAAATAAATACAATGTATGTTCAAAACTATTCTCAAGAAATATCTCTTTTCTAACAGATGATTGTGATAAATTAAGTACTAAGAGAGATTAGAAACTTTGATGAATATGATATTTACAAGTTTGATTCAAGTAAAGTTTCAATATGAAGAAGTAGAAAAAATTTATGCAATGTAAGTGCAAATAATATTTTTCAAATGAAAAACTTTGATGAGTAGATTTTCAAAAGTTTTTTGATCAAAAATTTTTCAAAGGTAAATGATTTGATAATAATAAATGAGATGAGAAATCAATATAATTTTGCTCAAAAGTATCTCATTTGAATGCTCTTGAGTCACCTAACCGAACATCCGGAATAGTACTGGACGACCTAAAAATTAGCCTTTGAAAATGAGTCGGAACGGTCAAAAAACTGATCGTTACGGATGAACCGGACGGCTTGTCCGGACGGTTCGGTTCATCCGGATGTCTGGATGGTCAACCGGACGTTCGGTTGATAGCTGACTTTTTTTTTTAGAAATGTGATCTAAGTTCAAGTTTCGCTTTGAAAAATCAATCTTACTTTTGATCAAAAATATTTTATGCAAGTAATATGAAAACAACTTTGTACACAAAATGATTTCTTGCTTCGAAGTTTCTTTCATGTTTGGCTCTTAAACTTTTGATCTTGATTCTTCTTAACATTTGGCTTTAATGCTTGACTTTTATCTTGATCTTCTTCATGAGCCCAGTTTATAATGTATAGATTTTGACAATGCTCGATTGATTTTAACATTGAATTATCATCACTCAAAATCAATTGTTAGAAACAATATAAATCTTATTTGTTATGATCAAAACATTAAGGATCAAATCAACCATAGGTCAACGGTGTTCGTGGAAATAGATGCAGTATCAAAGATATGGTTAGAAAGTGATTCAAACGGTAGAAAAGGTCATTTGATAGAGCTTCATTGCTCGCTTTGATCTTTGCTCATAAAACACGAAAACTAAACAATACGAGAATAAAAAAAATAACACATAAGAAAATTAAATTAACTAAAGAGTAACAAAAGAATGATATCACCCTTTTCAGTTGATTCCTTGGTATTTTGTACCGTCTCCTAGGGAACTATGTCAAAATTTGATTACGCCCAAAGAATAATGCGATAGTTCTAACACAGCTTTGAGGTGTCGATTCCACAAGGAGGTGAAAGAAATGCTCAAATGATCAAAAATGATATTTTCTATTTTATGAAGTAGAATTTGTTGTTTGAATAAAATTAGTAATTCAATGTTTGAAATAATGAAATAAAAATCAATGTTTTGAAATAGCGAAGCATTAGAATTTCCTTAATTGGATTGGATCAATCTCATCAATTATTCATTTTTGTAACTCAATTAGAGGTATTCATCCCAACTCTCTAATCAGAAGATATAACGTTACAAATCACTTTAATTCAATTGTAATCCTACCATCTAAACTTCATATAACACATTTGCACTATTTTTATTGAAATAAAATTGAGAATCGACCATATATATCAAGCATAAGGCAGTAATCAATCCACCAATAAAGTAAAATTGAAATTGAAACTCGACAAATAGTTTAATTCTTCGATGGAAAAAGCATTACTGAATCCATGTTTTTAAGCCATGTGAGCGCGTAGCTTATTTCTAGAATTTAAGCCAATCTCAAAATATTTATGCAAAAAAAAAGAAAAAAAAAATCTAAATTCTAGAATTTTTTGACAATGAAAAATCGAATCACGTAAATAAAAAGATGAGAAATCATCAATTTCAATAGAGTTTCTTCCTAACTTCACCAAGGTTTTTAGTTCTTCATCTAAATTCTTGAGCAAAAACCAGAGAAAAATACGTATGGAGGCGTTTGCCCTTGTTCTCGTACGTTCTATGGTGGAAATATTGTGAAAGATGTTGGTTTCCATAAGTGTTTGACGTTGCGTAAAAAATTAATACTATACGACCTCATAGTAGTGAGAGCTGCGGTCGCATAGAACAACCAAACTAGGTCCTGGATTCTCTGAAGTACATCATACGACTGCATAGGAAATAGGTCATGTGAGCGCGTAGCTTATTTCATTTTTCACTTGTTACATCTTGGTCCTCAAACTCCGTAACTCATTTTATGACTTCTTTTTCCACTTCCTCTTCTTCTTATGTTTAATTCCTTAGCCCAATTTCACCTCGTCATTTTCATATTTTCATTTTGACTTCCGAGTCATCTTTTGGATATTTGTAATTTGGTCCATAAACTTTCATTTCCTTCAATTTGGTTCTTTCACTTGTTTTTCCTTATTCTCACTACATCCATCATATTGTAATGCAAAACGTAAATTACATATAATTAAGCTACATTTCAACATATTAATCAATAATATTCCATGTTTTGACAGTAAAATAAATGTGTAAAAAGCACTTATCATATACCCTAGTTGTTGTTTTGGCCTCTGGCTCAATATCGAGATCTGACTTCCATGAGATTTGGATTTCAAATACTAGAAGTGGAAACACCTAATCCACCTCCTTTGTGATCCTTCCTCGATGGTCTTTAGAGGCTCATGCTCATATCTGATTATCACCACCAACTATAGGCCTCATTTGATCTTAACTCCTTTGTCGTTCTGATTGAATTTTTTCAACTCTCAGTGTTGCTTTTACAAGTTTTCCAAAACTTTCATATCATGTTGTAGTCACCACTTATTTGATTTGTTCCCTCAAACTCTATTCAAACCTTCTGCACTTATCAGCTTCATTAGCTACAAGAACTGCAGCATACTTTGACAATTTCACAAAAAAAAACTGATATTCAACCACCATGGACGTTGTATTAACCTTAATAATTCATTTTGTTTTTCATTCTTATAGCAACGAGGCCAATAATAATCATTAAAATCATTCTTAAAATATCCCACATGATCACAAAACAATCGATATATTTACTTTGTACTAATCTCCACCAATCATATGCACTCCCTTCTAATGAGAAGGTAGCAAGGCTTAGTTTCCTATCATCAGGACATCCCATAACATCAAACACTCTTTCAATCTCTATCGTCCAAGATTTGGCTACTACTAGATCAGCCAGCCTATAAACACTTTAGAACACAATTTAGTTGTTCTTTCTATGCTATACTCTTTATCTAAGTTGCGTAAAGCAAAAACAATAGTTTTAGCAATCCTATCATCTATAGGATCATTTTAAGCTACATTCCCATGTCGTAACTGTTCATGAATCTAATGAAGAGATTCATTGACCCTACTATCTTCTCTAATATCCTTTCTATTAGGGGTAACTTGGGGTTGAGGCAACACATCTTGGAGGTTGCGAGTCTTACCACCACGAACCACGACCTTCCTACAAATATGTACGACATATTGAGAACCGAGTCAAAATAGATGAAAGTCTATCAACTCTATGGCTATGCTCTGATATCGATTGACATGACACATCCCTAATCACTCTAGTAGACCCGACACGTGATGTGTGTCAATGATAGATACCGGCCAAGTGCCAAACACACCGCCAAAGTAACTTTGATCAACTTTGACTGTGACGTGATTTTATAAAAGTTTTAACAAAGTTTTCTTTGTAACATAGACTAGAAAAAACATGAATAATAATAAATTTAACCACTATCAAACTAAGTAGCTCTGAATATAATAATCGAATACTAAAATTTCATTTCTCGATACTTGAGTAAATTTCCCAGATTTTCTTTAATCAATTAGAGCTAATTCAACTTTTTAATATCTTCACCAATATTTACTATATCCAAATTTACTTTTATCCCAATCATAGAAATAATCACACATTCCAATCTAGTGAAAACTAGCAACCAACAACTCAACCAATTTAACTTTCATCTTGTTCTATAATTCATGCTTTCGTGTGAGTAATTCCATCAACATAACATTTCCACAAACTATTTTTACGCAATAACTCAATTAAGAATTTCTAGATTTGCTCAATTGGTATTAGTTACCTTGATTCAACTGGAAATTTATCAATCAAACAACTTAAGCAAGAAATTATACTTCTTCCACTTAATTTGAAAACTAAACCAATGACTTAGAACCCTAGTAAAATTAAGATCATCATTCCATAAAAAAAATTACTTCTTTATCTATTGGAGAAATCGAACTCAAGCTTTCTTCCTTCCTTCTTTTCTCCTTTTCTTTTATCTTTTCTTTCCACCATTTATCTGCTTCTGTTACCCATTTTCAGCTTTCTGTTTTGCATGTAAAATGGAGGAAACGGTCTATACAAATGACACTTGTACCCCACTAATACCAATATTTGCAGTCAAGTCATCCAACATTCATATAATATAGTATTAAATCCCTAACTTCCAATAATAGTTAACTCCATCCCCAAAATTTAAATGGTGTCCATCTTAAACCCTTAAGTATCTTAAAAATAAAATAAGCCACATTAAAACAATTTATTCCATATAAGTCCCTATTTTAGTTGGACTAGTTGATCCTAATTTTGACTTTTGACTAATATAAAATGAGAAGTAACAATTTGTGTGGGGGAATTTGCCGGGGTTTGGTGCCAGAGAACCAAGTGTGAAAACTGTATTGGAGGTTGAAAAGAAGAAGAAAATAAAAACACACCAATGGAATGGTGACTCATGGCAATCAGACAAAAAAATTGTACAGCCCCTATATATGAAGCAAGACTCTTAGCACATCTTTAAATAGGATTTTGTCATTTTGCCTAAATAATTGACAAATGCGGTGACATATAAAGTATTGGCAGAAGGTAATTGGATGGAAAAGTTGATAGTGTTTTAAATAGTTCAATGTGGCATTTTGTCAAATTTTCAGTCAAATTTTTCTAGCAATGTAGCATGATTGATTTAAATATTTGCAGAGAGTGCATGCTTAGAAACACCAGGATTGTTTCACTTAGCTTTTATCCTTCTTTGACTCATGATGAGTGTAAATACTACACTTATCTTGGCCGTCAAAAGTAGCATTTGGGAGTGGCTATTAAGAGCTTAATACTTAATTATGGATTAATTAGCAAAAAAAAATCACATTATTTACACTCATTGCGAAAATAGTCCTTTTTGTTTCAAACTTGGCATTTACACCCTCATTTCAAACCTTTCTTGCGGACTTAGTCCTTCTCGTCATATTCTGTTTATTCATTTGCCTAAAATATGTGTAAGTGGCACAAAATGTCCCTATCGTTTGTCTCCATTACGCAAATCGTATCTATCGTTTCAATTTTGATATTTAGACACTCTAATCAACATTTCTTTACACAAAGGGTCATTCCGTCTATTTTCTTCATTAAAATATTGTCAAATAACTAATTTATCCACATAAACAAGTAGAAAAGAAGGAAATAATATAAAAAATAATATTTAGAGTTCCAAATTTTTAAAAATGTACAAATGAGTTTCACGTAAAACAATTTAAAACATTCTAACAAAAGAAAAAAGAAAAATATTTTATCTTCTCAATTAACAAAATTATCTCTACCCCTACCCTCCACTACCACCACCACAATCACTAAAAAATTATTAAAAAGATAATTAAAAGTATTTAAAAAAAGTAAGAAAAAATTAAAAACAGAAAAAAAAAATTGAGCTTCTTCCTTATCTAATTTCGTACCCCTGCCATCACCCGTCGCCACCACCTCCACCCATTTTCACCATCCCATTGTGACACCATCCATGAATTTAGCTATTTTCCTGTCATCAAATTTCACATTACAATATATTTTTGGTTTCTACGAAATTACAAATTTTTTTTAAAAGATTTAGCTATTTTTAGCATATTCTTGTTTCTATGTTCTTGTTGCTGATTACATGCACATATATTACATATATACCCACTGCGTCATCTTTTGAATTTTGTTCAAGAGTAGATAATTTCTTATATACGAGGCAAAAGAAACTTGGATGAAGAATATGCAGCATTTTTTTTTTCCTTTGTTTTTTCTATTTTTATATCTTACTTTCATTTTTATAGTTTTAATTTTCTTTTTAGTTGTTTTGGCTGTGGCGATTGTAGTGGGTAGGGGATGGGAGTACGTGTAGGTGGGTTAATTGGAAGGATAAAATATTTTTCCTTCATTACAATATTTTTACAATATTTTAATTGAGAATTGTTTGTACTTTTAAAAAACATCTAGATGCAATTTTTTAGTATTATTTCTTCATTTTTTATTTAAAGATGAGGGTAAATTAGTCATTTAATAATGCTTTAATGGAGAAAATAAACGGTAAAGATCTTTTATGCAAAAAAAAGCTTGATATGAGTGCCCCAATGTCAGAATTGAAACAATAATGACAATTTGCGCAATGCAGGCAAATGATAAGGAGATTTTGCGCAAATTACCCATAGTTCACGAAAGGATTTAACGAAAAATGAAAGAAAAGACCAACTCCAAAAGAAATGTTTGAAATGACAGTATAAATGTCATGTTTGAAACAATAGGGACTATTTCCCATGAGTGCAAATGATATAGATGTTTTTTTGCTAATTATCCGTAATTATGCTTGTTTATTGATTGCTTTGAAAGTACGAACGAGAATGAATAATTATTCCTCAAAAAGAAGTAAAGTTGGACATATTTTGGAAGTTGGGACCAATGAGTCATAGTTGAAAGTTGAAGGACCTCAATTGCAGTAAAAGAGTAAACAGAGACCATATTCCAAAAGTGAAAGTATATATTCCAACAATTTGAGATATCATGAATGAAATAAAATTATGATTCTATAATGTTGAGACTCTAATTTGGTCATAATTTAAGATCTAAAAATATGAATATTGCATTCAATTAAAAGAGGAGGCAAGAGACAAATTTACTAGGGATGGTAAAAAAAAAATCCATTCAGCACGATATCCTTAGGACCTTGCCCCGAATAGAGCGGGGATTACCCACCTAATTGGGTAAACGAGGTGGGTGCCATTGCCCAAAGTAGGTATGAGATGGGAATGGGAATCAAGTCTCCATCCTATTATCCGTCCACTTAATGTTACTTTCAAATTTAAGTTTTCTATCAAACAAAATTTATCATCATTTTTAAAGAGAACGTGAGTTGTTCTAAACAAATTGAAAAAAAAAAAAAAATAATATTTACTAACTAAAGATATTAAAAAATAAAAAAAATGAAAAATAAAAATAAATAAACAAGGTGATAAAATAGGACAGGGGCGCACCCCGATCCCGTTCGGTCATACTTTAACTGGGTATATGGATAGGTGAAGATGACAAAAATATCCGACGGGATGAGGTGGGAATGACCGACTTGTTCCATACCCGTCTGATGCCATCCCTCAAATTTACACATTCTAATGCATTGAATCCTTAAGATTTGTATTTCAATTTGAAATTTGAAGGTTGAAAAACATAATTGTCTTGGAGGTTTACAATCATCCAAGAAGAGTTCAAATACTCATTATTGGATATTGGGTGCCAAAAACAACAATCTCTCCTAATATCCGATTAAGGTGATTCAAAGTGAGTTGGAAAACTAGATCGAAGAGATACAACTTTTCTAGAAATAGAATATTTACAATTCAAACATTTACTAAAAAATGGGTCTCAATATTCGGCTAAAAATCTGGAATAATTTGTGTGATTGAAAATTGATTTTGATAATATTTTGATCATATTTCATTCATTTTTAGTTCTAATTTCATCCAATTATCTTCTAGAAATATTCAAAATATCTTCTTGTGGTCCAAATCAACTTGAATATTTGTAATTTGGTTCTCAAACTTTAGATTTTACCATTTTCACCAATTTTTGCTTCTTTCTTTCGATTCTTTGTTCAACCATTGAGTTTTATCTATATAATATAAAATACAACAATTTAAGATATATTTTGTCAAAAGAACTACCAAATATCACTATTTTAGACCTCAAATAAGTGTATAAAAAACACTTTTCAAATACTCTTAAACTTAAACATTTGTTTGTCCTCAAACAAAATTATAATCTAAATAACAACAAATACACAAGTATGCAAAAATATTTGGTTAGACAATCTAGCTTTAATCTTAGTATTGAAATTGCAGTACTAAATTTACAAACTGTTTCAAAGTCACAATTTCAAACCATTATTCACTCTTCCAATGCAAAGCTGTGTGTGTGTGTGTGTGAAAAATTAAGTAGACAATAATGGATTTACAAGTTATTTCAATTCCCAACCATTTGTGGTCAAATATATCATTTCACTCTTGTATGATTCACACATCCCCCAAACTTGTTCTTTTTTCACTCTTTTCCCAGTATGTAATCTAAAGTTAAATTTTTCATTACTATCATCGTCATCTTTAGGTTAATTATCCTTCATCAAAAGTCAAATTCTTTCAAACAAGTGTTTGGAGCTTGACCAATACATTTATTGCTTCTTCTTTTTTTCATGCACTTGCTTTTTTCGATTTTCAAAAGTATTTTTCTTTTTACATTCTCTCCCTTAAACTTTCTAAATAACACATGTAATAGTCTTTAGGTCAATGACTCCCAAATTAGATGACTTTAGGGCACCAGGTTTTAAACACCCTTACAAGCTTAAAAACTTAAGTTAAAAAGGTTTCGAAGAGAATTTTCACATTTTTAAAAATATTTATGCCTTGAACAGTGCAATGCCCCTTATCAAACACCTATACAAGCAAAACTAACCTTCAACTTAATATTTTTGCCAAATTTTATCTCGTTAATTTAATACAATCCTCACAAAAGTTTTCACACATGGAATCACTGTCCACATTCGTATTTTCCTATAACAACAAAATTACTCTGAAATTGTATTCAATTTGGTCTAAGGATAAGTAATTTAGTGTAATTTGGGTAAATCATCTAAGTCCAACTATATCAACCTATCAATTATATAAATCAACTAATAACATCACAATGTCCAACTTAATTCTAGTGCACGCATAACATCAAGTTTTGCAAGGTTAAGTGTATATGTGTGTGTGTGTATTGTTGAAATTTTTCAAAATTTTTTGTCTTTTTCTATTATATATTAAATCAATAACAAAAAGCAAACACTCAAAAAACACACGAAAACTTAAAAACTCAAAGTTTTTTCCACCCCCAAACTTAAAACTGACATTGTCATCAATGTCTTAAAGTATAAGTAAGAATATAAGGGGTTGGGGAATGTTGGTTTAAGTATTCTGCGATATCATGTTTATGAACATAGCAATCAAATCAAACATTAAAGATCAAATAACCTAGAACATGTGTTACTTAGCCAAAACAATTTTCTTCAATGCTTACCCATTGGTCTATGTTGGTTTAATCTCTGGCAATTGAACTCCACTGCGGATAGTTATTGCCTCAATTTGTTCTTCCTCCATGACCGTCATTGCCATTACCTGTTGTTTGGGATTTATCTTAGTATCACTAGGCAGTGTTCCTGGTGGTCTCTCTGAAAGTGCTTTCGCTATTAGTCCCATTTGATTTTCCAAATTTTTTATGGCAGATCTATGAACTTGTAAGGTTTTATCTGTCCTTTACATGTGTTGGGTAAATATATCCACCAATTTAGTAACAAGATCTTCTAACAAAGATTTCTTCTCATTCTGCTAAAAACTTGGTGATGCAGTTTGTTGTGGCACAATATGAGTTCCCAGATTGTTGCTCCATTGGAAATTTTGGTGATTCATTCGGCCTATGAAGTAACTGTTAGAATTTTGATTGTATTGTTATCTTTGAGAATTTTGAGATTAATTTACATTCTCTACTGATTGAGCAAAAAGACTACCCACGATGCAGTCAACACTCTCATAATTCCCTCCACAATGTTTACGTTTCGGTCCTATTATCTGGGTCGCATTCATCTGATCCACCTTATGTGTCAATGATGCCAACTGTGCTGAAATTGCTGTCAAAGAATCAACTTCAAATACCTCGGTAGCTTTTTTCACTCGTTCTTTCAGTAGGCCAAAGTGTACCGGTAAATACCAATTCCTCCATAGTTTGGTAACTTGATCTACGGTTCTTTTTATGATAGAACTATCACATGAAGAGTCTACATTAGCCATGCTTATCGGATTCAAACCAATGTAAAAGTACTGTACCTGAAGCCATTTTTACAATCTGTGTTGTGGGCGCGGAGTAAATCCTTGTATCGTTCCCAAGCATCTAAATAGCATTCTGAGTCCAATTGTTGGAATGTGGTTATCTCATCCCTTAGCTTTTCATTCCTTTTCAGTGGAAATATTTGTTAAGAAATTTCTGACTCAATTGGTTCCATGTAGTGATGCTCTAAGTTGGACAAGTGTCTAGCCACTCTCTAATTGAGTCTTTCAATGTGTACTGGAGAAGCTTGAGTCTGATTACTTCATTGGACACCCATATATACTCGATATTTGCACACATATCCATAATTCTTGATATATAAGCTTTGGGATTCTCTGAAGATCTCCCAAAGAATTATAGCACATTTTGGAACATGTTGATTTGTTTCCAACTGTTATCTTTTGCGAAGGTTAAATGTTCGTTCCATCTTCGGGTCAAATTGAGCAAGATCACTGGTTCTCAAATTTCGCATACAAAGTCTTGAAAAAGGTAGCAGGAAACACCGTAATGTTTTTCTAATATAATGAATTGATCTAAAAAGCTGTGAAATTTAGATTAAAATTAAAATTAACTAAACTTATCAAAAACAATAGTCACTGATAGCTGTGCCAAAAACTTGATCGTTTGATTTTTCACAAGTGTACCGGATCGGGGTCAAGTAATATAATGATAAATATAGTGGTGAACCCACGAGAACTATGTGTTTGACCGAGTTCAAATTAATATTACCCTTAATCAAATGGCAAATAGATTTTGAGTTTTTCTATACTAATATCTAAATTATTGATTAAACTAGAGAGCAATTTAAATGATTTGATTTCAAACATGTGAAAGTACTTCTAAGATGTTGAATCCCCCTTATTAATTCATTTTTAGCACAATGAATTAAAGTGACAATTTGTAATCAATCTTATTGGTTAGTATTCCTAATTTAATTGAAAATCTCTCTCGATATTTATCAAATCTATTCCCCTCATTTGACATTCTCATCTCTCGATGAAAAATGCGAACATGATAAACACATTAAACGATCTAGATCATCTATGAAAACTATGCCTCTATTTAATCCACATTAAAATTCTCATTATTATTCTTCTACTCATTTTCAACCACACATTTTTCAATAAAATAATATTTTCCATCACATCAATAACTTTTCCTTCTTTTTCAACCATATATTCTCCATCAATCTACTATTCTAAAATGTATTCTTCTAAAATAATGTGGCTCAAACACGCCCTATGTAAAGCATAGAGGTATATCTCTATCCCCCTATCGGACTTTACAATATTTATTATTTTTAACTAAAAACATATTTTCTATCTTGATAATAATAGAATCAAATAAATCATCTCAATTAGTAGTTAATTAATTGAAAAGTCGGTGTAAACAATAATAAATATCCAAGAAAAGAAACATACTAGTCGTCAAAATAATTAATTAATATTAAAAATCTCATAAAAAGGGTTCATGTCATCCTAAAAATGTATAAAACTAACCTAACATATCAAAATTATAAGACATCATATTTAAATGAAAAGACAACCAAAATTTTTGATATATTGAGAAGATGAATATGAAGATAAATCTTGAAATCTTGAATTTCTTCAATGGTTTATTGATGAATCTTCATGTGTGCCTTCTCTTCTTTGCCGATAATCAACTTTGAATCTCCACTTGATTAAATTCTTGCAAGTCCCCTTCAATTATCTCACAAAAATTTTGAATTCTCCCCCTTTGATAATAATAATTGATGAATATTAGAGTATGACATGTCTATGAGAGGGCCCCTAATATGTATTATGATGTTAGGTATTTGTATTATGAGATGTATTTGGTCGAAAATCATGTCAAAATTGGTTGTTTTCAAAAGAGTTCCAATCGAATAAGGAAAGTTACATTCGCGCTTGGATTTTGTCTCTGTACATCAGTCAGTATTGTGGTCATAACTTTCTCTTTCGTTATCCAATTAAGACAATTCAAAGTGCGTTGGGAAGATATATCAAAGGGCTACAACTTTTATAGCAATAGGAATTTTCCTATTCAAGCGTTTACTATTCTAAAAATTGGTCTCAATATTCGGATAATAATCTGGAATATAACTTGTGTGATTGGAAATTGATTTTGATAATATTTTAATTATATTCCATTCGTTTTTTTAGTTCTAATTCCATCCAATTGTCTCCAAAAATATTTGAAGTATCTTCTTGTGGTCTGAATCAACTTGAATATTTTCAATTTGGTCCTCAAACTTTAGCTTTTCCCATTTTTCATCAATTTTCGCTTCTTTCTTTCGATTCATTGTTCAACCATTGAGTTTTACTTATATAACATAAAATACAATAATTTAGAGTATATTTTGTCACAAGAACTACCAAATATCACTAATTTGGATCCCGAATAAGTGTATAAAATACACTTATCAGAAGCATCACATATCCAATAGGCAAAGTTGAGGATATACTCATTAAAGCTAGCAAATTAATTTTTCCGGTAGACTTTACTGTTCTAGACATAGAAGTTGATAGGGATATTCCAATAATCTTGGGGAGATCATTCTTAACAACAAGTCAAACTTTGATTAATATGGAGAAATGGGAACTAATCTTAAGGATAGGTGTCGAACAAGAAGTTTAGATTATATAATCCATCCAAACAACAATCAGCCCTCGGTGAGTGTAATTGTATTAATGAAGATGAACTATCCATTCAACAAAATTGCTAGAAGAGAAAATCAAAATTTGGAGAAATTTTTGGTAAAGACGAGAACGGAGAATTCAAAGTTTGGAGAGCTAAAAGAGAATGCAAGACTACAAATTGGAAGGAGTACAATGGTGAAGTTTTTCGACTTAAACCACCATGAATCAACCGCTATAAAAGTATTTGTTGAGCAACCCCCGATTTCAAAAATTACAAGTATTTGGGTAATATTTTCAAACTAAGAAAACATTTTTATGGTTTAAAACAAGCCACTAGAGTATGGTATGAAAGATTGAGTAAATCTTTTCTTTCAGATGATTTTTCGATGAGAAAAGTGGATATTTCACCTTTTTCTTCAAAACTAAAAATGATAATATGATTATTGTGCAAATTTATGTTGATGATATTTTTGGGGCCATTAACATTTTTCCTTGTAAATAATTTTCTAAGTGTATAAGCAAAGAATTTGAAATAAGCATGACGGGGGAACTCAAGTTCTTTCTTGAGCTTCAAATCAAACAGACTAATGATAGAATTTTCATTAGTCAAACTACGTACATCATGGACATGTTCAAATAGTTTGAAATGGGGGGTTTGAAGCAACTGAGTATTTTTAAATGAGTTCATCAATCAAGTTAGACAAGGATGATCAAGATATATCCATAGACGAAACAAAAATATTGAGGTATGATCAGATCTCTTCTTTACTTAACTATTGATAGACCCGATATGATGTTTAGTGTGTGCTTATGAGCTAGATTTCAATCAAATCCTAAAAAAATCACACCTTAATTCCATAAAACAAATCTTTAGATATCTTAGTGGCTCTAAGATATTAGGTCTATGGTATCCTAAGGGCACTCATATTGACTTAACTATTTGGATGAGATTGGACTGGTGCATGATTGGTCGTAAGAGTACTAGCAGAACTTGTCGCTTCTTAGTCTTTGCACTTGTATTATGGTTTAGTATAAAACAAAACTCCGTTGTATTGTCTATCGTCGAAGCCAAATAAATCTCGGTCGTTAATTGTTGTGCTCAAGTTTTATGGATGAAACAAATACTAAGTGACTTTCATTTATCTTTCGATCATATACATATCATGTGTGATAATACTAGTGCCATAAAATTATCAAAAAAATTCCATTTTACATTCTCGAACCAAGTATATTGAGATTAGACACTACTTTTGAAGAGATTATGCACAAAAGGGAGATATTACCCTAGAATTTGTTAATACGGAAAAATTATTGGTCGACATTCTCGCTAAACTTCTAGCATTTAATAGATTTCCATATATTTGAAGATGCTTGAGAATTACTGATGAATTTAAAGTATGTCGCTGAATTGTATTTTTGCATGATCCTATGTGCATCATTGATCGAAATTTATATAAACTCTACTCAATTGATTATGCTTTTGACATTTTATCACTCATGCTTTGATTAGTATTTTGCTATATTATGATTATCCTCTTGTTTAAACTTGCACGTATTTGGGATTTTCTGTTTTATTGAAGGGGAATATTATTCCTTTATGTGGTTGATTTAAAGTATTGATCATATATGTTGTACTCTTCATCTCATATGTCAAAAGGGAAAAATGAGCAAAATAGATTTCATATGCTTTGAATCAAATGATATACTTTGAATCGTCTATTATTTGATATGGTTTAAATAGATTATGGATGACAATTGGCTTGTAAAAGATAGGGAAGTATATGTTACATATGAGATCTTTATTCCTTATCCCTTATTGATATTACTTTTCAAATCATCTTGTTTGTCATGATCAATAATGAAAAAATTGTTGACATATGGTTGATTATAACCTTGCAGAAGGTCCCTTATCAAGTTGTTCTGGTTTGCTCGGGACATTTCCTTTGAGATAAGATATAATGTCTCTCATTAATTTTATCTACCAATACCAGAATACTTAAAAAATAGAGAATTATTTCTCAACTTGATTAAAATTATATATATGTAATTTTGTTTTCAATACTAGTACACACTTCGCATGTGATTGTCAAGTTCTATAGATTCATCTACCTCAAAGTCTAGGTAAGCTCGAATATTTATCTCATATTGACTAATATGATTCATTTCCCTAGAATTTTGTCTTTCCTTGCCATTTGCATCCCACAACCTTAAGTTCTAGCCCAATACATGTCTTTTGAATAACACTTTTTCTTTTCATATTACGTTTATCTTTGCATATAAGATATACATAAGAAAAATGTAAAACGTAGCGAAACATGTAAAACATAACTATAGAATCATAACATTTTCATAACAAGAATTTAAACTTTGCTTGGTTAAACATACTTGGGCTGTAGGATGAGGTCGACTAATGGATGCAAGATGCCATGAAGTGCCTTTAAATATTTCATTTTTTTTCTCTCATTTTTAATTTCCCACATTGTAGTAAAAAAAATATTTTTTATAAACAAAGTATGTTAAGTCTACAGAAACGACTAAACTCGTGCTCTGATACCACGCTGTAGCACCCCAACCCGTATGGATCGAAACGTTACTAGACTAGCTTTACTTTAGTCGTAAACTTAATAATTTACGATACCTTTAGCGGAAAGTATAAAAATTTAATTTTAGAATTTAATTCAAGACTTATTTAATTCTAAACAACATCATTTCAATACTAGAACCAAATAAAAAAAGGTTTTTTAGAATGATTTCCATGCATGTATCCGTTTATTGACGTGAAATTCTAGGTAGAAAATAAAAATGAATGTCGCTGTTTCGCTTTCTATTTCAAACAGTAATAGTCAAAAATAAATTTGTTTGCATAGCTACCAACTCCAAAATTTCATGAAATTTTGTAGTAAAGTAGGAAACTCTTTATACTATGACATATCCAAAAAAAAACTTCCATCGGAAACATATGAGGTATAAAAATATTTTTCAAAACCTCGCAATGACACAGTTTGGAAGGTAACCCAGCGCAGTTTAAAGTGATATATAAAATTCTACACACATCAAATCAACATGATATCAACTTTATACAGTATCTAACCCATGAGGCTATCAAAATCCATTGGTTTTACCCAAAAATTTCAAGTAACGATCGAGATATGAATTTTCAAATCCAAGGGCAGAAGCTGGAAAACAGCAACACTACCCGGTGCAGTTTACTCTAAGTGATATTTAAAATTCTACCAACGTCGGATTGACATGATTCCAAGTGTATTCAGTAGCTAACTTACAAGGCTATCAAATGCCACTGCTTTGTTGAAAAATTCCAAGTAACGATTAAGTTATGAATTTTTAAAGTCAAGGCAGAATCTGAAATTAAAATGAAACAGCAACATTAAATTGCTAACACTTGGTTTTTTTGTAAACGGTGAATTGCAAGCAAATCTTATGAAACATATCTACCTTTAAACATAACTTATTCATAAATAAATGTACTTAGAATAGTTTTACATATGACATTTCATAGAAATCTATTTAAAATAATGTAAACATTTCATAATCGAATTTAAAACGTTAAATCACCGGCTTCCCCATAGCATGTTGCATCATTATTTACCATCATCCACGTCCCCAGAAAATCATATCAAATCAACCTATAGAGAGGGAATTAACCCATGAGTTTGAAACTCAATAGATGTCATATGTGTGTTTCGTTAACAAATTAACATTTTTCGAACTATTGATTCATACCGTCGCACGTAGTAGGATTTCTGGCAAAATCCAATTTCTGTGGAGTTATGAATTAACATAACGCATAGAACCGGAGAATGATCATTCAAACTATAGTAGTATCGTAAAACCGTATCCGAATGCACCAATTCATTCAAACTTTTTAACGAAACTTGAAAACGAAACAAACACTTGCACCTCTACCTACCTTCGTTAAAAGGTTTTGAAAGTATAATGTTGGATGATGGTTGTTACTTCCCGACGGCACCAGAACTTTTAGAAATATGCTCATCTCTTATTCTTTTGAAAAATCTTTTTCCTTGATCAAAATGTGCACTTTCTCCTTCACACTCTTGCTATTCTTTTAAACTTTACTTAACATAAAGATTATTTTTAGAGAAAATAAGTTTGATTTCAGATTTGAGGGGAGGTGTAATTAAAAAATGCTTTTCATCTTCTTGTAACCTCCCTTTTTAGTGGAAAACTAAATGGGGGAGTTATATTATCATTAATCTTGTTAAATTGAGTCTTTAACTAGGAATTTGAAGAGTTTTAAGCCCAAAAAATAATTTTATAAAATACTTTATAAAAACATCTACATTATGAAACACATCTACATGATGATTCAAACTTGGGTTGCCAATATGAAATGCCATGCAGATGACCATTGTGGCAACACGGTTATTTATTAAATCTTTGTAATCAAATTTACTTATACTCAATGTCTTAAATTATGGGGCTTATAAATAACTTATGGAAGAACTTTCATAACCTTAAATGAGCCGAGCTTCCATAATTTATTTCTTAAATGGGCTACATCAACCAAGTTAAGAATATAAAATATGGGATATTATATCCCTCACACCTTAAACAAGATTTCGTCCTTGAAATTTACGTTATGATTTGGCAAATAGTGTTGGGTATTTATCTTTAACTTCTTCTTCTCTTTTCCAAGTAGATTCTTCTACTCCATGATTACTACATTGCACTTTAACTAGTTGAATCTCCTTATTCTGTAATTTATGTACCTTTCGGTCCAATATTTTAATCGTTAATTCTTCATACGATAAATCTTTCTATATGTCCATGGATTGATAATTGACAGTATGATTAGGATCATGCATATATCTTCTTATCATCGATATATGAAATACGTTGTGAACTGTCGATAGTTCGGGCAACAAAGCTAATCAATATGTCACATTTCCGACCCTATCAAGTATTTTGAATGGTCCAATATAACGAGGTCGTAGTTTGCATTTCTTGCCGAACCTAAGTACACATTTTATTGGTGATAGTTTTAGAAAAACTTTCTCTCCAACTTTAAATTCTAAGTCTTTTTTTCTGGTATCAGCATAGCTCTTTTGTCTATCTTGCGCTGCCTTTATCCTAGTGCGGATCTTATCAATGATTTCAATTGTCCTTTCAATGATCTCTGATCCCAAAACTCTCTTTTCTCCGACTTCGTCCCAATGGACTGGTGATTTACATCTTCTACCATAGAGAACTTCATATAATGTCATTCCAATAGTTGCCTGGAAGCTATTATTATAGGCAAATTCTACCGAAGGTAGATACGATTCCCAACTGCATCCTAGATCCAAAACACAGGCCCTTAGCAAATCTTCCAAAATTTGGATGGTCCTTTCAGATTGACCATCAGATTAAGGGTGATATGCCGTACTGAAATTCAATTTCATTCCTATAGCTCTTTGTAAGTTCTTCCGTTAGCTCAAGAATAACTAACCAAGAGGAGGGTGAATTGGTTTTAGAGACTTTTTCGACAATTAGTCTCAAAACTTATTCAATACTCAATATGTAAATCGCAAGATGTAGTATAACCAGTAAATATGCAAATAGATAAATTAATTCAAGTATGAATTAACACAATAAATAGCAATGCAAAGTAGAGTGCGATAATTAAAGATGACAAGCCAATTTAATGGAGTTCGATACACAAAGTGTTTTAAGTCCCCGTTACCAAGCTCTCCATCACGAGCAAGGTTAAATTCACTAAAAGTGATAACTTACAAACAAGGAGTACCGATCCTTAAGTGACTTACAAACAAGGAGCACTTATCCTTAGGTGACTTACAACAAGGAGCACATATCCTAACAATCGAGTTTTCACAAGGCTCTCGAAACCGTCAAAGTATAAGTTGTAAGTTCACAATTTAAGGAACTCTCTAAATAAAATGATATAATCAATTCACGTATTTAGAGAGTTTAGGATAACACTTCAATCAATAGCAAATATTTAAGCTCAAATGTTTTAAGCTGTAAAACTTTGATGAATGGTGCAATAGTAAGAATAAATGTACCAAAGTTTTCAACCAATGAATCTCTCTTAACAAACAATACGAAGTTAAGTATGTAGAGAGATTTACAATTAGACAAGTGTTGGCAAAGAAAAGCTTTAGTCATGAATAAGAAAATAGATAAGATGGATGTTTCTTTGCACAATTTAAATCTTTGATAAAATAGATGAAGAACAAGTTTTCAATCAAACAAAAGATTCTTGTAATAAATGAATTGAATAAATGCTAAATAAACTCAATGATCTTTTAATGAATAAGCTCTATAAAATTCTCTTTTTTAGGTTGGTAATATTAAATGCAAAAGAGATATTTATAGTGCAAAATGTGAAGCTGCAGGAACTTTCGGCTGATCTCTTTCGGTTGATCGAAATCCAATCATAGCCGTTGTAAAATATTCAAATCGTTGGAGTTTCGACAGATCAATCCAAGACTTTCGGTCGACCAAAATGAATAGATTTTGGTTTTAAGAGATTTTAAATCATAAGTTCCGTTTTTTCAAAATCAATTTCATTTCGAGAATAGTTTTATGCAAGTATTGAGATGTATAAAAATTGTTTCAGCTTTATACTTGCTAAAAATTGAGAAGTTATACATTTACATATAATTTTTGAAGATTCGATAAAACATCTTCTAAGCTTATATTCTTCAAAAGATCTTGGTTTCTTCGGATCACTTTTGAGTGATTTGCAACGGATGACGATTTGAGCCATTTGAATGATTAAGATCACTTATACATGAAAAACTCAAGAGACGAGATTTGTTAGAAATGTAGGAGTGTTTGTTATAATCAAAACAAGTGAAGTTATGTTGAAACATAGGTCAACACTTCCAAAATTCTAATGTAAGTCTCAAATCTCTATCAGATACAATGGACACGAGAACACCATGAAATCTTACAATCTTTCTAATGCACAACTGTGCTAGTTGATCTAGACTGAATGTCATTTTTACAGGAAGAAAATAAGCTGAATTTGTTAGTTGATCCACTATTATCCATATAGCATTGTGTCCTCTTGCTGACCTCGGAAATCCTACCACAAAGTCCATTGCGATATTCTCCCACTTCCATTCAGGTATGTCCAACGGATTTAACAACCCTACTGGTCTTTGATGTTCTGCTTTAACTTGTTGACACACTATGCATTTTGCTACAAATAGACCTATACTTCTTTTCATATTGCTCCACCAAAATGTATCTCAAAGATCTCGATACATTTTCGTACCACCCAGATGTGTGGTGTACGGGGTGAAATGAGCCTCTTCTAATATCTCCTTCCTCAAAACTTCATCTTTAGGCACACAAATTCTTCATTTAAACATAGTCCCTGATCCGAAGCTATTCCAAAATCCTTTATCCTATCGGTGCCAATTTCTTTCCGATCTTTTGAAAAAATAGATCTTTACCCTGTGCTTCTATGATCCGATCTCTGAGAGTTGGTCGGACCACCGAGTTGCTAAACGAGCGGTACTTTGCTCTGGTGTAATAACCACTTTAATTCGCAAACTTTCCAAGTCTTTGATCAAATCCTTCTGAATAGTGGGTAATGATGCCAACTTTCCCAATGACTTTCTACTTAGAGCATCCGCAACAACATTAGCCTTACCTGGATAGTAATGAATAGTGCAATCATAATCCTTTACTAGCTTCAACCATCGTCTCTGTCTCATATTCAATTCCTTCTGTGTGAAGAAATATTTGAGACTCTTATGATCTGGGAAAATGTCGCACTTTCCTCCATATAAGTAATGGCGCCATATCTTTAATGCATGAACTACCGCTGCAAGTTCTAGATCGTGTGATGGGTAGTTCTACTCATGTTGCTTCAATTACCTTGACGCATAGGCAATCACTTTTCCGTGTTTCATTAACACACATCACAAACCTTGTTTGGATGCATCACTATATATAACAAACCTTTCGAACCTTCGGGTATGGTTAACACTGGTGATGTAATCAATCGATGTTTTAGCTTATGAAAGCTTTGCTCACACTTATCTGTCCATAGAAACTTTACCCATTTCCTTGTTAATTGCATCATTGGTCCAGCTATTTTGGAGAATCCTTTTATAAATCTTCGATAGTACCCGGCCAATCCCAGAAAACTCCGAACTTTACTAGCGTTAGTCAGTGTCTTCCAGTTAGTTACCGCTTCCACTTTTACTGGATCTACTTCAATTCCTTGGGCAGTAACTACATGATCGAAGAATCCAACTCGCTCAAGCCAAATTCACATTTTTTAAATTTTGCATATAACTTTTCCTTGCGTAGTATTTCTAACGCTATTCTAAGATGTTCCTCGTGTTGATCTGTATAGAGTCTATCAAAATATCATCAATGAAGACTATGAAAATTGATCCAGATACTGGTGAAATACACAATTCATTAAATATATAAATATTGCTGGAGCATTTGTCAACCCGAATGGTATAACTGTGAACTTATAATGTCCATAACGAGTTCTGAAAGCCGTCTTGGGTATATTACTAGCCTTAACCTTCAATTGATGATATCTAGATCGTAAGTCGATCTTGGAAAATATTTTAGCTCCTTTTAATTAATCGAACAAATCCTCAATTCTTGGGAGATGATACTTATTCTTGATGGTCAAGCGGTTCAACTCCCCGATAGTCGATACACATCCTCATACTTCCATCTTTCTTCTTTACAAATAACACTGGAGCACTCCAAGGAGATACACTTGGTTGGATAAAGCCATTGTCTAATAATTCTTGTAACTAAATTTTCAACTCATGAAGTTCCTTTGGAGCCATTTTATATAGAGCTTTAAATACTGGTGCCACTCTAGGAACTAGATCTATGGTAAAATCCACTTGTTTATTTGGTGGGGTACCAGATACATCTTCTAGAAACACATCTATAAATTCTTGTACCACTGCTACATCCTCAATCTTTATCGTCGCTTGTTTTTCTCCTGAAATGTTAACTAGTAACCCTTGAGTTGTTTCTTTTCTCAACATTCTCTCGGCTTGTAAGGCAGATACTAGTTGGAGATTGGGTTTGGTCTTTATTCCAGGGAAAGAAAATTGTTCTTCTCTTGATTTTTGAAAAGATACTTCCTTTTCTCTACAACGAATGATTGCATAATTACGTCCCAAAATCTATACCCAAAATCACATTAAAGTCTTTCATCTCTATCAGATACAAATTAGCTTTTAATGTTTTTCCTTCAATTTCAAGATTCACTAACTTAGCTAACTTATCAGTGTTCAATGTTTTGCCTGAAGGAATGCTAACTTCTAGTGTACTCTCTGACTTATCACAAGTAATACTAGCTTTAACAATGAAAGACGTTGATACAAAAGAGTGAGTAGCTCCCGAATCAAACAGTACATAAGCAGGTGTATTGGAGATGAGTAAAATACCTGCTATTACGTTTGAATTCTCCCCTGCATTTTTCTGAATGAGTGTAAAGACTCGTGCATTGCCCTTTTTGTTCTGATCATTGTTATCATTCTTCTTCTAGGCAAATGTGAGATAATCCTTAGTAATATGCCCAGGCTTACCACATCAACAACAAGCATTCACCACGATGATGTTTACCACACTTAGGGCACGATGCTACTACATGTACTATGGCCTTACCAGTACCATGCCCGATATTAGCTTTCTTATTTTTCCATTTTCCATTTCCTTTGTCTTGACCATTCTATTTTCTCTTCCCAATTTTTTCTTTATCATGCTGGCCGAACAATTGACTGTGTTGCTCTGCATTAGCCTTTTGATACCAAATAGCGTGAGCTCATTCTAGCATTTCACGGTATGATGTAGAATGATGCGACATAAGAATCATGCTTATGTCTGGGTTTAACCCTTGCTTAAACCTTCGAGTCTTCTTAATTTTCGTATCAACTAGGTGTGGAGCAAACCTTGAGAGTTGATTGAACTTTCGCTCGTAATTAGTCAGGGACATATTACCCTGCTTAAGCTGAAGGAATTCGCTCTCCTTCAAATCTCTTAGAGACTGAGGACAATACTTATCCACCATTTTCTCCTTGAATTGTTCCCAAGTTAATGCCAATTGCTGCTCCGGAGTCCTAGTTCGAGACATCGAATCCCACCAGTGACCTGCATCACCAGTAAACATAAACTCTGTACACTTGACTTTTTTAACATCAGTGCAATCTATAAGTCAAAAAATTCGTTCCAACTTATGAAGTCATTCCTCAACTACCAGTGGACTAGATGCTCCATCGAAGGTAGGGGCTTATGCCTTTGAAATAACTCAACAATCAAGGGATGTGTCGGGTGAGCTACAGGAGCTTATGGTAAGGGTGGGGCTTGATTCTGATTCTGCTTGCCAAGATCTTGAACCGCTTGCATGAGGTCCCTTATCAAATTGTTCTGGTTTGCTTAGGACATTTCCTTTGAGATAAGATATAATGTCTCTCATTAATTTTATCTACCAATACCAGAATACTTAAAAAATAGAGAATTATTTCTCAACTTGATCAAAATTATATATATGTAATTTTGTTTTCAATACTAGTACACACTTTGTATGTGATTGTCAAGGTCTATAGATTCATCTACCTCAAAGTCTAGGTAAGCTCGAATATTTATCTCTTATTGACTAATATGATTCATTTTCCTAGAATTTTGTCTTTCCTTGCCATTTGCAGCCCACAACCTTAAGTTCTAGCCCAATACATGTCTTTTGAATAACACTTTTTCTTTTCATATTACATTTATCTTTGCATATAAGATATATATAAGAAAAATGTAAAACGTAGCGAAACATGGAAAACATAACTATAGAATCATAGCATTTTCATAACAAGAATTTAAATTTTGCTTGGTTAAACATACCTGGGCAGTAGGATGAGGTCGACTAATGGATGCAAGATGCCATAGAGTGCCTTTAAATATTTCATTTTTTTTCTCATTTTTAATTTCCCACATTGTAGTAAAAATAATAATTTTTTTTTTACAAACAAATTACATTAAGTCTCCAAAATCGACAAAACGTGTGCTCTGACACCACGCTATAACGCCCCGACCTACATGGATCGAAACATTACTAGACTAGCTTTACTTTAGTCGTAAACTTAATAATTTACGATACCTTTTACGAAAAGTATAAAAATTTAATTTAAGTTGAATTAGTTGCTCATGGTCCATTATAAGCAGGGCCGACCCTGGCCCTTGGCAAGTAAGGCCACTGCATTGAGCCTTAGAAGAATGAAACAAACTGTCATTTTTCTCCAATCTTCTTCTCATCTTCACCTGTTAATATATGAATTTGCTTTGGCGGCCTGAATGAGAGGACTGCAGATTGAGGGAGCACAACTTAATTTTCCACCGGAGAAGTTGAACACTTACAAGTGAGTTTTTATTTCTTCAACATATTTTTTTTTCAATAATGTCTCTGAATATTCAAGAAAATATAAATTCCTTTTTAATATTTTTCAATGTTATGAAGATGCCAAGATGGGTTCATAATTTATAATTGCTAATTTAATAAGTGAAATCAATTACTAATTTAAAGGGAAACGGGATTTGGGAAAGTTTCTGAAGTTTTTGGAATTCAAGCCAATAAATTCTTCTTATGGGTTTGAGGTTTCTATTACTGGGATTGATGTTGATGAAGAGAATGGGTCTAATGGGATGACTGAATTTTATGTGGCTGCTCTTTGGCAGAAACTACCAGCGAACGAATTTAAGACTATTCCATTTTGCTAGGTTAAAGGGATTCAAGATTATGTCTTACCTGGAAGCATCAATTTGAGGTAAAAGTTGCAATCTTTATGTTTGAATTTGGTTTAAAAGTTGAGTCTTTAAGGTTTATAGTGTGTAATTACGTCCATAAAAAAAAATGTTCGATGATTATATTTGAATGAATTCTTGGATTGATAATGACAATAATGTTATCAGGTTGAATAATGTATGCTCATATTCCTGGTTAACTTGTCGTGGTTTTGGATTTGGATTGTGGATTGATTTGAGTATTATTGACTATTGTGTTTATACTTGTACTAAGTTGTCCTAATCTTTTAAAGGTTACACAGTGATAAATTTGGGCAAAATAATTGGTAAGAACTCTGATAAATTTGTAAACATTAATTGGAGCCATGGTAGGAGAACGCGTACTAGTTAAAGATTGGCCTTCAATGGATGAAAAGAAAAAAAAAAATCAAACTTTGGACTTTCACACAGGTATAGTTCTTACTATGACTTCTTTAATAACTATTTTTTATACCCTTTCTTTATCTTTTACGTTTTAACGACACAATTCTCATAAGAACTGTACTTATATAAAACTCACCTCTTCAACAAATTAATATAAAATTGTAAATATGTACTAAATAGAAATGGCATTTAAATGAATATTATCACTAGTGAATTATGTACAAGTCTTGACATGGTGTATGAGGATTCGTCGCACGTAGAAAATGGCACTTAAATAAATATTATCACCAGTGAATTATGGAGAGGCATACTTAGAGGTACATAAATGAAGTACTATTGGTGAAAATATAAAAAGTTGCACATTCTGGGCTGAGAAACTGATATTTGCATTATATTGTAGTAAAGCGTGCTTTAAATGATATCTGGTTGATTCATATCATCTTGATGCATAAATGGCTTGTTCCCAACTTCCGTAAAGGATTATGATAATAATGGACACGTGCTCATTTTCCCTTTTGAATGTTTATATTAAATGTTTTGTGTGTCTTTCTCTCTCGCATTCCTTTGATATATGCTTTTGTAGTTTGCTGTCTCTTTATACCTGGTTAATGTGGCATATATGTCCTACTAATATCCGTTTCTGTCTTTGAATTGGGCATGTTTTGATTGATCCAATGTTCTAGTAAGCTGTTTCTTTCATATTTTTCTTTTTGCTTATCGGGTATATATTTATGCTTGTTTCTTAATAATATAATGATTTTTTTATCCCACTCTTTATTTTTTTCCTCTTTTCAAATTTGTTTAATTTAAGATTAAACTAGTCACATGACTGACATTTTAGTCACCCCCGATAATAAAAAAGTGATTATTTTGAAGGGTCTGATAATAATTAGTCGCCTAGAGCCTCTAAATTTTTAGGACCGGCCCTGATTATAAGTTTAGGCCATTTGCACCCTCTTTCGTCCATTTGCTTGTGCTCTAGCTTGGCTGCTTGTATGTTGTTCCTTTGTCATTTGTTGATGTAAGTGAGGTACAGAGAAAATATTAGGTAACCATTTTTCTCCTTCTATTGTGAGCAGCCTATGTGGTTTGAGAGCGAAGAAACGTGGGGCAACTGTGTGGATTTTCTTCCTCCTATTTGTGAGTCTCTTTGTGAGTGCCACCTTCATCTTTCCTCATGGGATTCTTTTGTCCTTTGTGGATTATTGGGCAGTCTTCTGGTATTGTTGTTTGGGTTGAGATTTGGTGGAGTTGGAGTAACCTCTTGGTGTATGAACCGATTTAAATTAAGCCATAATCTTTGTGGTCGACGAAGGTCTCAATTTTGCACACAATGAAGTTCATTGGTTGTGTAATTAATTCGACATCATAAAATGTATTGAAGATGCTTTTAATACTTGATCATCAAAGTTTTTGAACTTATGTACCTAAATTATAATTCATAAAAAAAAAAAGGTTGAACCCCAACCTTGAGGGCCCCCCACCGACCCTGCCCTGAGCCATCGTGGAGGAGGTAAATCGCAGGATGTGCCTCCCAGGAGCCAGGGTGGAGAGCTTATGGATAGGTCTGGGCTATTAACCCTATGGTAACTCCCGCTTGCAACAAAGCCAATTCCACCTTGCGGGGAATCGAACTCTGCACACTACCGCGCTGAGCCCTAACTGCCCTTAACACTTGATCGTCAGACAAAATATTGTCTAAATGATGGACACAAATTAGCATTCGATTGGAAGATTTCATAGTCGAGTAGTGATTGCAACATAATGTTTCAACATTCAAATGACAACAATTGACTTCTAATGAGGCTGCCTATGAACGAATTAAATTATTTGGAAAAATACAAAAACAGATCATTCTTATGTTTTATTTTTCGCAAGTCAACCAAATTCATCTAGATTGAGAAGAATTAATGGTAATTTCAATATAAGTAGTTAACACAAGTTGATATATTCATAATTTAATCAATTGTCAACTATCTCATGTAGAGTGAGAACACTAAATGGGTGATTATACTAATGTCTAGAGATTTGTGTGAGTAAAAATCATATCTTCTGGTAACATATTGAAGTACCTTATTTCAAAGTTAAAACACAAGTAAATTAATGAGTGCACAATTTGATACGTACACAATTTTATAACGAGTAGTTATATTCACGCCATATATTTTGTTAACTACGCCATAATTTAATTGCAATGAATACTCTCAATATTCCCCCTTTTTTCTCTTATATTCCCATATTTTCAAGTCATGTTCTCATCTTCAAACTTCTATTAATTTACATCCGAATGATTGTTTTTATTCAAAAACTCGTTTATCTCTTGTATTTTAAATAAATAAAAAATTTAAAGATTCGATAAAGTTTTACAAAATATGTGATAAAAAATCAACTTGAGAAAAATATTTTTTTCAAAAACGAAGGTTAAACAATGGCGTCTTCTAATAATATAATTTGTCCTTGGAAGCCACTTTAACAATTTCACTAAAATATAAGTATTAACAGTTGACCGACCAGTATAAATTATTTTCGATAATTTAGAAATATATGATATGCTCGCTGTTATTCTTGTTTAGTATAATTAAGAACAAAATGATCTTTAATGACGACAGATAGAGTAATTACTTGACTATTTTCTGTTAAAAGAAAAAAAAAATTGCAGGAATGAAGATTAAAGTATTAATTACTTAGGATAATATGTTTTTTCTAAATCGATAAATCAATTTCATAGAGGTTAAAAATTAGAAATTAAAAATTAAAAAATAAAACATACACGAGTCATAGTTGTTTTTTTTTTTTTGTTGGTTAAAGTTGTCATTATAGTGAATTATATAAACAATTTACCAATTATCATACACTTAAATTATTATATGGCTATGTCGATCTTGATTGTCTAGCATGACAATCCATGAACCAATTTGAAAGAGCCAATATAGGATGCCTTTATAATTAATATTTCCTCACTTGTGGCTAAGAAATACCGTAATTACAAAATATATCAAGAACATCAACAAATGAGGAAGTACTACTTCCCTTATAGTGAAAGTCTTGTGGGTTGGTTTATGCTCGTAATGAGTGTGAACCAGGTCTAAATACTTGCAAATTAATTTGGGTCGATCCACTCGTTTTGACTTCCCTAATAACTTAAATTAGTATAAAATATATGTTACACAAGGTATTCAAGTTTCTTTGGAAGGGTTGAGGTGAAATTATATACGTGTGTGTGTGTTAAATAAGGTCACGCATATTTAAAAGGGGAAAAAAATACAACACGGTTTAGGAAATTTAGGAAAATATCTTATTGCTATTTAACTCTCCATCTCAAAATTTTCTTTTAAAAAGCCTTACTCTATACATTAGAATACGAGATCTATCATACTTAAGTTTCTATTTAACAACTCCTAAATATATATTGTATAGGACAATTAATCATAAAATCTTGGCTAAATAGTACAAAATCCCCTACCTTTTGAAAATAGGTCAAAACACCAAACGTTTACCGTCCATTTTCTTAATAAAAATTTGTGAAATGACAAATATAACCTTCCATTTAAATATAATATAAAGGAAAGAAGAGGAAAAAAAAAACTAATTACAATCGTAATTCCAAAATGTTTTTAAAAAGTACAAACTAGATCATATTGCTTATTTAACTCTCAATCTCTAAAATTCTTTTAAAAAGGCCCTACTTATTACATTAGAATACGATATCAATCCTACTTAGGTTCGTATATAACTCCTAAATATATATATTATATCCTAAAATCCTTATAAAACTTAAATCCTAAAAAACTAAGAAAAAAATTAATTATGTTGATTCTCCTTTGCGAAATTATATTTAATTTATTAACTTTCCTTACATTGATTATATGTATCTGCGAGAACGTTAGGATTAGTTATAAAAAATTTCACATTTAAATAATATAAACAATTATGTTGTTGAAGAAAAATGAGAGAACTTCAAGATTAGTGTGCGACGCTAGTTTAATACAAATTATCATCGCTATTAATACAAATTAGATGGCTATTAAATTTCTTTAAAAAAAATTAAAAAAAATAGAAAAATAGAAATAACCATCTAAAATTATCATGAATATATATTTAATTACATGGAGGTGTCAAAATGAGCAGCTTGAACTTACTTGAGGCTTGTCTTGTGGCGTTAGACATCAAAACTCCAACCGTTGAAAATCCACGTGTAGCCAGTATTCTAAAAAGCGTGTCTAGGCGTGAAGCGTAATGAAAACGTTTCGCCTTGAGCCTAAGCGAAAATTAAGCGGTCAACGTTGTTGTTGACCGTTTAATGCTCGCCTAGGCGAGCTTTAGGCCTAGATTTTAAGGACGCTAAATTTTTTCCTTTTTTTTTAAATAAAACCCACGGTCCAGACTCAATAAACAGTAGCCCTTCAAACTTCAAAAATTCCAAACTCCAAAGCACTGAGAAGATGGAAGAACGGAAAAAATATAATACTTTAAAATGAATTGGAGTCCGATAAAGATTTAGATTAAATAAGATTTAAACCACAAGTTATCTACGTTATATAATTATGATTTTAAAATTTATCTTTATGTAGGAACTGTTAAGTAAATATAGTATTTTATAATTTTAAATATTTGGTATACATTATTGAATTATTGATTTTTTTTTACAATGATTAAAAATTAAAATTAAAAAAAATGTTTTTTTATGTCTAGGCTTGCCTATGCTTGTAAAACTTGAAGTTTGACCTCCACGCCTAGCCACGCTTTACGCTTTTTCAGAATATTGCTTGTAGCCGCAGAAATTGACCAGCCATCTCACAGCTGGGCCCCATCTTTCCTCCAAACGGTAAGAAAATTCTCATACTAACGACCAGAATTTTGATCTTAATTCCCCCAAGACACACCCTTAAAACGAGCAAGCAACCAACCAACCAAACCATAAAATTGGTTAATTAAACCCTTATTTGGTAAAGTTTAAAATTTAAGTCAAATCAACAATTAATTTTAACTATATATTTATGAGTTTCACAATTTTTTAAAAATACGTCAACTTTTATCAAAATTTATTAAAAAATTAGTTTTAATCAACACCCAAACAAAGCTAAATATGCCTAGAAACTGCAACCTGAGGTATTAATATAGGCATTAATGGCATGCCAGGATTAATCAAGGCATTAAAAATTTATTTAAAAATAATAAAAAAACAAATCAAGAAAATATCCGATTTGTCCTAATCCGATCTGGTTGGTCCTGGCTGATGCCAATTCGAGCAAACCCCGTCACATTTTCACACGTTTAAATTACGAATTACAACTATGGTATAAAATAAGAGTATACCATCAAATTTATCCGAACAAAACTTTACTCCAGATTAAAATTAATTTTTTAATAACTTTTGATAAAAATTGATAAAATATATGTTGAAAAGTTGTGATACTCATAAAATATATAATTAAAATAATTTTTTAAATTTAACTTAAATTAAAATTTTAATTTTAAACGGCACCAAATAGGAATCTAATGTTGCAGGATTCCAAAATATTAATCAACTACAGCTAACCAAACCACTTTATTGCACAATTACAAAGCCAAGTCCTCTCTTTTGCCGTCGTTACACTAAACCCAAAGAAAAGTAAAACCTCTCACTTTCTTTCCTTACACCAACCAAACACAGACTCCCAAACATAATTTTTGATTTGATAGATGCTATAGTTTCTTTATGCGATCCTCCAAAAAAAAAAACTCATCTTATTTCTTTCGATATTGGGTATCAGTTTGTGCATTTGTGCAGTTACTTCAGCTGAGCTGATAGCAGTATCGTAAGAAATATTGCTATTCTTTTGGTGGGCTTTTTTTTTTTTTTTTTTTTTTACTTGAATCTTTTGGAAGAAAAAAAAAATGTTGGGGTGGTGGGAGTGCTATTGCTCATGCGACGATGACAGTTTGTATGAGGATTTTCCAGTGGAAAGAAAGCCTTTTTCTCTTCCTTCACCCCTTCCACAGTGGCCACAAGGTATGTTCTTGACAATTTTTGTGTAAAGATTCAATTTTACTTTTCAGAATTCATTTCTTGGTTCGTGTTAGAATTGGGATTTCTTGTCCTTGCACTGAAAAAAATAAAATAAATAAATCTGTTTTTTCCTCTGTTATTATAGCCCTTTTAGTTTTATTTATCAAGAATCAGTCGTTAGCCTTTGATTCTTTTTGCCTATTATATTGAATAAAAGATGTAAATTACTAATCTTTAAATTATTAAAAATATATTTGAGAGGAAAAATATAAAAATAAAACTTGCCCTTTTGTCGTTTTAGCTCTTGGTGGGGTGGGTGTGTATTAATTTAATAATCGTAAGGGGCTAGTCAATAATTGTATTCTTCCAAGAAGTATTACTCCTTTAACCTTAAGCGTCTTCGATTAAATAGTGCTATTAAATTTTCAACCAAGAAAAATAAGGATTTCTTTGTTGACTGATGAATATATATATACTGTTTCTGGATTTCAAGAAATTGGTATTTTGTTGGTGATTCCTTATGGGGACTTAGTCAATTTGTTTGAAAAAAAAAAAATGTGATTGAGAGCTCATGGGATTTCTTTGTTTAAGGCAAGTATGAACTAGGTCAAGATTTTGAGATAATGGGTATGCAATGGCTCGTAATTTTTAACACTGCTAGCAAATTGCTCGATTTTAATATTTGAGTGAAGTTTTTGGGATGCTTAATGCATCCACTCTAAACCAGCTTTTGCAAAAGATGTGAACTTTATTCCTTCACTTTTTTCAATATGAAACTTGCATCCCTTCTTTCGTCCTAATGAGAATTGATTGATTTATTAGTCAAGTGTACGGATCGTGACAAGTAATAAAATGAATTTTTGAGTCTGAATATCATTCAGAGACTAATACTTACAAGTTACAATCAATTTCTTTTTCCAATTCTAGCTTCGATTTAAATTAACATGTTAACTAATCAAAAATTCTAGATTTTATTTTCTAACTAAATTATACTAAGCTAATTTAAATTAAACTGACTAACCTAATTTGTGGAGAACTATTGGGATTAAGTGGTTAAGAATTCCGATTTCACTTAGGTTTCAATCTGCTCTTAACTGATTTGACATTGATATTAATACAGTTTTAACTCTTACAGGTCAAGGTTTTGCCACAGGGAAGATACGCCTAGGAGAAATAGAAGTCATCAAAATCACCAACTTCTCTGAAATATGGAGCTGTGTGCCGCTGCGAGGAAAGGAGAAAGGTGTCACTTTTTATAAGCCTGTGGAAATTCCAGACGGATATTTCTGCCTTGGTCACTATTGTCAACTAAATGATGCACAGTTGAGAGGTTACGTCCTTGTGGCCAAAGACATAACCACCACTAAGCATCGAGGTGATCAAGTACAGGGATCTACTTCAGACTCAACGGCCCTCATAAAGCCTCTTAGTTACAGCTTAGTATGGAGTGCCAATTCTCGTATAAATGGACAAGGTTATATTTGGCTCCCTAATGCACCAGCAGGTTATAAACCTATGGGTTTTGCAGTTACAATTGAATCTGATGAGCCTGATCTTGACGAAGTAAGATGTGTTCGAGCTGATCTCACTGAAAGTTGCGAAGCTGGTGAAGTGATATTTGACCTAAGCTCTTTCTTATCGAAGGACGAATTTCAAATTTGGAATACAAGACCGTGCAAAAGGGGAATGTTCTGTAAAGGTGTTCCTGTTGGGACATTCTTCTGCAGTAGAAACCAGAGTTCTAAAGATGAATTGAACATCGCATGTTTGAAGAACCTTGACTCGTCCCTCCATGCAATGCCGAATCTTGATCAAGTCCATGCACTCATTAAGCACTACGGACCTACCCTTTTTTTCCATCCAGATGAAGTTTACTTGCCCTCGTCTGTTTCTTGGTTCTTTGAAAATGGAGCACTTCTGTACAAAGAGGGAAGAGATAAAGGAGTAGACATTGACTCTAAAGGCTTAAATTTGCCTGGTGGTGGGTGGAATGATGGAAAATTCTGGCTTGATTTACCAGACGAGAATGAAAATAGTGATTATCTCAAGTGTGGTAACATTGAAAGTGCAGAGTTATATGTTCACATAAAACCGGCTTCAGGTGGAACTTTCACCGACATTGCCATGTGGATCTTTTGCCCATTCAACGGTCCAGCTACACTTAAAGCTGGGATACTGAATTTTTCTTTTGACAAACTCGGTCAACATGTTGGCGATTGGGAGCATTTTACTCTCCGCTTGAGCAACTTCACTGGAGAACTTTGGAGTGCATATTTCTCAGAACACAGTGGTGGTGAATGGCTGGATGCAAGTGAGTTGGAGTTCATCAAGGGAAATAAGCCGATTGTATATTCATCAAAAAGTGGCCATGCAAGTTTCCCACATCCGGGGTGCTATATTCAGGGCTCTACGAAACTTGGAATAGGAGTGAGGAATGATTGTGCTAAAAGCAAGTATGCCATGGACTCTAGCACCAAGTACCAAATTATTGCAGCTGAGTACCTTGGAGACCGAAATTTTACAGAACCACATTGGTTACAATATATGCGGGAATGGGGTCCGACAATTGTTTACGATTCACGATCTGAACTGAATAAGATACTCAAACACCTTCCATTTTTCATTAGGTTTTCGGTGGAAAATCTCATTGAAATTTTCCCGACTGAACTATATGGCGAGGAGGGGCCAACGGGACCAAAGGAGAAGGACAATTGGGTTGGAGACGAAAGGTGTTGAGCTTTCTTTTACTCTGGGCTCATAACAACTCTCAGTTCACCATTTTCTACTTCTGTCAAAACATTACACAAGATAGTACACAAGGCATTCTTAGGCTGCTCTTTCTAGGAAAGGATTTGCCTGGACGACCTCAGATTGAGAGACGATGCTTAGTTTTTTGTTACAGGCAGAAGTGGAGATCAAGTTCATTATGGACTAGTCCTGGAGGTGTAAGAGTGTGCATGTGTATATGTTATTTCATTATAGATTGTATCATCATTACTACTAATTAATATTTGGCATCCTTCTATTCTTTGTTTGGCTAAGCTTACTTATAAATACATATAAACAGCGTTTCTCAAAGAGTGTGTAGTTAAAAAGTAGATAAAACTTATGGAGATTAAGTGATTAAAAAGGATATTTGATCATTTTGTAAGTTTGAAAAATCTTTGCCAGACATGCTCTACACAAAAATTGTTGGGAATTTTGATTTCCACTTGAGGAATCGGAGAATAAAGCAACGAACCAAAACCTGAAAAATGAAGATCACCAATGAAAGTAACAAACCAAACATTAAACCAAAAATTGGATTTGAAAACGAACATTGATGGCTTGAACACGATATCGTTGTCCTTAAACTATATTTGCCCCTCACGGATTGAAATAATGCTGGTAGGGATTGAGACAAATGGTTTGCAAGATTTAAACAAGTCTTGAAAAGAATTAACATCAAGCGTTAAGTGTAATTTGCCAAAACTTGAAGAACACTAAAGAAGAAATTGAATATGATGAAGAAAATTGTGATTTCTTATTGTTTTGGAATGATTTTAATTCTTGAATATGGCTATGGTTTTGTATGTTTTCAACATCATTATAATGATCACAAACCACATATATATAGCCAAGAGCCATGGTCATACGAAATGGTGCCAAAAAACCCTCCAAAAGTCACCAAAAATTTGAATAAAACAGTCACTAACAACTCTTTTGGTCTTATATGCGGTCGCATAGTTCAACACTATGCAACCACAAAGTTCTCTTCACGATAGGGATTTGTCCTTGCCTTGGCCTATTTGACCGCAGCCAAACTTGACTGCGGTCGCATAGGTCAAAATTTGGCTTCCAAAATTGATTTTCATTCCACATTATTTCGCAATCCTTTTTATCAACTTTGAACAATATTTTCAACAATCCTCCACTTGTTCTAAATTGAATAAAACCTCATATTCAAAGTATACAATACTTATGCATAAAGATTAGATATATTTCGATTTAATTCAAACAAAAGTAAAGTTGAAATTAAATGTAGCATGAAAGCCTTGAACCAATGATTTCATATGACAATATGGTAAGAACACACACATAAGTATCACGTGTTCTCAAGTTCATCAATCTCGCTTAGTGCTAATATGGTCTTATGTTCATCATTTTCAATAAACTTTTAAGAGAGAAATTCTAACTCTCTATTGAAGCGGCACAACCTTTATCCAAGTAAAGTTCTTACAGTATCTTTATTACTTTTTAGAGATACTTGTATTTAGTATTGAAATTCATTAAGAGCTTAAAACTCAAACCTGACTTCGGTAACAACCAGCATTATTTAATTAGAATAGGGATATTGCGGATTACATAATGCTGAAACTATACATATATCGAATGACTTTTTGTTATCCTTTGAACCCATGGATTATTTTTTTGAGTAATGACAGGTAGGGTTGCTATTATTATTGGACCTTTAGGTCAAGAGTTTCAACAGCATTCTATTCGAATTAGATGTCGCTAGAAATATATTTAGAGGTTTAGTTAATGGATCCGCTAAGTTCTCTATTGACTTTACGTAATTTAGGGAAATTATTCCACTCTTGATTAATTTCCTAATGTAGTCATGTCTTATACTCATATGTTTAGACTTTCCATTATATACCTCATTATATGATTTTGCTAATGTGGCTTTACTATCACATATGATAGATATCAAAGATGTATTCTTTGATCCCAAAGGTATCTCATAAAGTAGATCCTTAGGTTACTCAACTTCTTTCCTGATTTCTAATAATGCTACAAATTCAGATTCCATAATTAGTGTGTTATACATGTTTCCTTCTTCGATTTCCAAGAAACAGCACCACCTCGAAGAGAAAACACCTAGCCAGAAGTGGATATACTTTCACTCGTGCTAGATATCCAACTAGCATCTGTAAATCCTTCCAATACTGTCGAGAATTTAGCGTATTGTAGACCTAAGTTCTTGATTTTCTTTAAATATTCAAAAACTCTTCCAATGGCATTCCAATGATCATTGCTCGGATTACTAGTAAACTTACTAAGTTTACTAATTGCAATAGCTATATCTGGTCTTGTGCATTGAACATCGTACATAAGACTCCCGATAACACTTGCATACTCTAGTTGAGCAATTTCTCTTTCATCATTATTTATTAGCTTTGAACTTGGATCGACATTCTTATATGTTCAAATGTTTGAACAACTATCACACTCTCGATATAGTGTGATTGACTTAAGTGATAACTCCCACTAGTTTTAGTAACTTTGATAGCCAAAATGGTATCCACTTGTCCAAGATATCTTAAATGTGGAAGATATAAACATCTTTGTTTCTTTTTTTTTTTTCATCCATATAACTACTCATCATCAACATATAAACATATAAATATCACATAATCAACACATACTTTAGAATATAAATATTTGTCTACACTATTATGTTTAAAACCAAATGATATAGTAGCTAAGTTAAATTTCTCATGCAATTTCTAAGGTGTTTGCTTAAATCCGTATAATTACTTAACTAATTTGCATACCTTAAGTTCATTTTCAGGTAGAAAAAACCATTCAGGTTGTTCCATTTAAACTCATCATCGAAATTCTCGTTCAAAAGTGTCGTTTTAACATCCATTTAAGGAACATGCAAGTTATACACTGAAGCTAATGCGAATAATATCATAATTGGTGTTATTCTAGCTACCAATGCATAAGTAGCAAAATAGTCTATTCCTTCCTTTTGTCGATAACCTTTAGCTACTAGTCTAGCGTTAAAAGTATTAAGAGAACCATCAACATTATACTTTTTCTTAAACACCCATTTACATCCAATAAGTTTGGATCCGAGTGGTAAATCAACAAGTTCACAAATATTGTTTGACATTATTGAATCCATTTCATCCTTAACTACATCTTTCCAAAAAAATGTTATCTCGAGAATTCATGGCATCACTATAAGTCTTAGGATCGGTTTCCACTTGTAGAACAAAATAAATTGTTCTTATAACATTCTTCTCACTTCCTTCTACTAAGAAAAAGGAAATAAGTTGAGAGTCAATTTCATTATGTCCTAAAAACTTCTCAATTCGAGTTCTTCTCCTTTGAGTTTCACTAGATTCATCAAGATCTTTAAAAGATGTTTTATCTTGTATTCCACTAGAGCTGAGAATTTTTTTATTAATTTTCCTTAATTCATTTTCCGAAGATAGTGGATTCTCGAAGAACTCTACATTGCTGTATTCAATAATCACATTGGACTTCAAATTCAACAATCGATATTATTTGCTATTGCAAGCATATCCAACAAAGTCACATTTGATGCCTCTTGGACCTAACTTGGTCTTTCTAGGATTCAAGTTTTGACAATAAGCAAGGCACTCCCACACTTTGAAATATACAATGTTCGATTTTCTTCCTTTCCACAATTCATAAGGAGAAACCTTAGTAAATTTAGAAGGAATCCTATTTAATATCCACATGCACTCAACAACGCTCCATCCTATAAATTAAATGGCAACTTAGCATAAATCAACATGACATTAATCATTTCAACTAAAGTTTTATTTTTTCTTTCAACCAAACCGTTTTATTCGGGTATTCTAGGTGCAGAACATTGACGAAATATGTCTTGTTGTTCACCAAATGAGTTAAAATCACTTAAAAAAGTATCCACCTCCTCTATCACTACTTAGAGTTTTTATTTTCTTATTTAGGTGATTTTCAATTTTATTTTTATATACATTAAACATGTCAAATGCTTCATGTTTATACTTTATCAAATGAACATACGTATATCTAGAGTGGTCATCAATAAAAGTAATGAAATGCATATTACCACATATAGTTAACATGTCATTCAATTTACATATGTTAGTATGAATTAATTCTAAAATACTAGAAGTCCTATTGACACTTTGAGATGGATTTTTAGTCATTTTAGATTCTATACAAGTTTGACATTTAAATGCATCATTTTCATTATATGAAATTAAATCACATTTCAACATCCTTTTCATAATACTTTTATCTATGTGACCTAATGCATCATGCCATAATGAAAATTAATCAATGATATAAGCAACATCCACTTTATTATTAAAAGATTTGTCAACGGTATGAAGCTTGATCATTCCTTCACAAGAGTAACATTTTCCAACAATTTTCCATTTAAAGATAGTACAAGTTTACTGGGTTTATAAACACATTTTATGCCCGATTTCCCTTAGAGATTTCCACTAAGTTCATATTCATATCAGAAACATGTAGTACATTTGTCAAGGTAACAGTTTTCCCGAAAGTGAAGATGATATTCACATTTCATTTTCCAAATACCTTGGATCGAACCTCATTACCCATAATCTCTTATTCTCCATCAACTTCATATTAAGTCTTGAATAAGGACTTTTCATATGATACATGTACTGTTGCACATGTATCATACCACCAATTGGGAACATTTCCCTTGATAGCATAGATTTCGCTTACAGTGGCCACAACGTTGTCTTTTTATGGAGTTCACTTTTCCTTCGGAGTAGTTTCTTTTTCGGTCTTGGCATTCTTTTGCATAATTTCCTAATTTTCCACACACAAAAACAACCATCTTTGGTCTTCTTCTTGAAATTGATAAGGTTCCTTGAAGGCTTTCACTTGTTGGATTTAGTAGAAGACTCGATCTTCTCCATTGCATTGGCTTTTGAAGTGCCTTCATAAGAAATATCATTATCTTTTGTTATCGACTCTTCCTCAATTCGAAGATGTTTTTGCAATTGTTTCAAAGAATATTTTTCGGAACTATACATTATTTTCTTCCAATATCATTTTCAAGTTCCGAGAAGTTTAGCAATGATTGCTCCCACTTGAAAAATTTTCGAAATCTTAGTCTTGACCGCCTTCAACTTGTTGACAAGCACTTGCAATTCATGAATTTAGGGAAGAAGGGGGATATTCTCTAGAAATTTAAAATCGAACTACCTTGAGATTAAAAATTTCTTAGTGCCTTCTTAAAAATCTCGAAACTATGCATTACTCTCCAAAGCATTCTAGATCTCATTTGCTGATGTTGTGTTGGTATAAAGATTATATAAACTATCCGATAATGCATTAAGAATGTCACCGTGGCATATGAGTTCATCTTCTTGGCGCTTTTGTCTTTCGGCCCCCACCACATCGGTTTATCATTTGTTGGTTCCGGTAGTAGTGCCAATTCCGAATCAAGTATGTAAAAAATATTTAACGTTGGGAAATTTGATGACTTCCACTTGAGGGATTGGAGAATAAAGAAACGAACTAAAACCAGAAAAATGAAGATCACCAATGAAAGCAACGAACCAAACACCAAACCAGGAACTGGATTTGAAAACGAATATCGATGGCTTGAACACGATATCGATGTCCTCAAACCATATTTGCCCACTCTCGGATTGAAATAATGCTTGTATGGATTAAGACAAATGGTTTGCAAGATTTAAACAAGTCTTTTAAAGAATTAACACTCCATCATTAAATGTAATTCTCTAGAATTTGAATATGATAAAGAAAATTGTGATTTCTTGTTGTTTTTGGAATGGTTTTTGTTCTTGAAAATGGCTATGGTTTTGTATGTTTTCAACATCATTATAATGATCACAAACCACCTATGCATAGCCAAAAGATATGGTCATACGAAGTGGTGCAAAAAAACCCTTCAAAAGCCACCAAAAATTTGAACAAAGCGGTCAGTAACGACTCTCTTGGCCTTCTATGTGATCGCATAGTTCAACACTATGCAACCGCATAGTTCTCTTCATGGTAGGGATTAAATTAATCGTTACCTTGGCCTATGTGACCACTGCCAAGTTTGGCCTCCAAAATTGATTTTCATTCCACATTATTCCACAACCGTTTTTTTATCAACTTTGAACAATATTTTCAACAAAAACAAATTGAGACTATTGTCTAAACAACATCAATACTTCGGTACCAAGTGCTGAGAACACATTGCAAGCAAAATTTGCTGCATTTCAAAAGAGGCGATTATTTTTTATGACATAGGACTATATGAAGTTTTACATTGGTTGTAAGCAATCGTCCTCGTGGGTTTATTATTACATTGTTCACCGAACTTTTCTTTGAGTTAAACATCAAGTTGTTTTTCCTTGATCACCGAACTATTAAAAGTGTTATACATCCATCATTGAAGTGGATTTTGTTGGGGGCAATGAGAATTCTACGAGCCATGTCAACACAAACAAATCATGTTTTCAAATGGCCAATGAAGTTTCTCTAGTAGTAGTGGATGGTCGTTGAACTTTAAAATAATGTTTCATGGTCACTAAACTTTTAAAAATGTTTACCCATGAAATAATTAACGAGCAAATTTTCTGAACGTGGAATTCTCTTGCCTTTGTCCTCTGTTGTGACAAACTTAAATATTTTCAAACCTAATCCAGGTGTAGGTACAAATTGGAAGCCTTCTTATTGTGACCTTCTAAACTACAAACACTATAGTTATGCTACTTGACCAACCTTATGTTAGATAAAATATTCATGAATGAATATTGATTTAACAAATACCAGATTTACAACATATACTGGATATGCAACTAATATATCGGATACATATCGTATATGCAACTAACATACTGGATATACAGTTTACCATGTAGACAATTTTTCAGACACCTTACACTTTGAATTTAGATTGAGAAGGATCTTGATATTTTGAATTTCATTTGTTTCCTATCCTATTTAGGAACATCAGAACATGCAACTCCCACTTCTTATTTGCACTTGCACAACCCCATTTTAAAGTTCAATGAGAAACATTGTAAAGTTCTATGAGATGGAAAGCTATGTAATCATTTGGGAACACGATTCAACTTAGTTGGACAAAATTAATGGCGTTGCCAAGTCATGTAGGATTTCAATTGGCTATATCAGCAACCCCTACAACATAATCGGAATCCGCTTTAACGATGGACGAGTAGCACTTTTGATAGTTTAGTGATATGGGGAAATAAATTGAAGTTCAATGACATTCCAGTAACATGAAGAAAATTTCAATGACCAATGGAATAATTAACCGTGCTATGAATGCAATGAAGTGATGAAAAAAAATTCATATAATAGACCTCAAATTTATCAAGATGAGGCTTAATTTATATTTTTGTCCTTGTTCAAAAGAGTTTAATAGAAACATGTGGCTTCATTAAGTCTGAGAAAGTCAGACATTTTTTTTTTGTGAAATAAATTTTATTTTAAAAACTACTATATTGTAAATAGTTGGATTTGTAACAGGAAAACGTGGTTACTAAATGTGATTAGTATCCCATGTTTTGATGAAAATGCGTTTTGTAATAGTATTTTTATGGAGCATGTGTGGTTGAAAAATAAAAAAAAATTTAGGTTTATGTGTAATAATATTTTATTAAAAAATGTATGGTTGAAAATAAGAGAGCAAAAATGTATTTCGAAAATAAAAGATACCAACCAAACAAGTGTTAATATAATTAAAAAAAACATGGAATGTGATTAGATTTTCAGCTTCAATCTCTTCAATTAGGGATTCTAAATTTTGACCATTTTTCATCTCAGTCATGTTTGGTGTACCGGATTTTTTGTCCACTTACGACTTTTTAAAAAAATGGTTTTTTCACCCAATCATCTACAGCTAACCCTGCAGGTGGACAAAAAAATCTATGCAAATAGATTTATCCTTTTCATCTTCCCTAATATGATGGGACTTGTGAAACAATCAAAATATCTCTTGTTAGAAGAAATATTAATATGTCTGAATCGCTGTTAACAATGTTGAAAGTATAAGAATTACTTATTGTTTGAATATCACTTGATGAAACCAACCACCGGAATGAATTGTTGAAGTTATATGACAAATAATGAAATATTAAATCAAACAAAAGAATAATAAAGACAAGAATTATGGTAGAGAAATTGAGAGATTTTATTGACTCAAGAATAATGGAGAACAGAGAAAATTACAATGAATCCTATAATTCTAGTAATATATTTTCTCACATTTATAAAATTGTATAGAAGAGCTTAATATTTATAGGGAACATGTAGGAGACGTCCAAACCATCTTAGTAGAGTTGTTGATAAAGAAGAATGCCAAAAAATCAAATCCAAAACAAAAAAGGAAAGAAAAACGCAAAAAACCCGAAACAGGTCAAGTGTGTGGCACTACTGCTCTGGGTGTTCTGTTCGGGGAAAAATAATAATTTTTTTCAAATTGTTTTCTCTATCTCAAACTCTTCTTCAAGTCTAATACAAATTTTCAACTCTCAATGGGTTTCCAAAATAGAATTTCAACTTGACATAGAACTCCAATAGCATTCCAAACCTGAATTCTCCTTGACGTGCACTTCAACTAAAATTTTTCAATACTTCAAACAAGGATTTCGGGTCATACCCAAATTTTAACAATGTCCACCTTAACACGAATTCCATCAATGAATAAACTGTTTTCTTCAATAATAACCAAAAAATTAATTTCTCCAACCAAACACAATATTTCACATCTTCCAATGAATCCAAGCACTACTCTTGTAGAATTATCTCATATTCCCAAAAAACATAATGATTTTATAATTTACCAAAATGGGCTACAACAAACCCCCAATGTAGAATCAACACCAAATGTTTTTACTGAAGGCCCCTTGCTAAATTGAACATATTCTACTCCACTTAAAGCATGCTCAACAAAATTAGCGACCACATACCCTTTTCAATTGGTCCGTTCCTAGAATTGAATACAATGGCACCTTGGTGATGGTGGTAAATCGACATTATCCATATCTTCTGAACTCTACTGAGTAGTATTTTTCAAATCCAACCATTTATAAGTTCCTAAAGGAATTGTACCAAACTGAATTTTCACTACAGTACTAAACATGTGTTGATTGACTCTTCTAAATTCTACACAACCCTGTAAGATGTATAACTAAGACCATTTATGTCACTCCAATACAATCGGACACTCATACAAACCTTCAAAGTTCAACCTCCACCAAAGAACTCATAATCTTTTTGAATCAATGATAGACAACGAGATGGAATTCTTCTTCAAATCCAAAATATGTCGAATGTGGCCAAGTGTTCTAACTATTCCATCCAAAAGTTTCAATTTGACCATACCAATTTCAACAACCCGACAAAGTGCCTTGTTTCCCATAACCATGACACTTTTGGAAACAATTTCATATGTAGTAAACAAGTCCTTATTAGGACACATATGAAACACAGGATGAATCAAGAACTCAATCCTCCCCTGGTTTAGACTCGACGTCATAAATAGCCCGAGATCTCCATCAACGTTCTCCGCGAGGTATGCTTCACCTGAAGTATTTGATTGCTTCCCATATTGACTTGCAGCCAATCTTTCTTTATTTTGCAATTTGTAGCAATCCTTCATGTGCTCTTTCTTCTTGTAGTAGTTACAAATTTGATTAATAAACTTAAACTTTGATATGCCCCTTCCAGAACCATCATGAGCAATCAGGCCTTCTCCCTCACTGGCCTCAGAAACCAGATGCTTCATCTTTTTTTTTAATACAAAGCACATGCACCTCCTCTATGGTGAGAGTATCATGACTATACAAGATCGTGTCTCTAAATAAAGAAAACGAAGCGGGCAACGAACACAATATGATGAAAGTTAATTATTCTTCATCATATTCTACTTCCAAAATTTCCAAATCAGCGACGATATCCTTAAATACGGGTAGGTGATCTTCCAATGATTCTCCTTCTACCATTTGATGAGAGTATAAATGCTGCTTAAGGTTCAACTTGCCCGTCAAACTTTTGGTCATGCACAATTATTCTAACTTCAATCATAGAGTAGTTGTCGAAACCTCCTTCAAAATGTCCTGAAGAATAGTATATGATAGATGAAGATAAATGTGAGAAATTGCCTTCCTATCCTTCCGTAAATTTTCCTCAACGGTCAAAGTTGCAGGTATCTTGTCAATTCCCAGCAATTGCATCATCCAAATCCAGTTGTGCGAGTACTGCCGCATCTTAACTTACCATAGCAAAAATCCAGTGCTCTAATCCAAAAGCGAAATGTCCTATTTCATGGAAGTCATCACAAAAAAAAAACCTCGAACAAATCAAACCATGGGCTCTTGCGAAATTGATACCACTTGTTATAAAACAACCAAAATATCTCTTGTTAGAAGAAATATTAATATGCCTGAATCGCTGTTGGCAGTGTTGAAAATACAAAAATTATGTATTGTGTGAATACCACTTGATAAAATCAACCACCGAAATGAATTGTTGAAGTTATATGGCAAATATTGAAGTATTAGATCAAAAAATAATAATGACAAAGACAAGAATTATGGTATATGAGTTAAGAGATTTTATTGGTTCAAAAATAGTGGAAAAGAAATAAAATTACAATGGATCATATAATTCTAGTAATTTATTTTCTCACACTTATAAAATTGTATAGAAGAGTTTAATATTTACAGGGAACATATAATAGACGTCCAAACTCTCTTAGTAGAGTTGTTGATGAAGTAGGATACCAAAAAATTAAGTCCAAAACGAAAAAGGAGAGAAAAACGCGAAAACCCCGAAACAGGTCAAGTGGGTACCACAACGCCCATGCCCGGTGCTGGGTGTTCTGCCCGAGGAAAAAATAAATTTTTTTTTTCAAATATTTTTCCATCTCAAACTTCTCTTCAAGTTTAATACCAATTTCCAACTTCTAATGCGCTTCCAAAATAGAACTTCAACTTGACATAGGACTCCTCCAAACTTGAATTCTCCTTAACGTGTACATCAACTAGAATTCTTCAATACTTCAAACAAGGAATTCGGTTCATACCCAAATTTTAATAGGACTTCTTGGTGTTCGACCTGAAGAGTCGATCTCGAATCAAACATAGGTCCACGTTAAAGTCTTTAAGGAAGCTTAATAGTTAGAAAAGTCAAACATTGAGGTCGGACTACAAGGCTTACCTTGATAGAACGGCCAAACATTCATCTTTTGGAGACATCAACATAACTAAATTGGGCAAATGTTACCTTGCGACATCAACACCATCCTTACAATGAATAAGAGAACCTCTTGACGTGAGCACCACCATGCCCACTAATCAAAGGAAAGCAATGATTACCTAGATGGGAGGTAGTGACAACTTAGGCCACAGGCTACGACCTAGATATTGTGATAGTCTGCAATTACCGAACTATCAAACCAATGAAATTTATATGATCAGGTGATTATTAACAACAACAAAATATATGATTGAGGAAAGCATGTAATCAATGAAGATCAAGATGATTGATGATTATGATGATGTGCTTAATTTTAGGAATTGTTATTTATCTTTACATTAGTTTATTGAGTTATACTATATATTGATGGTTTCTCAATGAATAAAATCACAACTTCTATTTCTATCATTCTCCAGAATTTCTTCTTGGTATCAGAGCGGGTTTCGAGCTTTCGCTTCCGGCGAGCGGCCAGTGCCGCTCGTCCGGCCAATTTTTTTCATTTTTTCTTTTCTTTTAGAAAAAAAAAAAAAAAACTCTCATCATCATCAATTCTTCTATCTGAATCATCATGATTTCACTTTCCTACCCATAGCAATTTGATTCTTACTCATCTTAAGCTATCTTCCACCATATATATCATTTAAGATCCAGACAATACAAATCAATATCCTACCCGCACCAAATTCAAACAACACAGCAACAACAAAAATTCATACAAAGAATCAATGTATGAATCCATTGCCTATCAAAAGTCCGAATCATCGGAACATTCTTTGAACAAACTCTCAGAGACACAACCCATACAATATGGGATACTAAAAAAAAAAAAAAAAAGTGAATTCAGACCATCACAACATGTGACATATCTTCACAAGGATGAAGATTTAAACAACAAACTTTGCCTCCAACCCCGACAAAGTTTGAGGGAGGGTATTAACAACAACAAAATATATGATTGAGGAAAGCATGTAATCATTGAAGATCAAGATAAATCATTGAAAATCAAGATGATTGATGATTATGATGATGTGCTTAATTTTAGGAATTGTTATTTATCTTTACATTAGTTTATTGAGTTGTACTATATATTGATGGTTTCTCAATGAATAAAATCACAACTCATATTTCTATTATCTCCAGAATTTCTCCTCAATCATATATTTTGTTGTTGTTAATAGTGATAGCACAAATCTAGAGAACGGCGTCGTAGCTTGACAAGACAGAGAGCTGCAAGCTCCTATCTTAATGCCTAAATAAAAGAGCCAAAGCCTAAGATAAAGAGAGCTAAACAAATTCTCTGTAATACAATTTTGAAAACGTTTTCAGTGAAATAGTTTGCTCTTCTTTACAATATTTCAGCACTAAAACACTGTTATTGTATCGAATTTTTTAAAGTTAATCTGAAACTGTCCTGTCAAGTTTAGTCAACGGGACTCTTAAATAATTCTTCCTGCTTCGCCCAAAAAATTGAAGAAAACAAACGCTCCATTCCAGACAAAATACACTTCAAAGATTAAAGAATTGAAGATGATGATTGAAGCTGAATAAAATATATTTTGTGAACACTGCAATTTTTGGGACCACCGATTGTACAATATGAATTCTAATATTTCAAAAGCATGGTTACAAACGTAAATATGCAATATTTCTTATGAAAAATGAGAACTGTATTTATAAACGTCTGTTTGGTTCTATTAAAAAAATTTATTAAAATTTAAATCAGATTTCATGAGACTTAACTTTTCAATCACATATTCTATCAACTATTATCAAAATCTACTAAAAATCTAATTTTTTTATTCAATTTAAACCAGAGCTCGTAAACTGTTTGTTAAACCAATAAAAATGGTGTGACTTTATCGACTTGCGCTAGATCGTTAGTTATGTTATAATTTCCAAGCTTTCCCACTGTTACAAACTTAGTCACATATAGGTTGTACTATTGAATAGTTGTAACTAGTTTTAAGTTACAATGGCTCCATTGCTTAGCAAGAGTTGTCACAATATAAAATAGAAATAAATAAATGACTATAAGGAACCAACGATTCTCTCTTCTTAAGCAACTTATATCATCCACACTTAATCGGCATTTGATAGATTATCCAATCCCGAGCTATCTTAGTTATTGGTGGGGTTTCAGTTCAGACTTTAAATTCGAAGTTCTATAAATATTCCATTTTTTTAGCAGAAGTTCGTTAAATTACAAAGCACAAGTGCACGGGTCACGTTCAAATAATAAAGTGAATTATGAGTTTGAATCGAACTCTCAAGTAATGTTTACTTAATTACACAATAATTAATTTAATTCCAACTATGAAACACACTATAAAATTTGATTTTAGAAATAATAAAAATAACTTAAAATTTAAATAAAGTAACAAAAATAAAAAATCTAAAAATTTAGGAAAATGTGGATGTGGAGGTAATTGGGATTAATGATTTCACTTAATCGTAGGCTACTTAATTTCTCAACACGCAAATTAACAAATTATTCATTAAGTATGCTAGACCCAATTTTTCTATTTCATTAATTGTCTTTCTCAAGCGAAATTAACTCTAAACAATTAGTTTAACCTATTAATATCTGTATGTCAATTAAAACTCAATCAATTGAAATAAATCTTTGTGAAAATTGATCAATTAACAGGGCATTTATGTTCATACGATAAGCAGCACACGTGCACTACAGAGCCTAAACCTTTGGGCTTTTCCCATTTGTACAGAAAAAGAAGCAGCAAAAATTGGTCAGAATATACTAAAATAGTGGGCCCCACAGTGTATTTAAATATTACAAAAATTGATGGGCCCACCTACTTGTGTGTGGTCGGTATGTTTCTATGGTGTACAGTTTCTGTACACCCAACAGAATTCTGGGCTGAAACCGCTTGCGTGGATGCTTTGTTGCCCAAATTAGTTTCCCTATTTCATTGAAGTCCTTACAATATTTGCACGCCAAGTCCTCAACTTTAATCTTGCACATTTTGGTGCTCGAATCTTGACTTTTATTTCTATTATGCCCTCAATAATTGTATTCAAAGTTCTTCAACTTTTAGTACTTTACACCTTGGACCCCAAGTTTAAGTTTTTGTGCACTTTTAGTCCCCTTCTCTTCCTTTTTGCCTTGTTATTCATCAATTGGGGTTTTAGCCCAATAAAAGCAATAATTACATAATTGTGATTAGAAATTCGTTCATTTAATCAATATTAAGCTTATTTCAACATTTAATAAGTGTGCATAAATACACTAATCAGCAAAAACTCCACCAAAGCCTAGGTGGAGTTTCCATGCCTCGGCCTCAAGCCAATGGATAATGGATTCCCGAACCCTGTTTTATTAATGAAACAAAAATACACATAGGAAGGGGACATGAATCTTACTTCCAGAGGTACAATTGAGGGAGAATATATCACAAATAAAGAATATGAATGCTCTAAGTTAAAAGCAGAAGAATTATAGAGAAGAAGAAGGTACAAATTATTCTCCAAGTATAGCTTTAGGCACAATAGTGTGCACTTCTTAAACAAATTTATGATTATTTTCTTGAAGATCTTAAAACACCACTAATTTTTGTGGATACACAAGGAAATACGAGCAATTTTCACTATAAATAATAACATTTATAGGATTTCTTTACTGCTCTTTGAACTATGATACATGCTATTTTTATTTTCAAGCTTATATTATGGTGGAATGTGATTATGTGATATGTTGCTCAATAGTGATTCAATTTGAGAAGTCTGCATATTGTATAGCATCTTAGTACACCAAAGATCGGGTTCAAGGCCAAGAAGAAGGAATCGTAGTGGCCAAATGATTGTATATGAATCCAAAGCCAAATAAATGAAGTGTCAAAGGCGTACTTAGACTTCCAAGATAATTCACTTTGCACGTCATGTAGATGCTTACAGCATTACACTAGTACATCTCCACTCAGTGAACTATAAATTTTCATCTCTTAAAACCTTTTTGTAGGTAATTATAGATAGGTACTACTTCATAATAACATTCAACGGGTGGGCCTTACTCCCTGATCGACTTCAGGTTCAGGTCTCTATTACAAACGTGTGATCCTATGAAGTATACGCATTGATATTGCACATGGGAGATAAACATGGAGTCACGCAGGTATCTTAGATTCCTTGCTGATGATTCTCTTTGTTACCCAAATAGCAACAAATCTTTAACCGTATCCACTGGTGATAAATCCAAGTCTAACTTCGATGCAAAACGATCCCAGACCATTCCATTCAATATATGCTTTGGATGTTTACTGTGATGTTTTGGTTGTGGGGATTTTATGAGAGGTTTTCCGATTTGGGGGTTCTGTTGACATGGAATGGAAGCATATGATTGGAAAGAGATACGTACTTTATTAGAGAGAATAGGATGTAATTAAATAGTTACAAAACAGGAAAATCAAGAAATGTCAAAAGGCAAGATTGTTCAGATTACACATAAAAAGGGTACCTAGCCTAATTTTCCCTAGAGGGGAACAAGTCAGGTTGTCTTAGATCTTTCTTCAAATTATTTCATTAATATGTAGGTCATGTTTTGAGGATATGTGCAATCGACTGTATAACAGCAGTGCCAATTTTTTCAGTGATTGCTTTATTGGTACATAGAAAGAATAAAGCAGAGTTTTCTAAATTCTGACTGAAGGAAAAGCCTGCCTTCAGATACTATACATAACATTTATGATCATTTATACATATCAAAAGGGAATAATTGTTCCTTCCAGACAATGTCATCCAGCCAATTATGACCCCAAAAACAAAAAACCAAAGTATTTTTCTATCAACCCCTACAATTGTAATACCGATGGACTGGCGAAAAGGGGTCTTTTCACAGCTTTGCTCAAATGCAAAACTTTAAACTTACAAAAAACCTTGCACAATCGATGTCAAACGATGTTAAATTATAAACAAAAAAAGGAATATGGGGTTGTAATGGATTAAAACCAAAAGAATTATTAACCGAGTCTGCCATCCCGATTGAGGTCCTCCCAACGAATTTCTTCACCACATTCCCCACATACAGTGCTGCATCCCCTTTTTGTACCTTGACTCCTCAGAGTCAGCAAATGCGAAAGGTTCGTACACTTACGAAGCACCATACGATTTCGTATACGCTCCATGGTTTGTGTGAGCTTGTCATTCTTGGGAGCAGAGGTAGAAGGCACGCGTTTTCGGTCAAATGCAGATCCAGCAACAAAGGTTTGCTGCTCAAAGGCGCATTCATCAGGCAAACCTCGTCGCACCTCCTCCCATTCAAGGGTTTTCCGATATACTTCCCAAGCCAGGTCCTGTTCCTCTTTCGAGAGCTTTTCGTCTTCATTTTCTTGAAGGAGAGTCTCGTGCTCATGGTAGTTTGAAATCCATCTAAAAGTAAAACTATCTGGTTAGACAAATTACGAGATAAAAGCATGTAGACATCAAAACAACATCATTATTAAATAAATCCAAATCTATTCCATGACTAAGAGAAAATAAAGGCGAACAAGGTATATTATTTGTTTGCTCAGATAGGAAATGCTTCTGTTGCATGTAATTACTCTTAATAAATATCCAGGAAACATTGTTATCCTTTTTACTAAAGATCAAGTATTCATTAGCAGCTGCCAGGGACGAAGGGTTCAACTTGAAAATTTGCCAACCCAAATCAGGTAGTGGAATCTAAATGGTATTAGAAAGTGAAGCCATGTGGTTCTCAATCAAATCTCCAGTTTAAGGATGGCTATATAAAAACAGATGTTCCTTAGGTAAGGATGGGACACATGACATGAATTATGTGTACCTAAGTTCCTGCGTTGAGGTGACTTCGAGGATTCAAAGAGAGCATATTAAAATCATCCAGTTATCATTTGTATACAGAAATAATGAGCTCAAATATATTTGTAAACAGAACTTTAGAGGAGAATCTAGAAATCACCATAAACAAAATCCTAATGTAAGGTGAAAATCTAAAACTACCATGGATTACTGAAATCACAAAAAGTACCAAAAACAGTCCCTACGCCCTGGAAAAATAATTAAAGCGAACATTTGACATACACCAGAGTGTTGACCACAACTTGGCTAGATTTTGCTTTGGGTCCTAGGATGGTCCTTTAAGGCAAGTATGTCCACCTTTTGTGGGCTGCATCACAAATCTAAGGAAATCATAAAACTTATAGAAGTTGGAAAACATAATGTAGCTGGTTGCTGAAAACTTTGCACTGCATCATCCAATCCGATGACATTATCCCAATACCCTTCTCTATTAAACATTTGGCATTATTAACAGAGGTTGAACTGTACATGGTTGTGCCTCAATTATTTATTGTAGTGTTATATAGCTGTAATGATCAACAATGCATGAGGGAGGTTTCCTGAAAGTTTATTGATCGATGAAGAGTTTGTTGGACAACGTGTTGATAAGAATATTATGGTTAGGATTTAGCAGCTTCCAATACTGATAATGTGACTGGAATATGACATCAGAATATAATGAAAAAGGAGCTGATGATGTACTAAAATCGTCACCAAAATGTTTTCAAGAAAATATATTCTGCTAACACACATGAATCCGATTTTTAATATTTAACCTCAAAAAACAAGGAACTCTAGTAGCGCATTTCATACCACCACGATAAAAGGCCAAAGTACAGAAGGGACAAACCAGAATGCATGTTAATGCAATTTGATAGAAAGAGAAAGGGGCCTATACAAAAGACATAAACTGGTGTAAACAAAAAGAGAAGGAAAAAATTGTAAATTACGTAACAAAGAAAACGATTGATCTTAACATGTCAACCTGGATTATTGAGGTAACAAGTAAATTTGTTGCTACGTGTCAAGGTGATGGGAGAGGCAATGAAAAGATAAACAAATTTCTAATGGATGAAAATCTAAGATCAAAGTTTGAAATGTGAAATGAATCCATTATAGCGGACTGCAAGCATCACAAGTTGCATCAATCCAACTAGAGCAAAACAAACTAGAAGTGATCCCTACGTAGATTTTCTTCTCCAGCGATGCTCGTATAGTTCTAGCTTTTGACTAACCACTTTCTTTCACTTCTCATTCACCGATAGAAGTTTTAGTTTAACTCCATTAAATAGAAAAAGAAAAAACTGTTGGGAGTGTTGATAATGTTCTGAACCTTAGGAAATCTGTGTATTTTAGGAAACCAATCTGTATCTTAGGAAATCAGTACAACTGTAATATTTCAAAATTATAGTTCAATCAGTTACTGTTAGGTTAATCCCTTGATTGAAGGGATTGATAGAATTTTTACTTCTTTTCCAAATTAAGTGATATGTGCTTTATATATATTCACTCTGTTTTGATAATAAGAATTATCTCTTTTCACCACATGGTATCAGTGTCTTCGCTCATTGGGAATTCTGCTGATTTTATTTTACAGCATCCGTTGCTGACATTTTTAGAAAAACCATGTCCTTCATTGTCATTTTTATGTTCCATACTTCCTTTTCAATATGCCTAAAATAAATGGATATTAACCCTTTAGTTACAGCCACTGAAACTCTTCAAATTCAACGATCAGCAATCCAATATAAACAAGAGTACACCAGAATCCTCAAGTCGTGTAGTGAAGGACCACAATGCAAAGACAGGTAAGAATGAGTTTTCCAGACTACCTAGCAGTGGTATACATACTGCAAGAAACCTAGTCATATGGAAGAGAATTGTAGGAATCTTCATGGGAATCACTAGGGCTGGACATGGGTCGGTTCGGTTCTGAAGAGAACCGAACCGATCTAAAATTTTCGGGTATTTAATAAATGGAACCGTCAGATCCAAATATAATTATAGAACCGTTCGGGTTCAGTTCCATTCAGTTCGGTTTGATTTTGTTCGATTCCGTACCATAATTAAATTTTTTTACAATTACAACAACACTATATAAATACAACTAATGACATGTTCATTCGTAACTTTTACAAATTAAGGTAGCCCAATTTAAAAACATATAAATAACAAGCTATCGGGTAAAATTAATTCAATGTATACAAATACAAAAAAGTAGATACTAATATTAAAACATCGATTATCCATATCAATAATTCATTTGCTTCAAGCAGTCTATATAAAGAAAATAAAATATAAATTAAAAGTTAAAAAAATAATTTAATTTAATTAATTCAATATGAAAAATTAAAAAAAAAGTATTTAGATTCGGTTCTTCAGTTCTTGGTCTAGATCCAAGAACCGACCCAAATCAATTAGTTCTCGATTCAGATACCCGTTCGAGTATTTAACTTATGAAGAACCGCTCGATTCGGTTCGGTTCGATTTGGTTCGGTTCGGTTCGGTTCCGGTCGGGTTCAATCCGATTCGATTAGGAAGTTTTGTCCAGCCCTAGGAATCACATGGAAATGGTCAGAATGATGGCTTCAAGGGCGGACAACAGTAAAGTCAGGCACACTGGACAAATTGTGGAAGATTATTCTCCCAAAAAATTTAGACCGATTGATGCCCATTAAAAAGAGTTTTAAGATAGTGATTTTTTGGAGAATGTTGGTTAAAAAGTAGGAAAAAATTTTGGATTTACATACAAAAAATTTTATTGCAAAAAATATGTAGTCAAAAATGAATTTTAGAAAAAACGTTCTTGGAGAATGGTAGATATACAGGGGCTTAGTGTGACATAAGTACCGTGGAACTGAGCAAAGAAGAGAACGAGAAACTATCAGGATTGTGCTCTTTGTCCCAACTCCCAAACAGGTAAGTATCATGTTTCTTATGCTCTAAGTGCATCAAACACATATTTTTCTAGTTCTTGGGTCATTGACTCAGTGGCAATATATCTCATGACTCACTCCTCACATCAATTTATTACATATAATCCATCTCCTGGGAATTAGAAGATTAAAGTTGCCGAGAGTTCTTTAGCAACTGTTTCTGTTCAAGGGACAATCAATCTAACCCCTTATCCTTCATTAAAAATGTGTTTAATGTTCCTAAATTATCAGACAACCTCCTGTCTGTCATCAAATAACTAAAGACTTGCATTGTAGCATAACGTTCTTTCTTGATCATTGTATATTCCAATACCAAGTTACTGGACGGCTAAATGGACATGCAAAGGAGAGGATGTACTCTATCTTCTTGAGATAACTAATGACAAGGGTGACCAATTCCAACTTTCATACCTACTAGAAAGTTTCACATCAAAAGAAAGATAAAATATGGCTTAATCACCTCCATCCTGGACATCCACCTTTTAGGTTACTCAAGAACGTATATCTTTCACTGTTTAAAAATTTTGGCGTCAACAGCTTGCATTGTGATGTTTGTGAGTTTGGAAAACATCATCAAGTTTCATTTCCTTCAAGTAATACTAGATCATATCATCCTTTTACTTTAATTAATTCTAATATTTGGGGTCTGTCTAAAGTTCGTAACATCTCAGGTGCTAAATGGTTTCTGATATTCATTGATTACCGCACTAGAGTAACTTGGATTTTTCTCTAAAAACAAAAATCATAAGTGAGCCACATTTTCCCGTATCTATAACATGATCAAGAATAAATTAAGGGTTTCCATAAAGAGCATTAGATCTGATAATGTAAGATATTACTTCAAGCAAAACATGTCACCATTTCTCCAAAAAGAGGGTATCATTCACCAATAATCTTGTGTGGACACCCCACAACAAAATGGGGTATTATAATGAAAAAATAGGCATTTACTTGAAGTTTCTAGGGCTCTTTTGTTTCAAACCAGTGTTCCCAAGTCATATTGGGGTGAAGCTGTGTTTTAATGGCAACCCATTTGATAAATATGAATGCCTTCTATAGTTTTGGTTTCAAGAGTCCCATGAATGTGTTCTCTAGTTTTTCCCCAGATATCAATGGTTTCTGCAAAATATCTCCCAAGATTTTTGGATATGTGCATCTTTCATTCATAGTCATGCTCACAATTACAGGAAACTTGTTCCAAGGGCTTTAAAATGTGTCTTCGAAGATTACTCTACCATGAAAAAAGGTTACAAATGTTATCATCCACCTTCAAAAAAGTTTTTCATATCCGTAGAAGTCACATTTGCTGAAAATCTTTCTTCCAAAATCCTCATCTTCAGGGAGAGCCACTATCATCTATGGAAGATAAGGACGTCTTTATGAATTTCCTGCAAGTTCTTTTACACCGAAATTTGAGAAACGGACCTTTGAATCCATCAACTCCTGTAGATGCAACAAGAAATTCAAGCAATTGTTTCTGTTGAAACTGAACCAGCTTCTCCTGTAGAAGCTACAGAAATTCTAATAGTTGTTTCTATTGAAACTGATTCTGTCACCCCTCAATTTGTTGAAGCTGAATCTGTCATCCCAGTCTGGTCTCATTGCTACCCAACCACTTCAAGTTTACTCCAGGAGAAAAGTGACCATTCCTGAACCAACGCAGGTCCAAGAGTCCAAGACAATACGAGGTAGTGAACTTCTTTCGGCTTCTCCACAATTGATAACTTAGAACTACACATTGCCATTAGAAAAGAACTAGAAAATGCACTCAACATCCTATATCTCACTTCATATTCTCCGAGAAATTATCCCCAGCGCATAAAACCTTTCTCGCGCAATTGAATTACATTGAAATACCCCGAACTTTAGATGAGGCATATAGATAACAGGAGAAATGTCACAATTGAGGAGATGGGGGCACCGAATAAAAAAATAAAACATGGAAAGTTGTTGATCTTCCCAACAGAAAAAGGCGAGTAGGGTGTAACTGGACTATTAAACATAAAGTTGATGGGACCTTACAAAGATATAAAGCTAAATTGGTAGCTAGAGGGTATACTCAAACTATGAGGTGGACCATCAAGAAACTTTTGCACCAGTGGCAAAAATGAATGTGCTCAGGTTTTATTATCTTCGGCAGCTATTCTTAACAGGTAAAAAATGCTATTTTGCGCATGGTGTATATGGAGGCTCCACCAAGTTTTGATCAGAATTTTGGTAAGAACATAGCATGCAGGTGAAAAGAAGCTCTATATGGACTAAAGCAATCTCCTAGAGCATGGTTAAGGAGGTTTACTAAAGTTACGTTGGTTATGATGGATAAGCAAAGGAGACCACACTCCGTTCACTAAGCACTCATGACTCAGCCTTCAGAAAAGTTACGGTCTTAATTGTCTATTTTGATGATATAATTGTAACAGGTAATGATGCAGAAGAAAAGACTTTCTACAGAACAAAATAGCAAAGGAATTTGAGATAAAGGAAATTGATAAACTTATAAACTTCTTGGGAATTGAAGTGGCACATTCAAAGGAAGAAATTATTGTCACAACAAATGTACTCGATCTGCTTAAGGAAACAAGCATGATGGTAGGGATGGCAACGGGCCGAGGCGAGGCGGGGGAGCCTTTGCCCCATTTACTACCCTGTTTAATTTTATTTTTTTTATAAAGTTTTTGATAATTCATTTTATTGCCCCCATTCATATTAAAGTGAGACAATAATATATTTTTTAATTTTTTATTTATTTTTAAAAGTTAAATTATTCAAATATATTTGGTAAAATAAGGCTTTTATTGTTTGTCATTATTTTTAGATAATCTTAGTTGTCATTTTCTATTAAAACTAATGAAATTTCATAGAATTTCCTATTTACAGTATTGAATTCTAAAAAAAAATAAAAAAAAAATGTGTTCTTATAACAAGTCAGCTCCCGTTATTGCTCATGAATCACGATCTAGTTCAACACGACCAAACTAAACACGTGGAAGTAGACATGCATTTCATAAAAGAGCACACCATGTGTTTCAACAAGTGGACGACTTGCAGACATATTATCTAAAGGACTAACAAATCCTTCATTTTAACAATCACAAGCAAGCTGGGAATGGATAATATCTATTCATCAGCTTGAGGAAGAGAGTTGGAATGTTGATGATATCCTGAATCTTAGAAAATCTGTGTATTTTAGGAAACAAGGAAATCGGTACAACTGTAAATATTTCAAAGTTATAGTCCAGTCAGTTACTGTTAGGTTAATCCCTTGATTGAATAGAGTGATATAATTTTTAGACTTTTCCAAATTAGGTGATATGTGTTGTATACAATGTTTTGAAAATCGAACCGAACACCGACCCGGAAAAGCTAAAGGGTCAAGGCTTAAAAGGTTCAATCAGGGTTAAGGGTTGAAAGGATCAACCAAGGTCAAACCGGTTGAATGAATAATTAAATACATTTATAATAAATCATTACAAATACATAAAAGTTGAAGTCTAATAATCAGTTCAACAATTGTAAATTAATTGTGCAATTAGCAAATATATTAATTTACAATTTGATATAATAAATAATTAAATGTATTCTTAATTTACTACATAAAGAAAATAATAGTAAAAGAAAAGAAAAAAGGGAAAAGAAAGTGATAAACACAAAAGGGAATCTTCATTTGTAATGGGCCACAATCTCAAGAAGAAAGTAACGGGCCAAAGCCTCATTTTTATCTCTTTCACTTCATCAGAATTAGGGTAAACAGATACTAAGTGCCGCCGATGGAGAAAGAGAAATATTTTCAGTGAGAGGGATAAGGAGAAATTAAGCAATTACAACATTTCAAGTATAGCAAAAGGCAAGGTAAATTTCACATCTGGAAAAAACTCCTACAGCTTGAAGAATAATATTAGCTAATTTTTCATTTGTTTTTCCTATCTAACCAACTCGGGAAAACCTTGTCCTGGTCAACCGGTTCGAGGTTTAACCACCGGTTTAATGAGTTTGACACCGGTTTTTAACGAAGTGGTTTTCAATGCCTAACCGGACTAATTCCGGCCAAGTTCCAGGTTTTTCCTGTTGAACCGACTGGTTCGCTTTGGTTTTCATAATATTGGTTGTATATGTATTCACTCTTTTTTGATAAAATAAGACGCTTTTCACCACAAAAACAAATAGGTGCAACATTGGCCTCTTAGATATGTGATCTTACACAGCATTTAACAACAAAAGTAGCATTTTGTACCGAAATATAAAACATCATTAGGAGTTACAAAGTACACAAGGAAAACGAGTTTACCTGGGATAGTGCCTGCTAATCAAGCTTTGCATTAATTTGTCAGCAGATGAGTTTCCATGAAGAAGTGGCAGTTTCTGCTTCAAATAGCTTCCCACGTGACAAGTTGTATTTGATTCAGTCGTAACAACAGTCTCTTGAACCAACTCAGGCATTGTGTCAGCAGCTGTATTTGATTCAGTAGTGCCTCTAGTCTCTCGAACCAGCTCAGGCTTTGTGTCAGAAGCCGTATTTGATTCAGTAGTAACTTCAGCCTCTTGAACCAACTCAGGCATTGTGTCAGCATTTTCATCATCGCCAAAGTCAAACAGATGCAACATTTCTTCTTTAGACATTGTTCTATGTACCTGTTGCCTATCAACCACCCTTGCTGCAAGACCTTCCTTAGTAACCTGTTGAATTGTTCTTCAGTAAGCTATTATATGAATTACTAACTCATGTAAAAACACTTTTTTTCTCTCACTACCTGACGCTTATAAATCTTTTCCTCCATTGTTCCATGTGCCAGCAAACGATATGCAAAGACAGACTTTGTTTGGCCATATCTGCACAGCATGAAGCGCTATATATTAACACACTTCAACGATGCTTACGTCTTTGCTAGAAAGAAAATTGTGACATAAACGCACCTCCAAACCCGATATATAGCTTGAAGATCATATGTTGGGTTCCAAGAGCCATCGACAATAATTACTCGGTTAGCAGCATGAAGGTTGATGCCCAGAGAACCAGCCCTTGTAGATATCAAAGTGCATTTGACCCTTCTATTTGAAGGCTCATTGAACCTCTCGACAAGTCTCTGCCTCTCAAAGCTCTCCGTTCGTCCATCAAACCTGTTGGAGGAAAACAAATGAATCTTCTATCAAAATCATGAAAATAAAGACTTTTTGAGTTGAAAGCAATCTAAATGGAGACTTCAACTATATCTCGAGTCACTAAAATACCTGTTACAACAAGAGCACATAAATATGTGCAAGGAAGAACTAAAAAACTCAATAATTCACAAGAAATATAACCATTTAAGATTTTTCTAATGTCCGTTGAAATGGCATGGCAACAAAAACTTCAAGATTGGAAATTGATCAAATAATTTCATCATTCGAGTTATTTGTGACTTCACATTTCTTTGTTCCCTTGCACAAAAAAAGAGGAATTGAAGCTCACTAGTCAAGCTCATACAATTGCTATAGGTGTACTAAGTTGTTTTAAAGAGTTCCAGGTATATTACATTCTACACAAAAGTATCTCCATCCACTACAAAGAGAGTGATTTTCAGGAAGGGTTAACCAGTAAATCACGCTGTCAAATTACAAATAATATATAACAAAATTGTACCTTGGTGAAGACATTATTTCTTTAGGTAAATGGCACTGTGTAGTCAATATATAAATTTCTTCTGGAAATAAAAAGGAAATGATACATCTCAAGATGGACGTCAAATTTAAGCAAAAAGAATCGAGCAGCAGAAAGCTAACGAGTCATCTTATTTTTTGAGCCCATAACAACTTTGTGAGGACGATTCCATGCCTATAATATAAGAAAATAAATGGCATAGACAATACCCAGTATGATATTAAATGCATATAATAAATTAATTAAACATCAAGGCAAAAAGTTGATGACTTCAAAACTAAATAGTAATGTTAAAAGAGTTATGACAATTTTTATTTAACTACCACAAAGGATATATTAGTTTTGGAATGCTTATAATGCTGTATACACACCTGTACCAGTCCTTCCCTTTTTTCCAACATTTTCCCTTTTTCCCAGGACGAAGCAATTTTGAGAGATAAAACTCAATTAGATCCAAAGTTGATAAACTCTGGCTAAATACCAGTGCCTTATCGCCCATATTGGAGCTCATTGTTAGAATATCAAGTAGCAAAACCATTTTGCCACTGTAATCAACCTCCTTATAGTTATTGTCCTGAAGGAGATTTCTCCACCAATCCTGTAAGCAGAATGTTGGATTAAACAAATTAGGTAAAGAACGAGGAAAGGAACTCGAAGTAATTGACCGGTTAATTACATGGTTATTAAAATATAAACAAGCTACAATTAATTCAGAGATGACTTACCAGATAATACAAAAGATGGATACTACTATGCATACAGTATTATATCAAGCAAAGGCAATTTTGCCTTGGGGAGGGGAAAAAAGGGCACATTAAGAAAGCATTGCACGCACCTCATGAAGAAATCCATTATCATTTTTCCTGGGAGGATTAACCTGTTTCTCTGCAAGAAGCATGGGAATCTCAATAAGATATAGCAGGAAAAATGAGAGTGAGAGCCTATCGAGGGAATGTGAAAAAAAAATGCATACAGCTAAAGTACAATATGGAAGTACAAAGATAGAAGAGAAAAGTATCAAAAGGGAACCATCAAAGCAAGTGTTAGTAAAAGACTCACAGTGAAGTAGTAGTATACATAGATGTAGGTGCAACAAATGTTTGCATGTCGTATATTGGCTATCAAATTGATTTGTCACAAGAAGTCAAAACATGTTATTGCCTTCTAAACTATGATGCTCGGACTCAGGTACGGGTAAGTATCTAAGTGTCGGATCTTTTATTTTCTAAATGTAGGACACGGGGACATAGCTAAAAAAAGTCTAAATTTCGAACACGGATATGTGTGTACGTCTTTCAAATTTAAATTTTTTTACTAATCCAAGATGTCATTTCGAATAGACAAAAATAAATTGTTCACAAAGAAGGAAATGAGCATTTAATAAGGGGTTAAGACATAAAATAGAATTTTAGGATTCAGTTTTCAATTATGGGAATTATTAAATATTATATAAAATAGAAAATGAGGGATTGCAGATTGGATTTAGTGGAGCACTAAGTAGCACTATATAGAACTCATTTCATTTTATACAAATAAAATCTTAAATCACCGATAGAGAGAGAGAGAAGGAAAAAAAGAAGAAAATGGAAAGAAAGAAGACGAAAAAGAAGGGAAAACCAACGCCGTCACCTTTCTCCACCCTCTCGGCTGGGACGCTACGTTTATAAAGAGATAAAAGGAGAAAGAAAAAAAACAAAGAAGAAGTAAAAACGACGAAGCGTCCGGTTGAAACTTGAAGAATCTGATACATATCTCATATCCATACCCATACCCATGTCGTGTCGTGTCGTGTCGTCGTGTCCGACAAGGTACTCCGACTATTTCGAAGAATTCGAGCATCAGAGCTTCTAACATTAACAAGCTCTGAACAGAAAATTATAACTACATCCGGCTATTCCAATACTGAAATTCATGCAAATTAACCAATTATTGAAGCACTAAAAATGAAATGAATCAAGGTTTTACCTCTATATTAAATCATGAGAAACAAGGTAACTACTTTTGAATAACTATCTCAAACTTTCATACTAATTGAAGGCTATACTACTAAAACATGCAGGTATAGAAGGATAGTAAATTGCTTGAAATGACAACTGTAAGGTTGCTCAACCATCCACTCTAGAGATCATTTATGAATGAATCTATTCAACCACTAAGTCGGACTTAAGCTGAGTCATGACCCATGAACTCCAAACTTGGAACAAGTAAATGACAGCATGTTCTTGCAAATTGACATTCGTTGATTTGGTCATGCAGATTACATATGCCGGAAAGAATATATGAAATAAATGCATATATTCCAGAGAAATCAGTATATTCAAGAATTGGTTAAAACCTACCCCTAAAATAGAAATTGAGGGAGAACTGGTTGTTTAATCGCTTGGACAATTTTAACAAAAGTAGACAGATGCAAAGATGAGGAAAAGCGTTGGAACTAATATTTAACGTTTAGTTTAGAGGAAAGGTCAAGTTAAAGTCATGGGAATGAGAAAAGTAAAAAGGATAACCCTTTTTCGTTGGCATAGATGAGTGGAAAGACAGGATCTTCTAACTGCATAGTTATGTACGCAACAAGTCTTTGTGGACATGAATATATAAAAAACAAGTAGATCTTTGACATGTGTCCTTGTGTGTCAAGGCTAACATCCCACAGACACCATATTTCAATAAATCACTTCAGAGCGATACAGCTATAACATGGTTTGTTGACATGGATGTCACAGTATATTGACACTAAAAGAGGAAATAGAATAAAAAGCACATTCAATAGGCAGATTATGGGGTGGGGAAGAATCAAGAGAACAAAACAAATAAAACTGTAAATGAAATCCCTGTCAACGGTGCCTAGTATCTGAGAAGATGTGGACCTCAGAATATTTAGAAGATAAAATAAATAATTGAGGATTAAATGTGTGCTGAAAAGCAATTTTATCAAAAGAAACTGCATGTCAGATATCACCCCTGACAGATAAGCTATCAAGCTGCCTGCAACCATTTGGCGCGTTCGGTAGGGATTAAAAACTGATTAAAATTGAAAAACTAGCCGTTATTGTTGACTTTTATTAGACGAGTGGGACCCAATAACGACCATATTTTCAATTTTAATTGGATTTTAATCTCTACCGAACGGCCCTATATGTTTAAATCTCATGTGAATGAGTTGGGGAATGGGAGGGTTCTCCTATATTGTGCAGTTGCATTAAATCCAAAAAGTCATGAATTTAAAAAAATAAAAAAAATTGATACATTATATATATAGATATGATTAAAGTGCAAGTTCAAAATACCTTTTGAAATCATATTATTGTACTCCACATTCTCATCACTTGAGCTGTCATCTGCAAGAAGATTTTCTACATCCTCACATTTACCATAGTCTTTGTTATCTTTCATCAGTTGTAAAATTCCAGGATGGTTCCATATCTACAGTGAACAAATTATAATTGTTAAACTTGTGTATAAATTGAGAATAGTAAACCAGTCAATTAAAATTATAAAAAGTAACACCTCAAAAATAATTTTGATATTGGCCCCAATAATAGGCATTTGTATATGCGAAAATATATGGTGAGAGTCATTACATTCTGAATACATTACCATATCAAGCAGATATAGACACCAATTACTAAAACAGTTACTACAACCAATGATAAATATAGAAAAGCACATGAATAAGAGATTAGCTAAGTTTGTCTACAAAACACTCCACCACGACTTACATAACAGAATAAGCGAACAAAATGAGGAGTCAAAATGTTCATCTGAGTTAAAAGAAATCAAACTCTACAAATACATTAAAGAGTTATATAGTAGAATGAATTTGCAACTTGTGATGCACAGAAACTTCAACTAGGATGGCGTGTTCGTGTCTACACATGTACCGACACTACTTGGACTATCTAACATGGTTATTTTTCTTTCTTTATCAGAAATACTCAAAGTTATTATTAAATAACAAAATGGTACTCATATTAAGAATTTTAAACAAGAAAAATTAATAACGAGTCTAAACTAAATTTTTATTATATAAATGAAATTTTTTAAAGAATTTAATCAACTTGTACATGATGTGTCGTGTCAGTACGAAGTCTGCTTAATTGTTTGAGAAAGTTATGTTAATATTTTTTTTTTTTTTTTTTTTTTGTATAAATAGAACTGTTCCTTTGTATTGTTTACTATAATGAAATGAAATTCAGAAATTTCCACACGGTAATAGAGCAGGGCTCCGGCTAATTTATTTCTCCATCATAATTTCCAGAATTTTAGCCTTCATATCCGCTGTTTTATGATGGAAATCTGCACTTCAGTAAACAGAGCTGCTGCTTCTCCATTTCAACTGTTTTAGCCTATTTTCAGGTTGTGCCAACCTATTTCTCAACATTTGCATCCTGTATACAGGCTGGCTTAGCACGTTTCCAATCCAGATGAGATGCTTTTGATGTTGGTTCATTTTTTTATTTTTTTATTATTTTTGGGTAGATTCATACCTATTCAATGCCAGTTTCTTCTTCTTTTGACCATTTTACACCGTTCTAGGCTATGTCTTGACTCTTTCAAGCCTACTTTGGATAGCTTTAATGTAGTTGAACTCTCATTTGTTATCTTATTTATCACAGATCACTTTCTAACTCAATTGTGCTTCCTTTTTTCTGTTCCAGCGGGTTAACAACTCATCTTTCTGTGCATTTGCTCATTCTACGAGCTTAAAATGTCGCTTCTCTTTAATACTATTCGTGGACAATTGATTTTGGTGCCACGAATCACATCACTAGCCAATCAAGTTTATATGTTTCTTATGCTCCTTCATTTTTTTATATTTATTTTTATTTTTATTTTTATTTTTATTATGCTCCTTAGGTATAGAGAAATGAAAAATGCAGATGGTCTCAACCCTCGATTGCTGGAAAAAGGGTGTATTCCTTTATCAAGTACTATCTCAGTTGATTCAGCTTTACATGATCCAAGACTTTCGTGTAATCTCCTTTCAAACAGTAAGATCACTAAAGGTGTTAACTATGTTGCTAAGTATTTCCCTGAGGACATGCTCACTTTAAGACATGTTGGAAAGGAAAGTAATGAACCTTATCACTTTAAGACTGAACCTATTCGCTCACATAACCTATCTCATGCATACTTGAGTTATTCTCAGTCAACTTTCAAATAAAGAAATTAAACTGCGGCATAAAAGTTTGGGTGTTATCTAAATTGATTGTTTCCCACTCTATTAAAGAATAAAGATACCCATGATTTTCTATGTGAACTATCCAAACATCATCAGGCTCATTTTCATGCACAAATGCATAAAACATCAGATATATGGCCATTGTTTGATCCCCATTATTTCCAAAATAGTTTTCTCACTCTTCTTTTCAACCACACATTCTTCAATAAAATAATATTACACGCAAACTCAAAAATGGCTTGTGGAGGGTGACTGTTGCAAGTGGAGGGTGACTGTTGCAAGTGGAGGGTGGCACGTAATGGCTTGTTCTCTGTTCGTACTTATTTCAGATTGGAACCTGTAGAGAGTTCACTCCCCTAGAAAAGTGTTTGGCAAAGTAAACTACCTCCAGGGGTGGCTTTTTTACTGTGGACGGTTGTGAGGGGGCAAGTGTTAACAGCGGATAATCTTCGAAAAAAGGGTTGTTATATTACGGAGGGGTGTTATATGTGTAAGAGAGATGGAGAGACGATCAATCACCTGTTCATTCATTGTGACGGTGTTCGTTGATTGTGGAACGATATTCTGGCTTTACAACATATGAGTTGGGTGTTGCCAAGACGTATTACGGAGGTGGTGGGGGCATGGAAGAGAAGGTTTCGAGATAAGAATAGCAAGCTTGTTTGAGATCTCATTCCAGGATGCATCGTATGGTGTGTGTGGAGAGAAAAAAATGGTCGTTGCTTTAAAGATCAAACACGGACAACAAAGCAGTTTAGAGAATTGTTTTACTTGACTTTGTATAGTTGATTTAAGGCTGCAACTATTAGTCCGATAGAAGGGTTGCCTAATTTTTTAATATTTCTTTCTTGTTTAAACTGATAATGCACTCCTTGTGTATTAACTTTTGGTTTTGATTTATAAAATTACGCGATTACCTATAAAAAAAAAGGATTTCAAAACACCACTTGACAGTTTAACAAACATATACCCATCATCATATTTTTTTCTTCTATTTTACCCCAGGTCTTTGGCTGTGTAGCATTTGCTCACATGTATGACTATAATACGGGAAAATTAGATCCCAAGGGCTCTTCGATGCGTTTTCTTATAATATTCTCCCACTCAAAAAGATTATAAGTGCTATTATCCTCCAATAAGGAAAATTTTTGTGTCAATTGATGTTCTCAATTTGAGAATACTCGTTTCACCAAAATTCAGTTTACAGTTAAAGTAGGGGTATGGAAAACTCGTTTTGGTATACTTATCCTACTATCCCTAAGTCTCTTTCTCATGTTTTACCCACAGTCATTTCTGTGATTCTTCCCGTCAACTCTCAGTCATAAACTTCAGTTCTCACCAGTTCTCGAAACTTCTCTAGAGTGTGTTCAAGATAGAGACATAAAACTAATGTTTATTCAAGAAGGAACAAGACACATCTTCCTCAACTTCACCAACAATCTAAAGCGCGCAAAGATTTCAAAAAACACAGTTCCTAATCTTTCTGAGTCTTGACTTAACTGATAATTTTAATCTTGATATTCTGATTGCTCAAAGAAAAGGTGTTAGATCGTGTACTATGCATCATATTTCATCGTCTCCTATCAGAGATTGTCTTCTTTTTTCAAAGCTTTTTACTGATAATCTGTCTTCTTGTAAACATATTTCAAATGATACACATGAAGCTCTTTCTATTCCAAAATGGAATGAGGTTATTTGTGAGGTAATGAGAGCTTTGTGAAGAGAATGATAATACTCCACCAACAAAAAGGCTAGTGGGATGTAAATGCATGTTCACAGTGAAACACGAGGCAGATGGGATAGTTGAAAAATATATAGCAAGACTTGTCGAAAAGGGTTTACACAAACTTACGAAAAGAATATCAGGAAACTTTTGCTCATTATGCCTAAATGAATACAGTTCAAGTTCTATTATTATTAGCAACAAATTTAGTTTGCATCTTGAGCAACTAGATGTGAAGAATGCATTCTTGCACGGGGATTTAGTAAAGGAAGTGTAGATGGAGTTACCGCATGGCTTTGAGGATGTGCTAGGGTAAAAGAAAGTATGGGAGTTGAAGAAATTATATATATTAAAGAAATCACCTTGGGCTTAGTTTGAGAAGTTTACCGAAATAATTTGATGTCTTGAGTATGATACTCAAAGCCAATATGATCATATTTTGTTCTTTAAGCATATTAAAGGTGAGAAAATTACTATCTTGATTGGTCAAGTAGACAACATTATTGTTACTAGTAATGATATTGGTGATCTTAAAAAATGCTTGCCAAGAAATTTGAGATTAAGGATTTGGAAACGATACTTTTTTAAGTATCAAGGTTGCAAGATCTACAAAGGGGATATTACTGCCACAAAGAAAGTAAAGTATGCCTTAGATCTTCTCAAAGAAACAGTTATGTTGGGTTGCAAACTAAGAGATACTCCAACTGATCTAATACATAGAAGCTATTGTCAAGAGTTTGCGACTATATCAAAGACTGATTAGCAAGCTAATATTTGTCTTGCATTGGATCTGATATTACATTTTTTTGTGTAGTTAGCCAATATATGCGCTCTCCTTATGAAATTTATATCGAGACAGTTTTGAAGATCCTAACATATCTAAAAGGATCAACCCGAAAGGGCTTAATTTTCTCGAAGAATCGTCATCTTCAAGTGGAAGCTTATATGGATGCTGATTGAGCAGGCTCGATAGAAGATAGGAGGTCAACATCTGGATATTGCATATTTATTGAAGGAAATTTAGTTACTCGGAGAACTAAGAAACAATATGTGGTTGCTAAATCCAGTACAGAATCCAAGTTTAGAGCAATGGCATAGAAATGTGTGAGCTGATATTGTAAAGACATTGCTAAGAGAACTACGAGTTGCCGAGATGAGAACTACGAGTTGCCGAGACAAAAACAATGAAGCTAAAGCTACCATCAAGATTGTTCAAAATCATGTTCAGCATGACAACTAAGCATGTCGAAATTAACAGACACTTTATCAAGGAGAATGTCAATAGTGGTCAGATTTGTATTCCATGTGTTATTAAAGGGGAACATGTAGCGGATATTCTTCGTCCTAAGGATCATCACGACCTATGTTTCACATGTTAGCAAGTTCGGAATGATGATACCTTCAAAACAGCTTGAGGGAAAATGTGGAAAATGTGCATAATATGGTTGTCATCTAGTTTTAGTTGATTAGTATTAATTGTAGCCTTAAATTTTATTAATTGTACGCTTAATTGTAGGGGAAATCGTGTATGCATAATTGCATGAGAGAATTAGGTTAGTTTAGTTTTTTTTTCATGTAAAGATAGACCTGCTCCTTTGTAATGCTTACTACAATGATATGAAATTCAAAAATTTCCACAGTAATCAAGAACTTTTACTATATTAATTGCTATATCTTCTCAAACTTATTGGGATGCTCTTAAGGAATTAAGCATTCTATATTTTGGAATGTAGTAGATTGTTTAAACTAAAATGATTTTCTATCACCTAAAAAATATGAAATTGGCGAGATCAAAGGCTGGCGACTTTCTAATCCTAATTATTAGGAGATGACTCTTGGTTACAAACTTAAAGTTGTTGACTTTTGAGAATTATTGTGGATATTTTTATGGCAGATATCAAACCCAAACACAACCGATCCATTCAAACTAGAAACTGGAGACCTGCCTTCCAAACTGGTTCGGTGGACACTTGTATCGGTTTGCCAGAAAGCTAGTAAAAGTCTAAAGTGGCAGGTTAATGAAATTCTTGTGGCCCGGTTAGTGAAATTAGACGTTTGAGAACCCTACACCATTATTCCTCAACTGCAGGCTAAAAGTTTTGATCCTAGGAGAGGGGGCCTATTAGACCAAGTCCTCTCCATTGAGCCACTTTCCTCTTAGATAGGATGTCACGATAAAATTTATAATACATAAAGACCAAACTTGGCTAAGTTTACTAGTAAAAATATTACAACAATAGAGAAAAAAAAAATTGAATATCTATCATTATCTGTTTACAACTAATTATAATCCTCCGCCTCTAGGAAACATTTTTAGAAAATAAAATGCATCTGAGAAGGAAAACAGGCACAACATATCATATTAATAAATAATATTTGCATGGAAAGGAAACAAATTAGAAAGAGAGAAACAAGTGAACAAGTATGATAGGGCTCATGACTATAACTTACATTTGATTACAATACCATCAGCAATACAACCAAAAGTATAAATATATGCATGTTAATCTAATATTAGGATCAGCAAATTTGACTTTCTTAATACATCCGTGCACGACTGGAGCAACAAAGAGCATGTGTAAGTAGACAGAATCTGTAAATAAAATACTTTAGATGTTTTGTAATGTGACAAGCAATAATTACTCCAATACCTTTCATTCTTTCTCATGTTTTTAAAATTATAACCAGCAGTAGTAATTTGCAATTTGATGAAAAAATTAAATTTTCTTAAAGTAAATTGCAAGAATAAAGTACATGAAAGCACGATGTTGATAAATTGTCAATCCAGGTTTCTTTCTCACAACAAACATGTGTAATACATGGAAGTATGTGTTGGGAAATCAAGAAAATGAAACAAAGGGCCAAAAATGACGAAAAACAGGGAATATACCTGAGCTAAGGCCTGGTACCCAGCAAAAAAAGATCTCTTTATTATCTTCTCACCAGAAACCTTGTCCTTTGTGAAACCATGCACGTCAAGAAATCTTTTATACAATTGTCTTTGCAAATGAGATAGCTTTACAGCTATTACGAATACAGTTTTTGGAGGTAAATCCTTTTTAACAACACTCATGTCCATCCTTTGAACAAATCCTTTTAACTGTTCATACAGAACATGGGATCTTTGATTCATTATCTTCACATCTTCTGCAGTAGAATTGGTATGCTGACCATTTTCTATTGGATTTTGGTAACTGCCATTCAGCATAAGGATGATGAGGAAACATGAAAATAAAGGCTCAGGGAATATAAAAATAATGAATATAAACTAAGAGCCTTACCGATTTCTAAACTCATGGCTACTACCAAGAAATCCTTCTCTAACAAAATCAACCATCTGTGTGATAAAAGACAAATTGGTGAGGATGGAGAATAAGATACAGACTCCTAAATCCAAAATCAGATATATGTCAAGTCATACACAATAGTATTCCATCAAATTGTTCTGAAGAGGCGATCCAGTCAATGCAATCCTTCTCTGGCATTTCACTTGTTTCAATGCATGGGTAGTATCAGCTCTGGTGTTCTTGATCATATGGGCCTCGTCGCAGATGAGGATGTCAGGCCCATCCTGGAGAACATAATACTTTTTATTTACAAAAGTGCAGCCAACCATAATAAAATGGAATTGGGAAATTACGTTAGCCATACTAAATAAAATTAGACGAGAGAATTCCTCAGAGGTTTTTTACTGAATTCATGCACTTGAAAATGATATCCTACTGCAAAACCATACAATATATCAGAGATTGTAGATTAAGCGTGGTGAATTTGACCTCCCCTATTTTGATTACAATGTACCAAATGCTAATACTGAACAATGAAAAAGCTCCCAAGACATGGAATTAGTATTTTCTAAAGTGTTCTTGAAGAAGTGAAAGATGTCGAGAGAAGTCCGAGTTGAGAAATAAGATAAATCAAATAAAAAATAAATAAAGACTGAAACATGTTAGAATGAGCAAGAAGAAGGGTATGGACTATATTTGATCATCTCCTTGAACAATCATCAAAGTCCACCTCAAAGCAAGATAACACGAGTGTCCATGAAATCTAGCTGAATTAATAGTCTGAATGGCCAAAATGGAAGTTGGATTATGAACTTTTGGGTACGGTTACTATATCTGCAAGTACTCAGTGAGGGGGATAGCCATTGAAATGTCAGTGAAAAGCTCTGATTACAAGTTGGAAAAACAGAGTTGAGCAGGTTGTATTTTTTGTGTAACAATTATTTTAATACGATTGTACATTGACATGTATACAGAAAATTACAGGAAAAGAGCCTCTACAAGTGTCTAGTTAAGAGAATTCACCAATTTTCTAAAACCCAGCCCCATCATCGAAGTTAAAGGGTCAACGGTCAAACGGTCCAACCAGGGTCGACTCGGAGTTAAAATAATTAATTAATAAATAAATTATATCTTACATTAAAAATATCTATTAATTTAAATAGCATTGCAAAATTATAGAGCAATTTAGGGTGTGTTTGAGCCACATTATTTTGGAAAAATATATTCTGGAATAGTAGATTGATGGAGAATGTGTGGTTGAAAAAGAAAGAAAAGTTATTGATGCGATGAAAAATATTATTATATTGAAGAATGTGTGGTTGAAAATGAGTAGAAGAATGAGAATGAGAATTTTAATGTGTACCAAACATGAGCTTAATATTAAGTGACAAAATGAAATTGGCCAAAACATATTATAGTTCATATAACCAAACCCTAAAATGATTGTCAGCAGAAGTTCCAGGTTCAATTTATTCAATCTGTGGACGCTTCTTCCCTTCTATTTTTGTCTTCTCTTTCACATATACAAATATATCTATTTGTATACATCTACATAAATACTTTTGTTTCTATTTGTATACATCTACATAAATACTTTTGTTTCTATTTGTGTACATCTACATAAATACTTTCGTTTAAGATTAGTTTTGAATTTGGATTTCGATGCTTTGACTGAAACCAGGTACAAGGGCTCCGCCAAAGATATATTGGAGCTCCGGTTGCTATTAGGCGGCAAGAAATAGCAGTAAAGCATTCTCTTCTTCATCCTACATTTTTTAAAACAAAAATATCAATTGTGAAACCCGGAAAAATCGTGACCAATTCACCGGTTTTTGGTTGAACCAGACGATTTCCTGTTTCTTTTCATCCGGTTTTTATACTGTGACCGAACAGGATTTTGGTCCGGTTTCTAATTAGCAGACACAAAACATCATTAACTCTGACTGTTAGATATAACCATATTTTGTAGGATTAAAGCTCTTACTTATTCCTAGTTTTTTCAATCCCAAATTAGTTTGAGCTATGAAAAACTTTTTGAGATACCCTGTTGCTTACTTGAGAAGGCAAAAATAAATCTTCTAAACATTCAATCGGATACATAGAGTGTAAAAATGTTAATATATTGTATTATAAAAAGGACTATTCCATCTGCTTTCTATATACTAGACCTAAGAGCTTGAAAAACACTACCAAAGAGAGAACGAAGGACATGACCCTCATGGAAAGTTGAAGCTGTGGCACCAGTTCCTCATGCATCAACTGCATCCAGTTTTAAGCCACATCAAACAGTGGACAGATGAACAATCGAAAACCACAAAAATGGATGTATTTCTAAAGCACCCATTTGCTGGATAAAGCTCTATGGATGCTGGCTGAAAGGCTATAACAGGTAGAGACAGCCCCACCACAAAGGAAGTCAGTCAGACTAATAAGGGATGAGAATTCTTGTCTACTCATGCTAAGCAAATCTGGCAGTTTGATCACATTGGTCTCTCAAAATACTCTCATCAGGTGAACATATGCTTCACAAACTATCCACAATAATTTGATAAACCAAAGATCAATTTGAAAAGCATCCAATTTTTGGACTCTCAAAACTGAATGAAAAATCTTCTTCAAAGAGCTTATTAATATAAAATCATTAGTGTTATAAAACACAATCACCTTCAATGCAAATGGAAATGGAAATGGAAATGGAAATGAACAATCAAGCTAAACATGTGAGACATGCACATACTATCTCATTATATGTGTGTACATAAGAGTAGTCTAGGCTTCTTAAGTTCGAAAGTAAAACCTGTACACAAGCATGAGCTTGAAATCCTTACTACCTATTTGCTAGATTCAATTTTGAGAAGAGAACTTTCATTGCTTCTTCCATGTTAGATGAAGATATCAATTTTCTTATTAGTCCTTCTACCTAAAGAAATTGATAATAATTTTTGCCTCAATTGACACTTGCTTAAATCCACTCTCACTTTTAGTCATCAGATACTGGGCACACTTGAGAAGGTAATACCTTTCCTACAACTTATTTTCCTTTTTACTTTTATACTTAACATAGTATATATAATAAGTTACTCTATATAGAGAAGAAGCAGCATTCATTATGGATTGTTCCAAATCTACCAGTTCTCTCCTTCAATAACTAATAATCTCTTCCAACACGGAACTTAAGAAAGGGATTCCAGTGAGGACAACTTAGCATTTAAATTGGCTTGTCAAAGCTCGGCCATGGACGGCTCAGTCTCGGGGGCTTGTTTTGGGACGAGCGCCGAGCTCATGTGCCCACAAGCCTAAAGTTCACGAGCTTATGGGCTCGTCAAAAATGTGTAAAAGAACAAAAAAAAACTCGAGCTCATGGGCTCAATTCGTGGATAGATGGGTCGGCTCAGCCCATTGCCACCACTAAACCGGGACAACATAATGGAAAAGGACAACAATTAAAATATAAAATCACCCGCCGGAATTAAGGCCTTGTTTGGGAGAGATTCATTTTCAACCACATTCAAAGAGACCCCATAATTTTTCCCTACATTTTAACCACACATTCTTCAAAAAAAAAAAAATCAATTTTCACTAAGAAAAATCTCTCCCAAACAAACTTAAATTAAATCTCAACACATATATACATCGTAAACAAATTGGATCTGTCATGCTTTTATGTTGCAGATTCAGTTTCAAATAATGACAAAAACCACCTGAAGGGATTGACAGATCTCCTTAGCTGTGTCTCGGTCCTTAACATACTTTCCAAGAGATAGATTACGAAAGGCTGTGTAGCCGATTAGAAAGATACCACCTTTAGTTCTCCACTTCAGCAGCAACTCAGCTCTTCTCTCTCTAGTAGATTAAGCCAGGATAATATTAAGGAAAACTCATGGAAAAACATCTTTAACACTAAATTAGTATGTTCCTAGTGCGATATCATTAGGTACGCCATTTGAAATAGAGTTTCATGCAGCCAATAGAAAACTTAAAAATGCAAATGGACGGGTTTACTCTAGTTTACAAAACAAGACTAGAACTACATGATACACCATAATTTGCGAAGCACAATGAATTCCGCACACAGTAAGGATGGAACTAGTAGTTAAACAGTGTAACAGACCCTGGGTTCAGTTCTGGTTTTCAAAATATCTTCGAACAATTATAAGAAAAACCGCCACTAGAACTACATGCATTTCTTTGTGTTCATCAAACATAGAAATGAAAGATATAAACCTTGGGACATCTTCAAGCATAAACACACGGAGAGGCTTTAGTTCAGATGGTCTCCACTTCATAAACTCATGCCGCCAATTGTGCAAAACACTTACAGGTGTCACAATGAGAGCAGTTTTTAATCCTAGGTCTGCACTTCTCATAGCAGTGTACAAGAAAGCTATGACCTGCACACGAATTTGAAAAATCAGGAAAGCCATTTTTAACACATTCTACATCTAATAACGGATACCAGAAGAAAATTTCAAATTTCGAACGACGATAGAACTATAACAGATAGTAGCCAACTGGATGTACTATAGAAAGAGAAAGTGGAATGTGATGTATTACACTTTACAGTTAAAATTATTAGGTGATGTGCTGACAGACATGTGAACCTGCTCTACTTTGAGTTGTTTACTCAAAGGTCATTTCCTTCTTTTTCTATACGGACAGTTAAATCATGTGCACTCTTGATATACACAAGGCATCGCATAATCAATTATTTAATTTTTTTTGTGGACAGCCCATGCTAACAAGAAAATAAAAAAGAAAAATGCATTGGGCTTGTAGAGACAACTAGTTACATGTAGGTTAATACCAGATTTCATTAAAGTTTTAGAGATTAAAAGATTAACTCTGTTGACTTCTATATGATTAAACAATCAAGTAATGGTCAGTTTGAGGGCCTAATCCAAAACTCTTTCAGCTTTGACACTTGATACAAAAGAAAGATCATCCCTCTTGGATAAAGATGTTGCAATCTATCTTGCTGTGTCAATTTGAAAGATCATCCCTCTTGGATAAAGATGTTGCAATCTATCTTGCTGTGTCAATTTGAAGAAATGATTGAGATTCTTAAAGATATTATATTTGAAGACTTGCCAAGTTCAGAGTTACTTTTATCTCAAATTATTGTAATTTTATATTTTGATACAATTTAGGTTTTATTTTCTAATTGTATTCTAACTTAAATTTGGTCAAGTTAAATCCCATATAAATAGGGTTAAGGCTTTCGTATTGGACAACTTTTGATAATTGTATACACTGATTCTCTTTAAATTTTCTCTCATGTCTCTCTCTCCCCTTCCCTCTCTCTCTCCTCGTATTCTCTCTTTCTCCTCTTCTTTCTTCTCTCTTCATCTCCCTCGTATCCTAACTTTCTCCATATCGTTCTATATATTCTATTGTTTTGCATCAGGATGGTTTGAGGGGAAGTATATTTCCCTAAAATGGAAAAACTAGCAACATCCCAAAAAGTTATTGAAGAAATTTGGGGCATTGTTCTTGCTACAAAAAAAAGTTCCATACAAAGGTTTCAGATGGAAACAACAAAATTTCCAATATCTGATACACAACTACTCAATAGTCACTTGGATAGTATGCCAGCTATATCCATTCCCAGTGTATATGAATAATTTTAGTATAATCTGAACTAAAAGGTCAAATACGAAGAAAATGCTACTACAAATCATCAGACCTATTATTTTGTGATATTCATCTGTGATTGCATCGAAAAGTAGAAGGCAGGAAGTTGAAAAGAATTACTCAAACTAGCTCAGATGTGCTACCTGAAATGTTTTGCCTAACCCCATAGTATGAGCTAGAATGCAGCCAAGACCTTTATCGCCGGACCTCACCTTTCTAATTGACTGAATGATATTTTGCCACATAAATCGAATACCTGCAACCTACAGTGATGAGAGAAAATTGGTGATACATATCCCATTACCATGTATATAAATATATGAAGTTTACAAGCAAACAAGAAAAATTAGACTTCAAGTAGTTCATAAATTCAAAACAAGTTTCTGAAACATTTTACATGTACATTACACGAGTTTAATTCAATTATAACCCTGAGAAAAACAATAGTGGAATAAGTCGGGATAACATATACAGATTAGATAATTTCCCATTCCAGTATTTAAGATAGGAGCCGAGGACTTTTGCACACTCCAGTTTAACAACACACAGGACACAGCAATTTCAACAAAATTATGCATTGAACGGAAATTTTCCTACAGTTTCTTCTCATATGAAATAGAGTACAGGAAAAGAAAAATTACTAATATAATAAAAGGAGATAGATGTTAAACAAAGATGAGAAGGAATTCTTCATTAACGTCACAGCAATTAATCTGGTGCACAACTCCATAATTCCAGATTACTCTAACTGTAAATGAACAAATTAAAATGAAGAAACCTGATGGGATTTTAATTTTGCCGAGATGCTTGGAGGAACCCTCACAGCCTCTTCACCATCCTCTCTCACCACATTTACTACGTACCCAGCAGAAGTGTCTCCCATCATTTCAACACTGGAACAATCAAATGAGATCCCATTACAGCTCATAGAATCCACTATCACAGACTTGGTAGAAAACCGAGACTCCAAAGATTTAAGGCGCTCTTGACGTTCCTGAAAAATTTTCAAAACATACATATAAGATGATACAGCAGTACTTTTAATATTCACTGCAAAAGTTCAAAATTACCTTTTCAATTGCAATTTTTTTCTTTGTCTCTTCCCCTAATTCAGTATCATCAAGGATCCTTCGAATTTTCTTTTTACGTCTCCTCTTAGAGCTTATACAAAAGGAAGAATGACAATGTGTTAAATTTAAAGAATACTACTAACATTGAAAGGGATTTAACCCTTGTTTGAGCCCCATTTTCTGTGGTTAATAGATTTTGGAATAGTGATTTTTTGTAGAATGTGGTTAAAATGTAAGGAAAAGTTTTGGGTTTACGTGTAAAGTTTTTTATTGGAAATGAGTTTCAGGAAATGGGGATCAAACAAGAGCAAAATGTAATCTTGTTAATGAGCGGTATCTAACATCAACTATGCACTGACATCAGCATCCGAATCAGCACCAAAATAAAAACCATAAATCACAAAGTAAATCTAGTATACCTAATATTGACACTGACATCAGCTTCCGAATCATCTGAACTGGAATCTGAACTAGTTACTATTTGATCTTCAGATTCAGTGACTTCCTGCATATGCGACGATTTATCCCCATCAACAGCCATCTCATCATCCCTATCAATTGTAATAGCATGACATTTCTTGTTTTCAGATTGCAGATCATCATAATCACTTGATTGCTTGATCTCTCTTGAATCAACTAAATTTTGGTTAGAAGACCCATCTATTAGAGAGGCATCATTAGTACTCTTTCCATCCTCCCCACCAACATCGTTAAAAGAACAGTGCACATTATTATGTGATTCTTGATGTCCATTATCATTTTTAGGAATGCTATCCTCAAGAGTCTTGGAACCGTCTAATTGGCACCCCACTAACTTATCATCTAAAGGAACTTCTTTCTGAATATCTTCCTGATCAAGAATCAAAAAAAGGAGGAGAAAGTTATTAATGTCAGTTTTAATTCATTCCACTTCAAGTTACACTTTCAAACTGCAAGAAAAGGGTGGATATCCATGTCTACATATATCAAACTGCAATGCAGGAAAAGTTTGCATATTTTTATCAACATTCATGTCTTGTCACGAATCAAAAATATCAGGTCGTGGTCAAACAGCTAATTCATAAAATCTGTTAGAAATGATAAGTACTAAATTTTGGCAAAGGATAAACAATTTATACATGGTCAATGCATGCTAAATATGTATGAAATCACAAGTACATTACTTTCTGGATCAAGACACATCAAATTCTTCAAAGTTACTGTAACATTGTGTTAATTGATAGAGCAAAAGTCAGAAGAATTAAAATGAGAAAAGTTGGCCGAATTGTTATTAAAGAAAGCTTCTCACAGAAAGATCTGAACATTTAAATATTTTTATGTTGATTAATTTTTTTACCATTTTACCTCCAATAAAAAACCAAACTTACAAATTAGTTTTTATGTTAATTTCTATTATTATTTAATTATTTATATATATGATGCAAAAAATATATAAAAAAAATTATTACTTCAGACTATTAAATTAAAAAAGTTAAAAAAAAAATTATTTTATTCAACGTGTCAGTGACGTATCGTGTCGAAACTTTTTCAAAAAATTACGTGTCGACATGTCCAACATGTGTCGGACTCTCGTGTCCGTGTCAGTGCTTCTTAGCATTTATAATCAATAAAACACCAAAAAAAAATTGGAAAAGAGCTGACCATCTATGATTTCTTTAGGGGATCGTCATGCAACCATTAAAGGGATAAGGTTGAACGGTTTAATGACCTTACACCATACCAGAGGTAAGCCTCTACTTTGCTGAAGATTTCAAGTTACAGATCTGCACCTCACATTTTGTGTTTTCTTATACTTCTAATCTTACCTTAACTAATTTAAATGATGCCAGCTGGATCACTGGTTAGAGAGAGAACTTACCCATTCAACAAAATCAGACCTGGTTTCTCAAACCACCCTGGTCCAAGGGTTAGCATAATGACTTCGATTGGGGAAGTTTACATCATATCCGTCTTTTAATTGACCAGCCTTTAAGGTTTTTCATTATATGGCTTTCTTTACAGGTCAAATGTCCAATTTAACCTTACTAAAAGATCATCATCTGCTTCAGCTATTTTTTAAATCATAAAAGGCTCAATCAACTCGACCAGATCGCCCTATGGCCAATGTTTACCAATGTTACAAAAACTGGACCGCCCCAGCCAATTCAACCAGAAAAACTGGGTACCTGACCAAAAAACAGGTCTGGTTATACACAAAAAACTGTGTAGATTAAGATCAGTAGAAGACCCATCAACTGTCCATGTTGACTAGTTGGCTTTTCATTTAAAAAGAAAATTATGTTCAGAGTCTTAAGATTTGAGTTAAAACTGATAACAATGTTGCAACAAACCAAAGGACAACAAAGCCAAAACATATACAACAATTACTATCCCTCTCAAATTCCAAAATCCAGCACATAAATAGGTTGTTTAAAAATTGTAGAGTGATCAGTTTTCATTCTCTATACATATGGCCTGTCCAGCAGATTACTCTTTTAGATTTGTCCTGTCTGTCGATTTATTTAAATGCCATGCTGCATTCGTATACAGCAATAGTTCATCAAGCATAGCTGTATAAATGTTGGTGGTCATGTGCACATAACCTCAATCTTCGATGAAGAGCCTTAAGAACATGATATGTCTCCTATTCAATTTTTAGGTTTCAGAAAATTAAACACGATGATAAACTAAAAATTCTATTTTAGCACATACTATAAATTCCTAGAAGTCGAGGGGGGAAGAGCAAAGTAGTGACCGAAAAAGAATTTAAGTAATAACCTGTACCATACATCTTTCAAGATCAGCTACAACTGTTAATTCATCACAGCTAATAGTCAATCTATTAAGATTACGTTTTAATTCACATGGATTGCCACTTTGAAACCCCAAGATTCGAAAAATTCAATCTTCACAGTGATAGATCAGCCTTATTTTAAATCTAATTTGATTAATGGTGGAATAAAGATCCTGAGATTGCCAATAATCTATCAACGAGATTAATTAAATACTGATAATACAGAAAACAAAGACCTAAAATTATTCTAAGCTCTGAAAATTAAACTTGGAGTAACCTCACCCATAAAAAAAAAAAGACAAAAACAAAAACAAAATCTACAGGGCAATGCACGGCCACAGTGCAGAAGCATCAATATTGAGTATCTTAGGTATTCTAAGTTTTTGTATAAATAAATTAAATTTATTTTCAGAAATGATTTACAGCAAAAAATATATGCCACACATTCACATAAAGGTTGCCGGATGGCTCGGTGGGAATAAACCAATAGTTTAGCCAAAGGTACAAAGGCAATTTTTCAGCAACAGCACTTCAGAGCTCTAATAGGCAATTGTGAGGCTCGTGTAGTCACCTGTGTGGTATCATGTCGGTGTCTCTACTTCATTCACAAGTTCTATTAAAAACACTCAAAGATACAGAAAAGGGTAATGTTCTTAGAACCCATCTAGATCCTTGAGACTAAACTACTCTTGAGGAAAAATTGAAAAACTAAAATTGGGAGATCTATGTTCAAAAACATTAGATTAACCTCCTATTGCTCTGAGTAAATAATAATTAGTGTTTTCATTTAAACATACAACAGAACTGAAGTAAAATTACAGGCTTTATGGCCAGAACTTCAAAGGATACTGAGGTAGGATGCAATCAAACAAGATAATAGAATTATAGGTGAAAGCGAAAAGGGGTGAGTAGAAGAGAAACGAGGGGGAAAAGAGAAGAAGAAGAGGAGGAGGATGGGGGGGGGAAGAGATAGAAAGGAGAGAGGAATTAGATAGATGGAAGAGAAATTAAGGGAGAAAGTATCAATTTATTTCATTATCAAAATCTATTACAATGCATAAACCACTTTATATAGGGTTTTATAAAATATATTTTAAATAGGAAACATCTAATCAAATCCTAGAAATTCTAGTAAACAAACATAATAAAATCCCAGGAAATCTAGTAAATCTACCTTAATAACTTTTCCAAAATAAGAATTTAAACATGGAAAATAATCATAATAAAATAGAATTTTCATCATTTCTCCCTGTTTCAGAGAATTCGACTCCGACGAGTTGGAAATAGACTGCAAATTCTTAGCTAAGGAGGGCAATCTTTCTTCATATCAAATAAAGAAACCAACCATATGACGTCAAATCCTTCTTTTGCCGGCTGATTTTCCTCTTTTCAATAGTTGTGGTCAAGAGATATTTGTGGGCGGTTGAAGGTGGCTAAGGATGTGGGAGTATAAATTTTGAATTTGAACAAGAAATTTGTTTGACCCAAAAAAAGACTTGCTCTAATACCAAACTAACGTAGTATGAAATCAAACAAGATAGTAAATTATAGGTAAGGAAGAAAATGGAGGAGAAAAAGAGAAGGGGAGATAAAAAGAGAACAGGAATTAGAGATATGGAAAAGAAATTAAGGGAGAAAATATCTATTTATTTATTTATCAAAGTTGTACTTAGCCCCCGTTTGGTACACATTAAAATTTTCATTCTTATTCTTCTACTTATTTTCAACCACACATTCTTCAATAAAATAATATTTTCTATCACTTCAATAACTTTTCCTTCTTTTTCAACCACACATTTTCCATGAATCTACTATTCCAAAATACATTCTTCAAAAATAACGTGGCTTAAACACACCCTTCTTACAATGAAAAGGCGCCCTTCTATATGGTTTCAAAAAATATATTTTAAATTGGAATCATCTAATCAAATCCTAGAGATCCTAGTAAATAAACCCTAATAACTTTTCCCGAAATAAAAATCTAAACATGGAAAATAATCATATAATAATATTTCCATCAGATACAGCCATCAATTCAATGCTTTCATTTGTTACATCCAGTAAATAGAGTTAATAAAGTTTTAGCCCATAATATGACGCATTTTCCTTCAACAATAAAATTTTAATTAGTTAATCTACAGGTAGTACACGTGCAAGTGATCCACATTTAATAAAGAACTTTTTTTCTCTATTTGCCACATAATATGTCTGATACCAGAAGACTTATCTGGGTAGCTCTCTCACAACCCACAAAGCAGGAACAGTGCATGGCACTTGGTCTCTAGTTTTACTTGAGCTTTAAGGAAGGTCGGAAATAGTAACATGTTCTCATGTGCATAGGGAGGCAGGCTATCCATAACTTCGCGTCCACTTCTTTCCTTCAGATTCTCTGTATGAACGATTTAAGGACTACTGTCTAGCTATGATGATTTTTCCCTCCAAAAAGCAGAATTTCCTAAATCATTCTATTCCCTTCAGTCTGGACTCTGGACCAATATTTAGCATAAAATCTTCAATTCGGTAAAAAAAACTTGTTAAATACACACCACTCGAACAAAATTATTAGACCCTGCTTAAATCAAGCTCACCAGGCTCGGCTTTTTTTAGCTGCATGGCTTGAATTCTCGACCAAATCGAGGTTGATATAAAGATGCTGGCGCATACCCAATACGAGTACAGATTTTGATTAGAATAGTACTTACACATTTACTATTTTCTATAAAGTATAAACATTGCATGAGTACTGTATAATCTTTATGAATTCCCTTGGTAGTGAATCCAATAATCAAGTCACACTACACGTGGTTGATAGCAGAGCTAAATCTTTGCATTTAGAAGTCTGCAGCAAGTTCAAACCTCAGTATAAAGCTATATCAAATTCAGTTGGATTTTAAACCATGGATATTTTAGTCAAGTTTTTGATTCAACTTGGCTCGTTTATATCCATGACAGCATCAATTACATAGGCAGTATTATTTTACAGAATAAAGTATGTCCTACATGAAAAATCATTTCTGAAAAAGTATATTAAAAACCTAGAGACAGATAATTAATCAACAAATACTAATTCAACTGAGAAAATTTTTAACTGATGAAAACATGAAACTACCTCTTTGTGTCTCCTACGTCTCCTATTTTTCAAATGAACTTGAAGCTTCAGATCAACATTTGCATCGTCTTCCTCTTTAACCTGTCAGTGTGCATGGTACATATCAAAATAAAAGTAATCATGTCAGCTATTATGTAGGACGAGACAAGCAAACCCCACGGGTATTATGTAATCGGAAGGGGAAAATACCAACAAACATTTAAAATTATACTTCCACCAATATCACACCAAAATAAAATATGAACATATGAATCTAGTCTTGATATAATAAGCAAAAATTATGAGAAGCATGGATTAACATTATTTAACATATCAAAATAACAGTAATCATTTCAGCTATTATGCAGTACAAGACGTGGCTCTTACGGGGTGAGTTTGTGGCGGTATATTCGGCGAGGGTGGAGTGACTTTCGGGAAGGAGTGACTTTCATTGTGGGGAATGGCAATTCCATCAGTTTTTGGGATGATTGTTGGTGTGGACATCAACCGCTTAAATTGGGATTTCCTTCTTAGTACCGAATTGCGTTGGATCCGTCTGTCATGGTGAACGACGTCTTAGATATCCATAATGGGAGCTCCAATTGGAATATTGTGTTTGCTCGGGGTTTGCAGGACTGGGAAATGGATGACTATGCGCTGTTTTTAACATCTTTATATGAAGCTCGTATCAAGGTTGGAGAGGGTGATTGTAGCAGGTGGAAATTGACACGTGATGGTTTCTTCTCAGTTCGCACTTATTTTAGATCCTTACTGGGAATTGAAAAGAGTTCATTCCCATGGAAGATATGGTTTGGAAATGTAAACTACCACCGCGAGTGGCATTTTTACTTTGGACGGCTGTTAGAGGACAGGTATTAATGGTGGACAATCTCCGAACAAGGGGTTTCTATGTTACAGTGTGGTGCTATATGTGTAAGAGGGACGGGGAGACGATTGAACACTTGTTTCTTCACTGTGATGCTGCTCGCTTACTGTGGAACGATATTTTAACATCGCAACACATGGATTGGGTATTGCCATGGCGTATGGAGGACATTTTAAGGGCATGGAGGAGAAAATTTCGAGATAAGGATAGTAAACTTGTTTGAGACCTTATTCCGAGCTGCATCGTTTGGTGCTTGTGGAGAGAAAGAAACAACCGATGTTTTGAAGACCAATCACGGACTAAAGCGCAGATTAGGAAATTATTTTATCTGACATTGTATAATTGGTTTAATATTTTGGCTTATAGGCATGTAGATGGGCTGCCTAATTTCATGTCGTTCTTTTCTGACTTGAAATGATTATACACTTCGTGTATTTTGTATTAATTAATAAAATTTTGATTACCTTTCAAAAAAAAAAATTGCGCACATGGAGGTAATGCTATCTTTAGACCCGACACTTTTGCTGAGTTGGGTTTCTCTGATGTGGAAGAGAGAGTGACAGAGAAATGGAGTGAAGAGGAAGAGAAATTGTTTCAAAAATCCAATGTTCTCCCCAGCATAATGAAATGATCAAAGCCATTGCTACTAATCCATGGAGGCTGATTTTTAAATCCCTGCAATTTTCTAAAAGCTCTTTGGAAGATGATGGAGTAATTTTTTTTAAGTGCAACTCTATAAATTTATCTATCAAAATAATTTTGATATCAAATGTTTTAAAGTGCAATCTTGAGAAGAAAAAGAAATGAGAAATTTGGGTTGAGGGATATAGGAGAGTTTTGGAGGGGATTAAATAGCAGAATAAAATTTTTGGGGGAAGATGAAGTGGGGTGGGATGGAGTTGAAAACAAAGTTTTAAAGGTATATATAAAAACAATTGGGTATAACATTAAAAAAAGGGGGGCCGGCAACTGTAATTATTCCTTTTTAATTTTGGCATTTTTTACTATTTTTAATGGTTAAACTAACAAATCTTGACAGTATGGGGATTTTTCATACAAAAGGACTCAAATAGGGGAATTTTCTATGATTTTCAATATGTAAGGGGGTATATCGCACATGGAAACGTTTCTAGAGGATTTTCTACTATTAATCCTAAGAAATATAGCCTTTGTTTGAGCCCCACTTTTGGGCCAAAATGCATTTTGGAATAGTATTTTGTTGGAGAGTGTGTGGTTAAAAAATAAGGTACAGTTTTGGATTTATGTGTAAAATTATTTTTTTTGAAAATATGTTTTTGAAAATGAGTTTTTTGAAAAAATGGAGACCAAACAGGGGTCTTTTTTTTTTTGCAATTTTCAATAGGTAAGGGGGTATACCGCACACCGAAACATTTCTAAGGGGTTTGTTGCTATTAATCCTAAGAAGTATAGCTTTTGTTTGAGCCCACTTTTGGGCCAAAATGCATTTTGGAATAGTATTTCGTTGGAGAGTGTGGTTAAAAAATAAGGCAAAATTTTGGATTTACGTGTAAAATTATTTTATTTGAAAATGAGTTTTTGAAAAAATGGGGACCAAACACAAGCATATTATGGCTGACAACTAAAAGCCCCATATTGTTGTCCCTGCAGAGTTCTGGTGCTACTATTTAAGAAATGAATGCACAAGAATTAGAATAACTATAGAAAATAATCTGAAGCTAGAAGAAAAATAGCTAGACTTCAATCTATATTATACCACCTATTTTCTTATATTTAAGTTAATGAAGAAAAGTTAAAATTCATGAAATATGCAATGAAAAGTCCAGATCTAAAAGGAAATAAAAATGTAAAAGCAATCTTTATAAAGGCTCAATTGGGTATTCTATGAGAGACCAGGAGGTGTAAGCCTCAAGACAAACAAATAAATAATTCAAAAGCATTTAAGATAAAATAAACATATATATATATATACACACACACACACACACTCTTGTAATAGACAATAAGTTAATTTAAAATTCATAATAAAACAAATAAACCAAATTAAAAGTCTAACTTATACAAATAAAATAGATCGATGAAGAAGCAAATAATTTCTCAAATTAGTAATCACGTAAGAAATTGAAATCCTAACTAGAAGTAGAAACATCCCATAAATATCCCATATCATCACTGCTTCGAGGATCATTAAAAGAATCATCTTATGTTCAATATTCATCTATCATCTTCCTCATCACTATCATGCAACGGAGCCTTCTCCTTCCCCTTTCCCTTCCATGTAAAGACAAGAAAGACCAGTAAAAAGTTCTAGATTATGAGAAAATAGCTCAAAAATCTGAGACTAGTAATAAAATGTCCAGACCTTAGTTTCCCTGAGGTTTAGCTAAGAGCTGTAAGCCTCAAATAGCTGTAAACAATGTGCGCAAGTCATCATGACCCTCAAATCATGTAATTTTATCACATGATTTCTACAGGGTAAAATAATAGATAGATTATGCATCACATTAAATCACAACCAAGCACAGAGCAAGCATGAAATCAGCCCTTGTTTATCTTTCTAATACATGGACACCCCTGGATTAATGAGAGAGAACAGGAACATAAGTTAACTGAAACTAATGAAAGAGAAACAACTTTCTTTGGCCATTGCTGTCAATACAGTTAACTACATTAGAAAGAAGATAAGAGTGACCTTTCTAAAGTTTCTCTTTTGCTCTTCAGTAAGATTCAAATCACTTTCATTGGCTACAGCATCTGCAACAAATGGATCACTTGAACTGCCATCAACGTCATCAATCTCCTCTACCTGACAAGAGTAGAGGGGAAAGAGATAAGAGAACTTCTCAAAATGCAACTACACTGAAAAGAACTACTAACAACGGAATCTAAAGCAAGCATGACGAAGTTTCTAGAATCCAGCTTCATTGTTTATCCAGGCACTTAATGATTTAGAAGAACTTTCAACAACATAAAGCTGCAAAGTCTAGGGCTGGTTCTGCTCCTCGCCCTCTTCTCTCTTCGATTATCACAATTATATCAACCTTTCCTTATGGACTGATATTGGTTTAAGGTTTCACTATTTCACGCATGAAAATTTCATTTCTCATTTCAAGTGATCAGGAATTGCTTGACATGAGAAATATAATGATATCTTAATGCACCTAGATTATGTAGTGAGATCTTGATCTACAAGATTTTATTCAGAGCTTGTCTGAGCCCCATTTTTTGTCAAAAATGTATTTTGGAATAGTGATTTGATGGAGAATGTGTAGTTAAAAAACAATGAAAACTTTTGAGTTTGCGTGTAATATTATTTTATTGAAGAATGTATGGTTGAAAATAAGAGAGGGAAAAATGTATTTTGGAAATAATGGAAACCAAACAGGGCTCAGTTTGACTATACTATTTTGTAACATTCTGATGATTACACCAATTTACCACTTACGCTTGGATTGTCCCACAATTGAAATATCAAAGGCACACAAATTAGATGCACGCATGCTAAGCCTGGCAAAACTCTATGAAAAGATACAGAACCTAAAACATTCAGCATAGTTCATAGAATATTTGGAACAATAGAGAATAGTTGTGATTGAATTAGGAATATGAAAAAGAAAACTGAACTAACATAATACAACGAATTCAATTATCAGATAGAAGGAAAAGATAAAACCATGCAGCTGTAACGTCAAAAAGCTAGGTTTTGCTAAAGATCTACAATGAAACAATTTCAATTATTTCACCTCGTTGACTCCTGGAAAATTTAGACACAGTTCAGCAGCTTGCTGTGGTGTACTGGCCAGATAGACAGAAGCCCAGTGCTCACTGCCAAATTTGATATTCTCTATCAATGATCTGTCAGAGCACATCTTGCTGAAAGAGCCCCAATCTACATCCGAACTGTTTTTTGCACCTTCATTGTTTTCACTGTTACGTTTTTTCTCGAGGAAACCACTGGCACCCTCCTCCATAATTTTACCATGCCGTCTGTCCCCACAAGAAAGATTTCAAATTAGAAAGATATAAAAAATGAAATTTAACCCAAATGCATATAGACTCATCAGGACGACAGTAAACATGCCTTCTCACAGGCCTATAGGTCTGGAGATACTCTTCAGCTAGTGCGACTGACTCAGTCACATCACTTGACATCTGATTTCCAACCCAATGAGTCCGCTTTTTCCATGCTTCAGTACAGCAACCATTTGGAGCCTGCTTTTCAATCCACTTATAGAGGCTTGAGAGTTCAATACCGGCACCATCAAGTTGTTCCTGCTCAGTGGGGCAAGTGAAAAGAAACAATAAACTGTATGATACAAAGGAGAAAATGTCGGGGAACCACAAAGTAAACTTTCTTATGTCTAATGCTTTAATACATTATATATAGACATAGTTTATGGGAAAACGCTGAGAGAAAAAGTCGATATATAACAATACTTAGATTAAATATCAACAGATGACATAGTTTCACTTTCTCTTACGAGTAAGAAAATCTAAGAAAGCATACCAACAAATGAGCACTCTCAGTCTCAAGCTCATCGAGCGAAACTTCCCACTCTTCCTTGAATGTTGCCATCTCCTCCTTAACAGCCTTCTCCAACTATCACCCATCAAAAAGAGTTAAAGACAAGTAAACCAAAAACAAGGAGTAAGAAAAAGAAAAGCATAACAATCCAAAAGATAGGGAAAATGCAGAAAAAGGAATGTTTTACATCATCTCCAGAGAGAGATTGGGCTAGTTCTCCCCTAACATCCGCCTCAACTTTTGCTAGTGATTCATCTTCCAGTGCTTCTTGAGCCTCAGCAGCCTAAAAGTAAACTATTAATTCCAAAGCAGTGTATTCTATCCTTTCACGATATATCAAGGGGAGAAATGATATTTACCTTACCCTCGACTTCTATAAGTTCAGCAATGAGGTCTTCTATCTCCTCCTCGGTCAATGGTTCCTACAACATACGGAAATACAAATTTGTATAAAAAACAAAATAAGAAAAAAAATATAGAATGAAACAAATGAAATTTGAACATAAAAAACAATGAGAACATATTCTGGGATCAAGCATAAACATGAAATGAAAGAATGTCATCGACTCAAAAGAAATTAAGAAATCGATGTAGGGGACAAAAAAAAAAACTATTGGAGCAAAGTACACTAGCTAAAGACTTGAAACAGAAGAACAAAAATGATGAGCATAAACAGTGTACAAAGTCTGAAGCAGAAATTACATCCCCCTTTTCGATATAAACATTCACAAATTCGTCTCTAATTTGCAGCGAGAAAATCATCAACCATTCTTCCCAAGTCCCACAATTTTTAAGAACTAAACAAGGAAATGAATTTGATCACAGGGGAACAACACAACCACTGAAGAAGAATGTACGACACTTTTTCGAAAGAAAAAAAAAAACAACAATTATCAGAAGAGATAATAATAATTAAAGTTGCACCTCGGGATGTGATTCTGCGACATCCACTTCTTCATTCGCGTTATCCAAAGAATCATCCATTATAGAATCGGAAAACTCGTTGTCAGTGTGTTCAATTTCTTCCTCCATCTTCTCTTTATCATTTTCCGCCTCCATTTTCAGAGATAATTAATCAAAAATATTTTTTTAGTGTAGTGTATATCATATGTCATAGACAGAGAGGAAGGGTTTAAAGCATGAGGATGAATTTGGGGGAAAATGAAACGACAGCGTATTAAAGAATTTTCAAATTTCAAATTTTAAGACAGAGGTAAACAGAAGGAAATTTGGATTGCAAATTAGGGAGGTCAACGAGCCGAAACTCGAAGTTCGAGTTCGATTAGAGTAAAAATGGTTCGAGTTTTTTTTATTCAAGTCGAGTCGAGCTTTTACTCAGCCAAAAAATTTAAACTCAAGTCGAGCAAGCTCGTTGGTTTTTTTTTTTTTTTACAAAATTCGTGACAAATTTAAATTTTTTTTAAAGAATTTAAAATTTTTGCAATGTATGCGAATTATAAAATTTAAACTCAAGTCGAGTAAGCTCTTATTTGATCCTCATTTTTTTCAAATTATATTTTTCTCTCTCTCTTCATTTCGATCACACATTATTCAATAAAATAATTGATGGAAAATGTGTGATTGAAAAAGAAGGAAAAGTTATTGATGTGTTGAAAAATATTATTTTATTGAAAAATGTGTGTTTGAAAATGAGTAGAAGAATGAGAATGAGATTTTTAATGTGACTCAAATAGGGGCTTATTTTTTAACCACACATTATCCATCAATTTATTATTCCAAAATGTATTCTACACCAAAATTGGGGCTCGAACAAGTCTTAAATAAAAGTTATGACTTTCCCCCTTATTCGAATTTGGGATCAGCTACAATCAACGTAGACGAAGTTAAAATTATACACAAATAACATATTTCATGGACAATTTTTCTTATAACGAATAAATTTAAAAATAACCTAATATTTTTTAAACTAATCAATTTAAAAACTTACAATATCATATCATTACATCTGTTGCAACTCTTCTGTCATTATATTGCAAGTGTTAGTAGATCACGTACAATTTTGATACAATTAGATATTGCTTTCATTACATCTCCACCATTTTAAAGGACTAAATTCTTTTAATTGTAACAAACAACGAACGTTCACGTACATATATCTAGCTAACTTAAAGGAATTTTTTTGTATTACTGACATCTATCGCTCTAAAAATTGATGAACTAAAACTAAATGAAGAAACATTTGCATCGGTATCTAAATAATTCTATATATCATCTGAATTTGTTTAAGAACTTTGAAAAGTAGAACTATCCAAACTTCATTTTTCAACATAATAGTTATATATTTCACATAACATAAATTTTATATGAACATGTGATAATTTCACATTCACACATTGTATAGTGAATCTGCGAAATTGTTCATTATTTAGTTTTGCCACAAAAAATTTGAATGTTTCTACGCATCAAGTGCACAACATCTTGAAGATCTCTCTTACCCTCTTGAAATTTTGAAGCACTTTCGGTCAAGAATCTCGCAAAATTTAAGGTGGTTAGGTAAAACAACATTTTCTTATTTATAATAGCTTTTGTGTCAGTTAAATTAAGTCAATAGTTCATCACCAAAGGTAATCCTTCCTAATATTTACGAAATTTTAACTCTATAGAGTATATTATATCAACAAGAATTGACAAATTCCTATATTTATGAAATATAGAAAAGCGTTGTAAAACAACTAAAGATATAAGGTAATAAACATTGTTACATTCATTTATAGCATCGAAAAAAAAAATTAAAATTTTTTTCGCACTAAATGCAATAGATCATTCTCAATCTTCTAAATTATTTTTGGGTCCATATGTAAGCCCCATCATTATATTATAATGAAATAACTTTATCATAATTTTCACATCACTGTAAAATAAGATATATATGTAGAGTTCTATCTATTTGTTACGTCAATGACAAATAATTTCTCTTGTAAGCCATACTCTACACACAAATTGTTAAATATTTGTTTTCTTTCTAGTGACATAGTAATAAAATCAATTGTATGTCTAATTTTATCTAAAGGAAATCTTATATGTTATAATCCATCTTTTACAATTAAATTGATAATGTGGCATACACAACGTTGATGAAAAAATAAACTTTCAAATACAAAGTTAAGATCATTAATAAATTTTCGATAACAACTTTGTACACACTAGCATTATTAAAAATAAACTTTCTAACCAATTCTTGTATATCATATCCTTGTATAATATATTTTAAAATCATGTATATGTTAGTGGCATTATGAGGATATTTTATACAACTAAATGCAATAATCATTTTATGTAGAAATCAGAGGCGATTAATGTAATGAGCTGTAGCAGTAATATAACTTTTTTTTTATTTGTACCAATCCATAAATCAGATGTAAATGATATAGTACTATTAAAAGTTTTTAGACCTTCAATAGCAACTTGTTTTCTTTTGTTATATAATTTTATTTTATCTGAAAGAAAAGTATTTCTACAATAAAAAGTAAATCTAGGTTGGAGATAATTTTGCACGAGTCAGGTAAAGTCTATTGAATCTATTATCGTAAGCAACATCTCTACTGCAACCACGTATACATCTATTCATTCACGAAATCTTTTATGTGAATATACAAAGGTGGAAAGAATAGAAGCAGAATCGCCAAACAATAGTTAAGTGTATTCCGATTGGTTTCGTTTTACAACTCCTTAATACGGGCATATTCAAATATCTTGTGATTCAACATACTTTCCAAATAACAACTTCATTTTGAACACCAACTTTTTTAGGTATCATATGTTGCCAACAATTCGAGAATTATTTTTTCAACCTTTTAGTCTCGAGTACTTCTTTTTCAACATCCTCCAAATCAATCTACAGTAATTTAACATTGTTAATAATGATAGTATTGACAGAACATAGGTAGCATATAGTACACGCTTCATCTAATAATGGTAGCTACGTGGTTGCTTGCTATTGCAGGTAGCAACAATCGCCTTAACAAGGTATAACTGCCTTTACCCAGCTACCTTAACAAGGCAACTATGCTGCTAGATTTGACCTCCTTTTATTTATTTTTCCTAAATCTTTTTGCAATATTTGTTTTTGTGAATCAGCTCGTCAGAGGCCGAAAATGGCCCGTGTGGCTTGAGGAGCCGTATGGGCTTGCTTCAGTAGGCCGTCCAAGCCGTTAAGTCAAATTGACAATCCTACGGTGAATAAACAATGAAAATGTTCTAAAAAAAACTCGCATGCTCGAAGTTTGGGCAAAACGTCACGCTTCACTTCTAGATGTCTATTTTTTCAATTCCTAAGGTGCCGTTCTCTTTGTGTTTCAGTTTTGTGTTTTGAATTTATTTTGTGTTTTGTATTTTGAGTGTCTATTTTGAGATTTCTGAAAATGCGTTCTCTTTGTCATTCTGAAAAACTGTTTCTGAAAACATGAAAATGGAAAATGCGTTTACTTTGAAATTTTGAGAAATTTGTTTAATAATATTTTATTCATTAAATTTGATTATTCAATAAATTTTAATAGTTTAATATTAATATAGTATTAAATAACAAGTAAACTACCTTTAAAAAAAGTGATGCCAAACTATCATCGTGGATCTTATGAGATGAACAAATCTATATATTGAAATAAACATTAAATTTGAGCTCAAATCCTTCTATGAAATTAAAAATCCTTCGCATTCTTTGCAGCCTCTATCTCTTGAAAATCCTCCACCATGGTAAACCATGGTGCTCTCAACCACTACATGAATCCCCTTGAACAACTTGTTACAATATCAAGAGCCAGTCCTTCCATATTGAACTCCATTGAAGGTATAGCTTGGTCAACATATACAAGTTTGTTTATTCTGCAGTTTCTGTATTCTGGAAACCCCATAAACATAATACAAAGTGATTATAATTACATATGATCCTTAAAAGAATTAACAGAAGTGCAGCTTTACAAATCCTCCCAAAAAATTCAAACTTAAAAGAACTCTTTCGTAAAACCCATGAAACTAAGAAAGTGACTGGAATACATACAATCTAACTGCCAAAAAATGAATTCAACGCCATCAATTCTTGAATGCATTTACATACAGAGAGTAAGAAACAAAAAAAATGCAAAAGCGAAGCAAACAAGAAAAAGAAGACTGGTTGGGTAGGGTTCGAGGACGACAAGCATCATCGGGTCTCCATGCCTGGCACATAACCCTTTCTGCAACCATTCCCTGATTCTCTCGCTCTGGCTTTGAAATATCAAGCTCAATAGCAGACTCGTTTGTTACATTTGATCGAGAATCTGACTGGGAAGCATTTACATTTTTCTATGAAGGTGACGAATCCAATCCTGAATCGGTGTTATGTTGTTGTTGCTTGTCATTGGTGGCAGCCAAAGCATCAACCATAGCCTCCCAATCATCCAAGCAGGCATCATCATCCCCTTCATCTTCCTCACTCATACTTCCAGAACAACATCCATTGATACTTTTGTAGCACAATAAATACTTGAATAAAATTGGGTCCACTACGTATTCTGTGAGCTTCCCAAAAACCGAGAAAGCTTGCTCCGCCATTATCAATATGCAGCTCACCAAGCAGATATAATTAACAGCCAAATCAAAGAAGCCTATCAGCATCAAAATAAAAATGGGCACAATTGTTGAATAAGTTACATTAGTTACACTTAACATTATTGATTCCATTATAGAGAGTTCTATTAGTTAACATTATTGATTCCATTATAAAGATTTGCCCACTTGATATCAATACATATCAGCAATCAGGGAAATGATATGGATCCCGTGTTTCAACAATGCTATGGAAAAGTTCAACTTTCGACTACATGCTATTCTTGCAGCATAAATGCCATTCATCATTTGATTTTAACTCAGGTATATCAAGCAAATAGAATATGTTTGAGTACATATTATTATCTTAAATGAGACGATAAATGTGTGATCTATACATTTTAAGTCAGCTAAATATTAGTAGTGTCATGGATCCAAAAGAGGATTGTTTTCCATTCCTATAACAGACTATAATTCAAATTCCCTGAGCTGAGCAAAACAATTTATGACATGCCTAGTTACAAAATAGCCTTAGGTGAGTTAATTTATATCCTACTTGTGCAAATCAATTCTAACTCCAACACACCCTAGCATAGATCTGAGGCTCAGGGTACCAAAACCGCATCAGAAATAACCAAGCTGAAGTTCTTCCAGTGCTTGGGTTCCCCGTGTCCAACCCATGTCTATGCTATTAGTGCATGATGTGCACCGAAATGCACAAACCTACTCATCAATTGACATTGTTTCACAAAAGAGAGTCCATATCAACTATGAAACTGAAAGAAGTTCGAATTTATCCCCTTGAATCCTCAAAACATGGGTACAAATACTGCTTACCAATGGGTTTTCCATCAATTTCAATGTCAAAGTAAACTTTGTGAGTCACTTCTACATCCTTCGAAGTTTTCACCTACATCAGTTAATTATAGCACAAAATGACTACATGGGAAACAAAAAATTATAGATCAAAATAATTTTTCAAAAATTCAAACCTCTTGATTAAGCTTGCTATCTGAAATCAATTTTTTGTCAGATGAAAATCCTGCATCTGTTAACCGATTCTGAAATCCAGACGGAATTAATCGCCCGATAATAAACCCCACTAATTTCGCCCGATTCTGAATTAATCGCCCGATTCTGAAATCGAAGAAAACCTTGCTCTTACCTCTTCGATTGACGAGTTCGAACACATAATTCGACTCCTCTCGTAAGCAATGATAAACATCTCGAAGAACGTGGGACGCCACCACTCTTTCAAACACCAGCCCCCGCCCATCCAAACTACAACAGCGACCCATCGCCACCACTCCTTCGAAGACAGAATTCGACTCCTCTCGTAAGCAATGGAGGTTTTCCTGCTTCGTTCTTGCAGGAGAGAGAGACACATGGAGAGAGAGATAGACGTGAGAGTGAGAGACGTGAGAGTAAGGTTGTATTTTCTTTTTATTTTGGCTGTTTCGCGTGTTTTCAGCCAACTCCGTGTTTTTGCCTGGAAACGGTGAAAACGACATTTTTGTTGTTTTTAGTTTTGTGTGTTAAATTTTTTGGTGTTTTCGAAAACGCGTTTTCGAAAATAGGAAAGAGAACGCGTTTTCGCCGTTTTGAAAAATAAAAAACAGAAAACGGCTTGAAAACATCAAAGAGAACAGGCCCTAAATGATTGAATTTTTTGCTTCCTCTCTTCCCTATGAGTGTTTTATTTTTATTTTTTATTTTTTTCTTTTTAAAAAAATCTTTTAGTTGACTTTAGTTTTTAAAATTTTAAAATTATTTTTAAAAAAATGAAGAATGGTAGACAAACGAGGAACTGAATTTCTAATTTTTAGCAAAATCAATCAAAAGTTAAATAAGTTTATTTTTTTTATACATATTTCAAATAAAATCAAATTCAGATCCTTCCAAATAGTAATACAAAACCTAACTTTTGCAAGAACTACACGTATTAAACTTCTACCCTATTGTTTGGGACATGCTTTGTAGAAGTCCTAATAATTGGTATAAGAGGAGCAAAATCGAAAAAAAAAGACCACTATTGGAATTGGAGTTGAGGTATGTGCCACTAGACGCATCTGGACTTTTTGTGTTGTAGGGTGGCAAAAATTAAATTGAATTTAAAAAAAAAAAACAACATATTATTAATGAAAATAAGTTAATACATGTCTTGATACTCTGAAAACGTCATATAATTACATAATTGTCAAATGAATGTTGTTTCTTGTATAATTTTGTTTACTATCTTGTTGACAGATGATGAGCTAACGGCAAGTGTTTGTGCAAAAAGTGACATAAGCATTCGACTCACAAGTTCATCATTAGTATATTTTCGATCAAAACCTTTTAAATCATTTACAATGTCGATAAAGCGAGTAATCATATTAACAATGGGCTTATTTTGTTTCATGAAAAAGTTTTCAAATTCTTTAACCAACATATTTATTTTAGTTTCCTTAACTTTATTCGTTCCAACATGTGTGACTTCGAGAAAATGCCAAATTTCATTAGTCGAATCACATGTGTTAATTCTATTGAATTCATTTATATCTACAGCACAATAGAGCAAATTCTTGGGCTTAGTATTTAATGACAATTTTCTTCCATCTGTTTCATCGTATTCCTGTCTCGATTTAGGAATACTTTAATCGGGTTTACCATCTATCTTAATAGTCTTTGTTGGCACATAAGGACCATATTCAATTATTTCCCAAATGTTATAATCAATAGATTGAATATAAATCATCATTCTAGTCTTTCAATAATTATAATGTGTGTCATCAAAGAAAGGAGGTCGGTTTATAGAATGACCCTCAAGATTTTGAAACACGATGTTAGCCATAACTCAAGATTGTGAAATCTTAAAGAGTGAGTATCAAACTCTGATACCAATTGAAAACACAATATAGGCTAATCAAGAGGGGGTTGAATTGGTTATTAAATTTTTTTCGTTAAATACTCAAGATTTTAATCTAATGAACACACAAATGATAGAGAAATAAACTAAACACAATTAAGCACGTAAATGAAAGGTTATGATATAACCTTGCACAAAGTAAAAATGTTAAGTAAAAAGGGTTAGAGAGTGCAAACGATATAATAAGGAGGTTCGATCTAACGCAATGATCTACGTCTCCCGTTACCAAACTCTACGGTACGAGCAAGACCTTTTTCATTATGTTGATTGACTTATGGTGCAATCCAACACTTTACAAAGCTTCCGGTGACTTACAACCAATGAGCACCGACCCTTTAACAATGTTGAGTTTTTCGGGACCTCAACATGACCCACAATTCAAAATGAATTCACGACAGAAATATTCTCTTCTTTTAGAACAATAGATTCAAAGTTGAGAACAAGAAGAGAAGAAGCAAACACTTCAATAGATGGCAACTCGTTGTGTTGGGTTGATAAACTTTTTGAAGGAATAAGGATTTTCACAAAATTAATCACTTAAAAGTTTTCAAAAATTTAATGTTTTTTATCTTATAAGGATAGAGAATTAGGTGGTTGTGATTAATAAAAGTCTCACTTTAATGCTCAAAAAAAGTTATTACAAAAGAAGAATGACTGAGATATTTATAGCACTCAAATGGTCAAAAACTCTACAGTTCTGGACATTTGGTATATACTGGACAATCAATTAGTCATTTTTGTCAGAAAATCAGAATGGTTAATTTTTTTACCGTTGGAGCCAAAAAGCGATACCGAACGTCCAGTATGCATACTAGACGTCCAGTACACCCTTTTTGGCTTGAAACGTCCCCATTTTTTATTTTTATCAAATATAGGTATTCGATGGACGTTTAAAAAAAAATTTCAAAATATTTGTTATATTTTAAAAATACGTGTTTAGATTTTTACCTTTGAACACATATTTCTCGAGTAAAACATTTTTGTCGTGATTTTTCGATCTTAAAATTAAAACCTTGAGCTCGTCACGATTCATTACCAAGTATTGAAATATTTTATCTTTATATGTGATTGTGAAAAGTCTAATTACTTTGTTTTGAATATCTTAACATGCATTGTTTGACTATACTTCGACTTTTTGTCTCGATTCGTGTTGAGGCATTTTTTGCGGGGTTTTCAATGCCATTCTCCATAGCCTCGATTGATCGATTTTGTTTCCACGTCGATCATTGTATGCAAATTACTTGACCCCGAATTTCGTTTCATCAATTTTATTCTTGTGCAATAATCACTATAGACACTCAAAATCAATTTATTAGAAATAAACACAGTTTGTTTGTGATAATCAAAACGAGATATCAACCATAAATCAACATAAAATGCATTTACAAAAAACCTCTTTATACCCCTATTTGACAACCATTGTTTCAAAACTTTTTAATTCTTATACTTATTTTCAATCACATATTTATATAATAAAATATTTTGTACGTAAATTCAAAAAAATTCCCTATTTTTTAACCACGCATTTTTTAAAAATCACTATTTAAAATTTCACTTTCTTAAAATAATGACCATCACAGGGGCATAATTGTTGTCAAATAAGGGCTTATTAGTGTTTATTTTTGTGGGTTAATTGAGTGGGTCCTAGTTACTGTGTCAATTAATAAGTGGTTGAAGTGTAAGGATTTTAATCGAACATGTGAGCTTAAATGTGAAATATTGTGTATTAAATTAAAAACTTTCAATTTTAGTTAAGCCAGTTTAAAATGATCTAATAAAATTTAGGTATTTTGGACTTTGAAGTATCTAATTAAAGTATGAGTCTTTATGTATAGAGACTAGGCATGTTCGTAATTCCATGATGAGCCGAATTAGGTCAATGGACCGTTAGTATATAAATACGGTTATTGTCCCTGAATCACACGTTTTGGTTCATTCTATTCTGACTCTCATCTTTAGAGAAAAATAAAGGAACAATGTGTTAATCTGGAAGACTAAAATCGCAGGATTTATCCATTGCGATAACCATATCTGATTCAGGTACGCTTGCTCTTCAGTTCACAAATTATTGATGATTCAACATGAAAAATCAATATAACGATTAAGTAATTTTTTTTCAACAAGTGGTATGAGAGCATATTCATGTTGAATAATTGAGAATCAAAATTTTAATTTGATTCTTGATAGTTTTATTTTTTTCAAACTTAATGATTCTAGTATTAGTTTTGTTAAATTCGATAATTATTCGATCGATTTTCCAGAATTTCAGCTACATGGTGCTTAGCGCTCGTCGCTGCTTCGGGTTTGGGAGGCAGTGTCGGTGAGCACTTCCCCAGGGTCTAAGCAAAAAAATAAAAAATAAAAAAATTTAGGGTTCCATGTTGGATGGAATTTTGGGGGCGTGGCCTTGTGGTGTAAATTAGGTTATTTTAGGCTCTTGTTTGTGATTTCGAATTAGGGTTAAGTTTTTAATGTTTCAGTCTCTTAAGTTTAAAAATTTGGTAATTTAGCCCCTTAAGGTTAAAATTCATCCAATTGGACCTTTAAAGTTACGCGTTTAAAATTCAGTCCCTGAAATTTGAAAAAATTATTTAATTTGGGCCATTAAAGTTTTGAATTTTGTAATTGAGCCCCCAAAAGTTCATAATTTGTTTAGATTGGCCCTTAAAGTTTTGAATAATTAATTTGTGATCCCTAAAGTTCTGAATTATTAACCACATGCCCTAAAGTTTCAAAATAAATCAAATATGCAAATTCAGTGATTTTCTTTTTCAAAATTTGGTACAAATGACTTTTTTGAGAGGTATAATATTCGAAAGTGAACTAATTGAAGCAATATGTTATCAAAGTAACCTCTTTTGTGGAAATTAATTAACTTAAAATATTAAAATGTGCTTTTTTATGTGTGTGTTATTCGTATGAATATTTGATCGCCCAAAGAAATGTTAATATTTGGACGAATTGCACATATACCTGTGGTAATAAACATATGTCGATTATTTGGTTTAACGTGTGATCAATAAATCGGTCCAAATAAAGGTTTATTGATTGACATGTTTATTTATCGTCAATATTTGATCACTACACCAAAAGTACCACATACAAGTCAATATTTTTGTCCAAAGACTAAATATTTATGTTGTGCTAGGTATCTTGTGATTGGCCCTACCATTATTTGAAATTATTATTTGTATATTAAGGATTGTGAGCTTTTCCAATTAATTATTCTCTAATTCAGTATCATGTTCTATTACCAATATCTCTGCTAGCATCAATTCAATTCCAATGCTTAATGACACCAACCTTAAGGCATGGCGAGAGAATGTAATGATCGTTCTTGGAGTCGTGGATCTGGACCTTGCTTTACAGGTCGATTAACCTACTATACTTATTGATTAGAGTACCTCTCATGACAAGATGGAGATGAAAAATGGGAATGATCGAACCGTATAAGCTTGATGGTCATAAAGCGTGCTATTTCGAAGCATTTCATGGCACTATGTCTGATAAGGTAGCTATGACTAAGGGTTTCCTTGAGGACCTTAAGAAGAGGTTTGCCAAGAATGAAAATGCTGAAACTAGTACACTTTTGACAAACCTTATCTTAATGAGGTATAAAGGGAATGAAATACACGGGAGTACATTATGGAAATATCTCACATTGCTTCAAAATTAAAGGCATTGAAGTTGGGTTTATCTGAAGGCTTGTTAGTGCACTTGGTTCTAATATCCCTTCCGGCACAATTTAGTCAATTCAAGGTGAGCTACAATTGTCAAAAGGACTCATGGTCCCTTAATGAGCTCATCTCACACTGTGTCCAAGAAGAGGAAAGATTGAAGCATGACAAGTTATAAATTGCTCATTTAGCCACCACATCTAAGGACAATGAACAAGAAAAGAAAAACTGATAAGGAAGCTGCGGGTACATCATCACAAAAGAAACAACATAAGGAACAAATTGAGAGTGAATGTTTTTTCTGTGGAGCTGCAGGTCATAAGAATAAGAACTGTACCAATTATCACGCATGGTGTGCCAAGAAAGGTATTCTTCTTCATTTGATTTGTTTTGAGGTTAATTTAACTTCGATATCTAGACACTCATGGTGGATAGATTCTAGTGCAACTACTCACATCAGTATGTCTATGCAGGATTGCCTAAGTTGTCAAAAATCAAGTAATGGTGAAAGATACATCTATGTTGGTGACGACAAGACTGTGCAAGTAGAAGTAATAGAGAATTTTAGATTATTGTTAAAGACTAGATTTTATTTGGATCTTAATGAGACATTTATTGTACCATCTTTTCGACGGAATTTGATTTCCATTTCTGATTTGAACAAATATGGTTATTCTTGTTTATTTGGGAATGGAATATTTAATTTGTTTCATGATTCAGAATTGGTCAGTTCCGGTTCTTTATTAGGTTACGATAATTTTTATTTAATTGATATTGTCACGCATTTTATGCAACGTAAATTCTACCATAAGTGTACGGTGTTAAGTTTAGTAATATAGTATTGAAGTAATAATGTCGAACTCACTGAAATTGATATTCAAATTTCTACTAAGTACTATGATTATATAGCCTCTATTTTATATAAATAAATGAATTTTATAATCAATGTTTTTTTAAACTAATATGATGATGAATCCAACAAATAAATGCAAGCTAGAAGAGTAATCAAGTGAGGGAGTCTAGGGTTATGATTTCGCCTAACTTGATTCTCAATTATATAATTATTTCTAATCATTTTTTCAAAGTTTATAAACAAAAACACTAACTTAATTTTACTCCCTTTATTGAGTGCTGAGTAAAAACTATTTCTATATTTCAATTTCAATATTTGTATTTCGAATTAAAATATAGAATTTATCAAGTTCATGGTTCTTAAATGGAACATGTCTTTGAGGAGAAATATGTTGAAATCTCTCTAATTGCCATTGACAATGATCATGATTAGGTTTATATCCCAAACATTGTTCAAAAAGAAACTATGGATCAAGACAACGTCGTTGTATCTCCCTATGGAGGTCAACAACTTGTTCCAAAAGAACAAACTCTACGACCTAAAAAACCAATGCAATTAAGAAGATCCACTAGAGAGAGGAGAAGTGCGGTTTCAGATGATGACATTGTATTTCTACAAAAACATGAAGTTGGTATTGGAGTGGTGGAAGATAATCCGATCAACTTCCATCAAGCCATGAAAGGTCCTAACTCTCAAAAGTGGCTTGATGCCATGAACGAATAGATAAAGTCTATGAAAGGCAACGACGTGTCGGACCTCATTCCATTGCCTGAAGGTGCGAAATCCATTAGTTGCAAATGAATATTTAAGACCAAAAGGGATTTGAAGGGTGATGTAGGGAGGTATAAAGCCCATCTTGTAGCAAAGGGCTTTACATAGAAAGTGACATCGATTATAAAGAGACTTTCTTTCCGATTTCTTCGAAAGACTCTTTCAGGATTATATTGACATATGGTTGACTTCTCGTTTTGATTATCACAAACAAATTATGTTTATTACTAACAAATTGATTTTAAGTGTCCATAGTGATCATGCACATGAATAAAATTAATGACACGAAATTCAAGGCCAAGTAAATTTGTATGTGATGATTCAATTGAAGAATGACATGGCAAACCCGCGAAAAGGATATCTCAACACAAATGGAGACACGAGTTGAAGTACCAATCAAGCAATACACGTCAAATCATTCAAACTAAGTACTTGGACGTTTTTATGACTACATGTAAGGGCAAAACATTTTAATATTTGGCAATGTATCGTGACAAGCTCAAAGTTTTGATTTTACAATCCAAAATTCACGACAAAATATTTTACTTAAAAAATATATTTTTCAAACGTAAAACTCACAATATATGTTATAAAATATGACAAAGACTTTGAAAAACTTCTTAAAAACGTCCATCTAACACTTACATTTGACAAATTTTAAAACAATGACGTTTCAAGCCAAAAAGGTCATACGGGACGTCGGTATGATCAATTTTTGGCCACAACGGTCCAATTTTCTGACAAAAAATAGTGGATAAATTACCGTCCGGTATTTTACCGGACGTTCGGTAAAGTCATCCGGTAAGACAGAAGTTTTGACCGTTTGAGAACTATAAATACCTCGATATTCCTCCACTAAAATCAATTATTCTTGAGCATTAAAACGATGTTTTAATTGATGTCAACTACATTATTCTCTTTCTTTAAGAAGATCAAAACGCATCAAATTGCTGAAAAAGTTTTAAGTGATTAAAATTTGTGAAAATCCTTTGTTCATAAAGAAGTTTTTCATATCAATACTTTGAGCTAAATTCATTGTTATCTATTGAAGTGTTTGCCTATTCTCTTCTTGTTATCAATCTTGATTATATCATTTACCAAGAAGAGAAGTTTTCACTTATATATTTATTTTTGAATTGTAGGTCGTGTTGAGGTCCCGAAAAGCTCAATATTGTAAAATGATCGGTGCTCCTTGATTGTAAATCACTGGAAGCGTTGTAAAGGGTTGAATTGTACCACAAGTCAATCAATATAGTGAAAAAGGTCTTTCTCGTGACAGTGTTCTTGGTAACGGGAGACGTAGATCATTGTGTTGGATCGAACCTCCATATTATATCGTTTGCACTCTCTAACTATTTTACTTAACGTTTTCTACTTTGTGCAAACTTATCTCGATTATCTACGTGCTCATTTGTGTTTGATCTGATTCATTATTGTTTGTGTGATTATTAGTTTAAAATTTTGTGTACTTGACGAAAAAGTTTTAAAAACAAATTCACCTTCTCTTGGTTAGCCAATCTTGGGCTTTCAGATTATACTGGCATTGATAGCACATTTCGATCTTGAGTTACATCAGATGGATGTTAGAGATATAGTAGGTTAAACCAATTTATTAGGGCTAATTTCACTCAAGAGATGTAATCAGTTAAAATAGAAAAATATGGTATAACATGATAATTGAGTAATTTATTTTTTGGCTTATTGAGAGATGAATTAAGCAATGATTAAATGAAATCATGATCTTCCCTTATGTTTTAGATTTTTACTTTTAGTTATTTTAATAGGGTTTTTAGTTAATTTCTTTATTTTCAAAATCAAAACTTTATTGTGTGTTTTATTGTTAGAATGAAATTAACTATTGTGTAATCGAGTACACATTCCTCGTGAGATTGACAACTCAGGGAATGTATTCACTTTGATTACTACTTTAGTAAATACTAGTTTTAACAGGTTTTTTATATTATTTTTTGTATCTTTTGGCTACCAACTACAGTTTTAATCTTTTGTGTTAGGTATTCTTTTCATGTACTTTTCGATTGTATACGCATGATTCCGACAATGTTTAAAGTAAAAAAAAAATTTTACAATGACTAGTCTCTACATGGATGATGAAATATATTTGGAGGAGATCCAAGTTGTGAAATTTGTTATGTGATGCATTGTACTTGGCAATACTTATATTCGTGCATTGATGCATTCATGTCAACACTTCTTTGGTTTCACAAAATACTTAAGATGTAGAAAATAAGCACTTAACAAACTAATGAGGGAAACATGCTTGTAGGATATTATGTACCTAACAGTTGAGATGAGTACATCATATTTGTGGGAGATGATCCCCTCTATTGAACGAGAATGTACTTGCAAAATATTATCATGAATTTATCAAGTTGGATGAAAACAACATGACTATGGAAAATACCATGTACTGGGACGGAATTCAAAATTGGGGGTATAATCCACTTGTAGAAATTGATAGGAAAGACTTGTCATCATTCATTCACTCTAAATTTTAGCCTTAAGCCTCATTATTCATTCACCCTTAATTTTACATACAATTTCAAGAGAAAAGGGGGCAAAAACTAGGGCACAAGCAAGAGAAAAACAAGAAAAGTGGAGAAATTTTGGGAAAAATCAAGACAAAATCCATTTTTTATTTCAAGAATCAAACCAAGAGATGAGTTCTATTGTTTGTCTTGTTTACTTTTTGGCTTATTGAGAATTGAATTAAGCAACGATCAACTGAATTCATGAACCCTAACTACTTTATCTTCCCAACTTCCCTTAATTTTTATAATTGTTCTTTTTGTAGAGTTTTTAGTTAATTTCTTTATTTTTAAAATCGAAAATTTATTGTATATTTTATTGTTATAATTAAATTAACTATTGTGTCATCGAGTAAATATTTTTTGTAGGATTCACAACGCAGACTCTTCAATTCACTTTATTACTTGAATGTGACCCGTGTGCTTGCTATTTACACTTTTTAGCGAATAGTTGATATGAGTGCAAAATTGAGTTGGGCCGACTCGACACATCTTGGTCCATTGCCATAATTCACTATCATCAATGTTTTTTACACAAATTGATATTAGGCCCGGTTTGATAAATTTTCCTTGAAATTTAGAATTTTTTTTTTTTTTTTATCATTTTCCACCTTTTGCACCGCTTGACAGCAAAGATTTTACCCGAAAAATGTTTTCCCCCATCTCTCCTCACGCGTCGATTTTCTTGGATTTGGTGAAAAATATTTTCTTTTGGTTTTGGTGATAATTGATTTTTCAGCTTTTTTTTTGGTAATTGGAAAAAATTCTAGATTTATGATAAAAAAAAAATTATCACTTCTATTGACAATTTTCATGCAAAATAAAGTCAAACGAATGGTATTCGGTGCAATTTTTTTTTTTTTTTGCAATTGGAACAAATTCTAGACCCAATGGTATTTCCATAAAAAAAAGTCAAACGAATACTAAACTTTCAACATTTTCAAGGTGGAAAATTACATCAATCAAACACAATTAATTACAATTCCTAGTAAAATAATTTTTAGGTAATTCAATTCCCTATAATTCATTTTCTTTCCACCAATTTTCCGCATTTACAATCAAACGGTTCTGCGAAGATTAAATTTTCTATACATCGTGCATGTAAAAAATGATTTTTTAATAGGAAGCGCATTATAAAATGTAGTGAGCTAAATTTTGATTTTCAAAACGTGTTCAATTTGAGCATCTTAGAAGCTTCCGTACATCTATGCATCTTAGAATTTTATTGTTAATGGCAATTTGGATTGTAGACATCATCCGAGAGTATCGGTAGGACAACACTGAAAGATGGAGATCAAAATGCAACAAAGCAATAAATTGGCACTTCTAGTGCTATTTTTCTCTACTCCTTTACATAAAGTAATCACATATCGATCAACTGTTATATCAAAACCAATGAGTCAAATGTTTCATTAGTCATTGAGCTTATACTTTTGTGGTCTCATAAATTTAACATATTACACTCTATCATTCATTTATCACGTTTCATTAGTCATGGAACTTATACCCACATCACGCTTTACTCATTGAACGTTAAAATGCTTCGAAATAATTACTAAGCTTTACTCTCCAAAACCTTCTCTCCCATATTCTTACACAGGGTACAAAGTAATGGTATTTGTACATTACTTTAATCAGAGTAGTGTCATTTGTACATTAATAATGTATAGATATATGACATGAAAAAGTAAGAAAGAAAAAAAAAAAAAAGAGGAACAAAAAGAAAGTTAGTTATTGTTTTCTTTCTTTCTATCTCTTTCATATCATTTATCTATACACCATTATATATACAATGATGTACAAATATCATTACTCTAACAATGATTTATTGAGTTTTGCTTAGTGCACATCAAGTTTGACATCATAGATGACATTGTTTAAGTTGACAGCTTTTTGTACGTTGATTATAACAACATTCTTTCTAATCAATTGTTAGTTCCTGCACATGGTGGGACGTAATCAAATATGGTAATGAAGAATGTACAAATAGATTAATCCTAATTTATAATCTTTTCATCCAAAGGTCCTAAGCACTGCCCCTGTAGTAGTGGTTACTCCTGTTTATTGCGCACATAAACCCTAGCACGTGCACCACTTAGCAGCCACTCTGATCACTGTTGCGAAATAATCCCGCAAGCGTACGGGGTCGTTGTACAAGTAATAAATGTGATGAGTGAGTTATCGTCCTACAGGGAATACTGCTTAATTCTAGTGCAATCGATATATCTAAATTCGAAACAATAACAAGATATGGTGGGTTTTATTTAACTATGTTCTAAAACTACAAAAACAATAAAATTATGGTTTTTTAAATTAAATGTGAAAGAGAGTATTGGATTTCCGATTCCACTAAGTGACTCTAGCATTCAATTTTCAACTTGTAATAATTACTTCAATTCTTGCATTGGTGACGACCGATAATTCCACTTCTATTTATTATTCTTTTCCAAGATATAATAAACCTATATTGATCACGACACGATCCTATTCTTAGTCCGCATTCATATGATGAATATGCATTAAAATATAGGATTATCATATATGATCGCACACTTCACAAATATTATTCCTAATATTTATTCTTCATGTGTTACACATACAGTATTCTACTTATCGTGAGTTTTTCAACACTACAAATAAGCAACTTATTGTCCTAATGGTGCGCAAACATTAAAACAATATGAAAAAGCATGTGTATGGAATCACAATGCGAGAATCAAACTAAAAATCACAAGTCCTGAATTAAAAACTAGAAATCAAATAGTTTCATCATTCATCCAATACAAATAAATTTAGCCTAGCATCGGGTTATGTAAATCACAAAATAAGATTTGGAAAAACATTACCTGGAATGAAAAATAATGAATGAAAAGTGAAAACTCAATTTCTTCTTTGTATTTCTTCAATCCGAATTTTGAATCTTCAATATCTTGTAATAATCGCTTTTGAATCTTGTGCTAGCCCCTTTCTTTTGGTGAAAAATTGGATTTGATATGTTCTCGGTTGTTCACGCCGTTCATTCCCCATGAAAGTAGGTTAAAATTGGTTTTTATGGGAATTTGGAAAAAATCAGAAAATTGGGCCGTTCAGGCCCAGAAATGGCCTGTGCGCACGCGCCGTATATGTCCTTGCCCGCGCGCCGTGTATATGTTTCACTCTCGGTAAATAAAATATAAGCCCTTGCCCGCGCGAGCGTAGGCAAAAAATCTTCCAATTGTTGCACTTTGGTCCCCGAATTGCATTCTTTATTTATTTCAGTTCTTTCTTTGTATTTTCTTGACCCTCCATCTTCCAATTTTGTGTAATTGACTCCAACATCTCTTCAATCATCGATACTAGGTCCGAATCATCTATTAACACTTTGCGATTTAGTCCCCAAACTTTGGATTAGGTCAACTTTAGCCAATTTTCAGCCCATTTTCTTCAATTCCATGGTTTTGCATCTAGATGTACCTAGCAAACAAAATATATATAAAATTAAGCCTCAAATCATCTAAAGTAATGACAATTGCTTTAATTTAACGGCACAAATAAGTGTATAAAATACACTTATCAATCGCCATAATGCCAAGAATTAAAAAAATGAAGAAAAACGATCCTTATAATTAACATAATATCAATTGATGGAAAAAAGGATCTTCTTGTATTAGAATCCCACATTGCTTGAGAAAATATAAACAATCCATTTAATAAGGTGAGGGCAATCCTCTCCTAATAAGCCGGTTTTATTAGGTGGAGTTAGGCCCAATATTCCTAACATGGTATCAGAGCTAGGCTCAATTATGCAATGTTGGGTGCCACCAAATATCGATTTGTTCACAATTGTTTGGCATGATCCACGCTGTGCGTGAGGGGGCGTATTAGAATCCCACATTGCTTGGAAAAATATAAATGATCCACTTAATAAGGTGAGGGCAATCCTCCCCTAATAAGCCGGTTTTATTAGGTGGAGTTAGGCTCAATATTCCTAATATTTTGTTTTACTTTTGAAGGATTTAAGATGGGTTTTTTATGAGATGACGAAGGCGATTATTAGATGAGATTTTGGTTTTAATCTTGGCTTTTAGTTTTCTTCCGACAGATTACTGAAAAATGAGGTAAACATATCTGGTGGTGTTTTCTGGTTCCGAGTTGAGCTGACTGAAAGGGGGTTATTGTTTACATGCTTGGATGGGAAGCTTTTGGGTGGATTCGATTTGACCGAGTTGAGTAAATTTCCGAGTTTACTTTGATTCTCTTGGTTTGACTTTGTATTCAATATTCCCTGTATATTCAAGATTCTCTAGGTGGGACTTTGATTCGAGTTTACTTTGTAATGAGTCTTGGAGTTCGGTTGTTGATTACTGTGAGTTCAACTTGGTTGCTTGCCGAGTTATTTGATATCCATTTCGGACTGAGATTGAGTTATACATCTCATTAACTTGGGACCACAAACCATAGTTTGATCCGTCTAACTTGATGCCGATGGGCGCAGTAGGAGGTTCATAGGTCAGTATTTGATTCTTGGTTTGATTTTGGGTTAGGACTTGCGGTCATTCGAGCCGTTAAATCATTGAGGATGGCAACAATAGAGTTTTCAACTACGTCTGTTGATTCTTCCATAGTTTCTGATCAATTTTGGTAAGGTCTTTACTGTAGCAGAAATCCTAGGACCTTTGCTCTGATACCATGATAAAAAGGGATAATAATTTCTTATTTTTTTGAATGAATACCATCATATACATATAGAGCCCGTTTGAGCCACATTATAATGAGAATAAGAATGAAAAATATAGTCGTTATGAGTCCCACACAAGAGATAAAAAGTTTAAATTTTAATGTTGATATAATGGATAACGGTCGTATTTTTCATTTTAATGAAAAAAAATGTGACTCAAACAGGGCCATATAGTGCAAAGAGTAAAATAAGAGAGCTAATCTAGGCTAAAAAACCGGCTGATTCTTAAACAAAGGGAATTTCATATTATAGCTGGGAAGTTAACAACACCTACTAAGTTTGAATTTTAATGTTGATGTAATGGATAACGGTCATATTTTTCATTTTAATGAAGAAAAAATGTGACTCAAACAGGGCCATATAGTGTAAAAAGTAAAATAAGAGAGCTAATCTAGGCTAAAAAACTGGCTGACCCTTAAACAAAGGGAATTTCATATTACAGCTGGAAAGTTAACAATACCTACTATTTTCCAATATGGTATTATCGACAACTCACGCCAACAATATAAACATGATAATATTGAGATTTTGAAGTCATTTCTTCTATGAATGATTTTGAAGCAGGTGAAGTAGCCAAAAGAAACATCCAACATTATTTAGATATATAACACAGTAACAAGAGGCCATCATCACATCAAATATGCCATAGAAACTGGCAAGCTAAACAAGATCAATTTCCATCGAATGAACCCATTAAATTCCGATCGAGCATACAGCTTCTTAAGTAGTAAGAATGTAAGATGATAGAAAGAAGTAGGTTTCTCTGATTCAGAGACGGGCTACAGGTAAGATAAACAATTACCGAACTTATTTGAAGTTATTGCAACAAGAGGCGTAATAAGCTCGTTGATTGTTGCTGACTAGAAGCTTGTTTGGGAGACGTTATAAACCAATAGAAATGAATGGTGCATTAGTAGTAATCGTGCTCACACGAAATATGTGGATAAAAAGTAGGTTTGACCAAAAGTGTTTATAATCTAAACACTTCCATAACATGTACTAAATGTAAGAGAAATTCATCAACAAGACTACAACAACAAAAAACTAATCCTCATTCCCTATAAACTTATGGTCAGCTACATGAATCATTCTTGAGTACTCCAATTTGATCCAATACTTCATCCTTTTGTTAAATCTTATTAGACAAGTAAGATAAGTAATATAAAATCCAGCTCCGTTAACATCTATCAAAGGGCAAACAAGACTCTAGGTGTCAGAATTTGCAAGCTCTTGCAAGAACAAAAACATTATATGGATCTAGCGTCAGGAAAAATTAACATCAAAAGCCTAATTTAGATGAAAACTTTGGAAATAGGTCAAACCCTAATTTGAAATCACATAGTATACACAAGACATAATACTTTTCTCTTATCCCTTTTTATGTTTAGTCATCAACTATTGGGTAGGGAGTGGGTTGAATCACTGAACATGAGGTTGAAATACATACAAAACCTTTCATTTTAATTTAGGAAGGCACAATCCTCTGACACACAGGATCGCGCTCCATTGAGAATTGGGGATTCTCAAGCTCCGTGGCATAAGAACTAGCTTCTACATGTGATGTAAGGTTACTTCCCAAGTATAATTAGCCTAGATAATAGGAAGGCGTGAACAAAGCACCTTGACCCAAACAAAGCAAAAGAAGGGACCCTTAAGATAAATTAGGGTAATATTGAATTACAAATCTGAAATTTCTAAATTATCCTTGATAAAATTTTGTTTCTTGGGGTTGGGGCTTCTTGTTCCCACTCTAACCGAGGTCGACCCACGTACTAGCTCTGCACAACATTAATAATTAAGTTTCATAACTTAACACTAGTGCATGACTCTAGAAAAATTTCATTTAGATATTTATAAACAAATGAATTTGTAACTTTCTCCCAAATTTTAAAGGTGCTTATAAGGTTATTCATCTTACCCTACTTCAGAAAGAAATCAGTGCGGACCAACCTAAAAAATAGAAAGTAATTAATCTCAAAAATTAGAAAGTAATTGTCTATTTGTAATTGAATTTGAGGGATTAGATAACTAGTGGACTTGAACTACTTAGTGTAAGCTTAAATGTCGAAGTACTTAACTTTGGGGAGAATTATTACATGACTAGATTGTTAACATTGCCTATTAGACCCAATCAATTTAGAACGGTAAAAGAAATGAGTGATTTGAGAACAATCTATGAATTAACATCCCGGGAAAGAAAAAAAGTATCCATTTAGGATAAGTGAATTTTACGAGCGGAAAGGAAAGAAATGACCACTAAGGTCCGACTTGACACCAATTTGAAAACTTTCTGTCTTTAAAACTTTTTTTTAGTCAAATTGAAAATATCTATGCGTACACACATCGATCAAAAAATAGATAAGCTCAATTTAGGTATCATTATTTGGAGGTATATTAGTGAGTTGATTATACAATTTTATACTTATAGATATTTCAACAAGCTATCTAATATTGTTGACATGTGTTCTATTTTGTTTGATTGTGCTAGTAGTTAATCTTGTTCGGGACAAGCAATATCTTAAATGTGAGGGTGTTTGATAATGTTGGGTTTTTTTATACCCAATAAATCTGAGCGATGATGTTAAACCGTTTTTCTAGTTGGATTAGATTTCATATGCCTCGGCCGATGATTGAAATGAAATATTGACACCACATTGAACGAACCACTCCGACAATATAAGTGGACCATTGGAAGTAACCTAATTAATTAGAACTGCTCATGGTCCAGCCCAAACACCTTGGATGGCTTTGTTGGTTGGAGGCGCATTGTGACTTATTGGGCCACTTAATGTTTGACCTAAAAGACCACTTTGCTTGGCTTTTAAGTGGGTCGGTTTTATTTGTCTTGCCCTAGTGTAAATGTTGGAGCCGTGAGAAATTGAAAGAGAAACGTGAGTTTGCTTTGTGCTTCCTTTTGCTTTGTGCTATTTTCTCATTGTCCTCTCTTAGCCTTTGTGGCTTATTTGGGCTGCCAAAAGATCATTCAACTCATTTCTTTGTGGAACTTTGAAGCAATCGGTGTTTGGGTATTGTGATTTGGAGATTGGTTGTCATTGTGGTGTTGATTTTGGTTTATCTGAGCTTCGTTTTGGTGGAATCAAAGGTCAGTAATATAACATATGGTATCATAGCTTGGTTGGTGATTATTTCCGGCCAAAGAACTGTCCAAGAAAGCATCAGAAATCGGCAGAAAACTGAAGCAGGAAACCGTCCAGAATTTTCCCAATTTTTCGAACCCGCAAATTCGATTTCCAGAAAATTCGTAGACTTTCTGGACAAACGGTGACCACCAGCGTGTTCAACAGGTCGAGGCGATGCTGGGTGGTCAGCGCATGAGGATCTTCGACGGCGCGTGAAGCCCACGCGCAGAGGACGGTGGTGGCACGTGACGGCGCGTGGAGTGTTTTCTGGCGACGACTTCTTCAGGTAGTTTGTTAGGCTCAATTTTGTGAACGTATTGATATTTTTTGTTTAGTATTTCAGGTTACGAAGAAAAAGTTGGACGAATTTGCCCCTGCGTTCGTAAGTCAATTTTCGTTCGGTTGGTTACTGCAGTTGCTGAAAACTTTAGGGCGAACAGTAGTGGCCCTAAAAGTGTTAAAATTATATCCCTCGTAATTTACGGACTCAGATAGGTCCGCTCTGGTATATTGGCTTATCCCATTTAAATTTCAGCATTAGCGCGTCATCGTGTGGGGGTGACAATAGGATTGGGGTTACCGTGAAGGGGTAACCATTGTTTGTGCTAGAATTTTAGGAATTTTTGCTCTATTTGAAGTATTGATTTTGATTGCAAGTTGGTAATTTATTTTTGTGCCGTAATTGTTGTTTAGTCACTGTGTGAGACTGCATTGCTTGGAAATTTTGAATTTTTGTTTATATACCTTCGTGTTGCATTGATTATCTTGTTAGAACACCTGGTCTTGACCCGTTCGAACGTTCCCTTGATTTGAGATTTTGAGTCTCACGAAAACTTGGAAATCTAGTACGGTGTATATTGCTACCTTAGGATTACTCTGTGTGATCTATTTGTGTATTTCTGGGTTGTTCTGTTTTTCAAGATGACTTCACGTTTCGAAGTTGGAATTTTCAATGGAAAGGGTGGCTTTTCTATTTGGCAACAGAAAATGAGAGGTATTTTGGTTCAACAAAAAGTCTTAAAAGCCATAGACGGCAAATTTCTCGAAGATTTTACAGAAGCACAAAAGGAAGAGTATGATGAACTTGTATACACTTCAATTATTTTATACTTGTCTGACACTGTTTTGAGAAAAGTTGAAAAACTTGATTCTACAAAAGAACTTTGGAAAAAGTTGGAGGATTTATATTTGCTCAAATCTACTCCTAATAAATTGTACTTGCTTGAAAGATTTTTCAGTTTCAAAATGGATTCTTCAAAAGATTTGGATGACAATTTGGATGTGTTTAACAAACTTGTTCAAGATATTGTTAACTACGGTGAGTCGGTGTCTGAAACTTACAAAGCTATCATTTTGCTAAATACTATATCTGATACTTATCGTGAAGTCAAAAATGCTATTAAGTATGGTAGAGACACTTTGACGCCTAAAATTGTCATTGACTCCCTTAGAAGTAAGGAGATGGAGATGAGAGCTGAAAAACATGATAAAGAAAGCGGTGAGTTACATGTGATGAGGAGTAGAATGAAATTTAAGCAAATGAGTTTAGGTAGAGACCAAAACAGTGGTGATTCGAGTAGTGACTCGAGTGATGATGATGGTAAGAAGAGGAGCAAGAAGTGGGACAAGTCTAGTGGTAGACGGTGTTACAGTTGTGGTAAGTCTAGACACTTCATTAGGGACCGTCCTAAAAAGAAGGATAAACAGAATGGTAAGATGAGAGGTGACGCGAATCTGGCTATAGGGTCGATTGATTACCCTAGTGAGGTTTACTGAGTGTAACCCTAATTACTGCATGTGCATCCGTGTGTAATCCTTTTCTGCATGTGTGTGATTACTTAATTCTGTAGCGTGGTTATATGTTACAGTTTCAAAATGTTTGATATGTGCATTAGCATGTTTTAAGTGATCTTATTACTGTGTGTAATTGTTTGCATGAATTGTGGGTTTTCTGTGATGCATTTGCAGTGTGTTGTGTGTCTTTCTGTAAGGTAGAATATAGAGGACTAAGGGTACATTGGTTGTACCGTGGGATGTGGAGTGTGACATTTGGATCACGGTGGAGATGTGATCAAATGTTGGAATCTTTTATCTGTGAAGAGACCCTGATCAGGTAGAGTGCAAGTGAGGCACTTCTATCACTTCTGTTAGGTGGAGACCCATTATCCACATAGGTTGGAGAAGTGATGTGTTGATAGAGGATTATCCCGAGAGTTTAGGATCTATAGAGACTTACCGTTAGACATGTTTGTTTGTTTGTTGGAGTGATTAGTCTAGTGAGCATGGTGGGCAATGAGGTGAGATATGTGCTCTCGAGGAGTGAGTAATATAGAATGGGATAGGATAAGTGTGGTGAGATCTTTGTGAGGTCATTTATGCATTTGTTGCGTATGTGTTGGTCTGTTGATTAACTTGTTAATCTGTTGTTCTGTGTGAACATATGTGATAAGATCTCTGTGTTATCCTATATGATATCTCTGTCGCATGTTTTATTTGCTCTTGATTGATTGCTATGCTTATCTGTTTCTACTTGGGTGTTCTTGACCTTAGCCCTGGTGAGTATATGGAACATGTATGATATGTGTTTCAGGTGGAGACACGAGATAAGGTCTGTGATGCCAATTTTTATTGGTTACCTTGGTTGTGCAAGTATAAACTGTGTGTTTTGGTTGCTTGCAGATTTATTGGGATCAAGGTGGAGATAAACCCTACAACTGGTATCAGAGCCCAGGGCCCAAAAAATTTAGCCGGAGGAACGCAGTGGAAAGCGTGATGGAGGTCCCCTAATTAGCGTCACGATCTGACTAAAATCATCCGCATTTGAGGTGCCTTGTGTCGAAAGTCTTCTTGACATAAAAAATGTGGTGGTCAGGCGACGGGTCCCGTTTGGTCGAGGGCGATGACAATAATGGCGGTACAAGATGATTGACGGATGGATTATCATTTGAGGGGAGGACACAATGATGTGGTCCTTCATTTAAGAGGAGGATTGTTGGGAGCAAACAACAAGTCCCACATCGGTTGGGAAAAGAAAAGAAATCCACCATATAATCCAAGTGAGCTACTCCACCCATTACCAATTGGTTTTAGGTTGGAACCTCACTTGGGTCGGGTGGTGTGGGCTTGGGCCTGGTTAATTGCTCCTTTTCATCCCTACAGATAAGTATGTATCGACACACTTATTAAGGACCTAAAACTAGCTAATTATTGATGAAATGAGTGGATTTCTACTCACAATTGGCTAATGTTCATCTTTGTGGGCAAGAATTGCCCAATTGAAGGATAACAAGCCAAAAGAGAGAAAAAAATGACTGAAAGTGTACAAACTAAAAGTTAAAGGACTTTGGATGCAAATTATTGAGGGCATAATCGAAATAAATCAAAATTCGAGGAGGCCCCAGGCGTAATAGTGGATGACCTGAGCTGCAAACAAAGGCAAAACAATAAGCACATTGCCCATTGCCTATTCGGTGCGCACACCAACTCATATGGGTCCAGTTTTTGCAAATTTTGATCTTTCTTTTGTTGGGGGGGGGGGGGGGGGGGGGCTGATATTGATAATTTTTTGGGTATGATTTTAGGTCATTTATAAGCCAAAATTCAGCTTTGAGCCCCATTCTTCAATCACCCTTCATTTTACATTCAATTTCAAGAGAAATGGGGGCAAAAACTAGGGCACAAGGAAGAGAAAAATCAAGAAAAGTGGAGATTTTGGGGAAAAAGCAAGACCAATTCCATTTTGTTTCAAGAATCCAACCAAAAGATGAATTCTCTCTTTTGTCTTGTATTTTATTCATTATTTTCTCTAACTTATAATGTATTCCTATAAATCTTCTCATTTTTATCATTTATATAACATGAGCTAAGTTCTTTAATGTTGGAAGGATGAATTAGCTTAAATTTGATTTTATTAATTTCATTATTTGTTGTTTAATGTTAGATTACTTTTTTTTTTTTTTTGTGCGTAGTTACTATTGTATTTAATGCTTTCATGTATTTGGCCAATAAATGATTGTGTCGAGTGATTTGTATAATGTATGCGAGAATATTGTGTATTTTAGACAAAGTAGTAAATACCCTAAGTTCTTGTAGAAGATAGGGATATACTCCTAAGCTTAGATGACTCATTGAGTTATTTTCACAAAAAAACTAATACTATTGATTGGGTTTTAATCGGTGTAGAGATATAAGTTAAACCAACTGATAAGCGTTAATTTCACTCGAGAGAGATAATTAGTTAAAATAGGAAAATCGAGTTTAACATAGTAATCAAGTAATTTACTTTTTGGCTTATTGATAAATGAATTAAGTGACAATTAAGTGAAATCATGAATCCTAACTACTTTATTTCCCCAACTTTCCACACACACACACACACACACAATTTTTTTGCTGTAGAGTTTTTAGTTAATTTTTTTAGTTTCAAAATCAAAATTTTATTATGTATTTTATTGTTAGAATTAACTTGACTATTGTGTAATTAAGTAACATTTCTTATGGAATTGACAACTCGGACTCTTCAATTCACTTTATTAATTGAATGTGACCTGTGTGCTTATGATTTACATTCACTTTGTTAATTGAATGTGACATGTGTGCTTGTGATTTACACTTTTTAGCAAAGAGTTTATATGAGTGTAAAATGAGTTGAGCCGACTAGGCTTATCGAGGTCCATTGCCATAACTAATTGTCATCAATTTTTTGACACAAAATTGATATTAGAATACTTCTGTGAAGATTTATTTGTACATCGTGCATGGAAGAAATGAGTTTTTAATAGCAAAATGCATTAAAAAATGTAGGGAGCTGCGTTTTGATTTTCAAAATGTGTTCACTTTGAAAACATCAGCATCTTAGAAGCTTATGTACATCTACACATCTTAGAAATTTTAGTGTTAATGGCAATTTGGGTTGTAGACATCCAGAGCCGGCCCTGAGAGTTTTGGTGCCCCGTGCGAAATTCTAAAACGGTGCCCCTTTCAAGTAATTAAAACATATATTAAAAAAATAAATAATATTATTTCGTCACAAAAATATGATATTTAAATATCTATTTTTTTACATATCATGAATAAGAAAAATATAAATAAAGCTCAAAAGTCTCTCGAATTTCATCAAAATTCATATGTCATCATCAAAGAACCATCCAAGCCAGTCCCTTCGTGCAATTCCATATTAAGCAAACCTTGAAAAAAAAAAAATCACGTGTAAAGCTTGAAATGCAACATATCATGTAAAAATATTTATTCTCGCATTTTTAGAAGCAAACTCAGTAATTAGACTTTCGTAATCAATATTTTCTATAAAATCTTGCTCAATAGATATCAAAGCTAATCAATTCAATCGTTCTTGTAACATGGTTGATCGCAAATAAGATTTTAACAAGTTCTTGCAAAGTGAATTCACATCCTCAATCCTCACGTTCAATTCAAACAAAGTGAATTCAAATTTTAACAAGTTCTTGCAAAGCGAATTCAAATCAATGAAATCATAAGAGATAATAGAAAAAAATAACGGGTAATTCAGATTTTCAATGAGGGTTAATTTAAAAAAATAAATCATCAATCACCATGTAATGAAAGAGAGAATTCCCATATTGAAGACGCTTTTCCCCAAAAAAGACGATCAGTTTCCTTCGCCTTTGCTTCATTTTTCATTTCTCTGGCCGGCTAGATCCCCTTTGCCCTTTTCCTCTTAAGAATATTATATTAAAAATACTATTATATTTAAGAATATTATATTTAAGGTATGAATACTATTTAAAAATATTATATTCAAAAAACTAGAAAATTATAATTAGTTAGTCACAATATTCTTAATTTTAATATCTTATGCATAATAATAAAAACTTTATATTTTAAAATTAACATATATTTTAAATATTTAATTATAAATAAATATACAACTGTAACAAAATTATTTTTGGTGCCTCTACAATTTTTAAGGCCCTGTGCGGTCGCTCAACTCGCGCGCCCTCGGGGCCGCCTCTATAGACATCATCTGAGACTATCAGTAGAACAAAAGCGAAAAGAAGGAGATCATATTGCAACAAAGAAATAAATTGAGACTTCTAGTGCTATTTTTTCAATTCCTTACATTAAAGTAATCACGTATCGCTTAACTATTATATCAAAACCAATGAGTTAAATGTTTCATTAGTCTTGAGCTTATTCTTTCGTCATGTTTTACTCATCAAATTTTAAAACGCTTTTGAGTGATTATTGAACCTTAAAAAATATTTTTGAGTGTTCATTGAAATTTAACATGTTGCATTCTATCACTCACTTACCATATTTCATTAGTCATTGAACTTACACTTTCTTACGCTTTACTCATTGAACATTAAAATGATTTGACATTGTCACTAAACTTTACTCTCCAAAACCTTCTCTCTTATAGTCTCAAACATGCACACAAAGTAATGGCATTTGTAACATTACTTTAATAAAACTAATGATATTTGTACATCATTGTATACATAATGATGTAGAAATACATGACATGAAAAAGAGAAAGAGGGGGAAAAATATTATTATATTTTTTTTCTATCTTTGAATGTACACCATTTTGTATACAATGATGTATAAATAACATTAATCTTCCAATAATAACTAAACAGCACAATGCCACATACCTATTGGCCAAACTGTCGAAAACTCCTATCTTTTGAATATATTACAAAATGTCACTGTTTGAAACATTTAGTGTGGAATACTCACTATTGCCCATTTTCCTAATAAAGATTTATGAAAAGACGAATATACAATTCCCATTAAATAAAACAAAAAGAAAAGAAGAAGAAAATAAAAAACTAATTACATAGTCACAATATTTTTGAAAAATTACAAATAAGTCCCAATTAAATAATTAAAAATTGAAAACTAAATAAATTCACTCCCACTCCCACCTTTCTCTCCCTCTACCACCATTCACCGCCATCATCGTCATCTCTACATTGTTTGGTTCTCCATTTTCATTTTTCACTCTGCACTCTTTGGTTCTCATTCTCTCTAAAATTATTACAGCAATTGTTTGTGTCACCTAACCCCCAACCCCCTTCACCCACCATTCCCATTACAACAATTATTACATCAATTGTTTATCTATTTCCCTTAAGCCACTAACCCCTTCAACAACGACAACTAGGCACAACAAAGCACCAATCTATGAATTCTAGTCTTGTTCGTGGAAAAGAGGGTCTACAAGGGGCTTGAGAATGGCAAAGAAAGGAGGCTCTATTGTGAGGGTGGTAATGGAGGTCAGGGGCGGAGCCAGGAATGTGTGGTACGGGGGGCAAAAATTTTCAACGTTTAGTTATTAACATGGACAATTTTGAAATTCAGTGATCTCGTAGGTACTTTACGAAAAGTCCAATGACCACCATTTAGGGAATTAACCCCATAATTTAGATAGTCTGAATTAAAAGTTCAATGTTAGAATGGCCTAATATTGCATGCCCATAGACTTGGTTTGTGAGAGTTTTGCACCGTGTTGTACTTTTGGCGAAAGAAATTGTCCCTTTTGACATACTTGGGCTGAGCCTAAAGTGTGTCGAGATGCTCTAGTCTAGCGGTGGGGTCAAAGTATCTCCATGGGGTCACAGATAGAATTCCCAAAAGGCGGACGCACTAATTTATGGCTATAGACTACAACTCATTAGTAGCCATGAAAAGAGTATCATCGTCTAAGAGTTTATTAAGGTAACCGTTCAATTTGGCTTTGATATCACCGGAGGGTTGTTTTACGAAATATTGAAAATGAGTTATTTTTGTGAGGTGGTGGAGGGTGGACACGGTGGTGGCGGTGAATGGTGGTGGGAGAGAGAGGAGGAAGAGGGAGTGAATTTTTGTTTAGTTTCGAATTTTTAGTCCATGTTTGTTTCACATTAGTTTAGCATCAAAATTCATTTTTGGATCATTTTTTTCAAATTTGTGGGTCCTACCCTAAGAGAGAATGGTCAAAAAATGCGGTTGAACCCCCCTCACCTAAACGGTCATATTTTTACTCAAAATACCAGACAAACATAGGCTTACTTATTTATTTGGGATTATTTGTAATTTTCAAAAATATTTGGAGCTACGGTTGTAATTAGTTTTTTATTTTTTTTTTATTTAATTGGAGATATAATCGTCATTTCATAAATTTTTATTGGAGAAAATGGACCTAGAGGGTATTTCACATTAAACGTTTCAAATATGGACGTTTTGTGCTATTTTCAGAAGTATGGGGATTTTCGACAATTTGGTTAATAGATAAGAGGTATTGTGTTGTTTAGATACCAATAATTTAAGGTGTTTTTGAGCCATATTATTTTGGAAGAATGTATTCTGAAATAGTAGATTGATGAAGAATATGTGGTTGAAAAAGAAAGAAAAGTTATTGATGTGATGAAAATATTATTTTATTAAAAAATGTGTGCCTAAAAATGAGTAAAAGAATGAAAATAAAAATTTTAATGTGTACCAAACAGAAGCTAAATATCTTTTTCATCCAACGTCTCTAAACACTGTGAGTAGTACTAGTTACTCTTATTTCGCGTGCACATAAACCCTAGCGCAAACACCACTTAGCATCCACTTTGATCGCCGTAAAGCCAGTAATTTTTAAAAAAATGAAGAAAAACGATCCTTATAATTAACAGAATATCAATTGATGGAAAATGGATCTTAATGTTTTACTTTTGAAGGAATAAAGATGGGTTTTTTATATGAGATGACGAAGGCGATTATTAGATGAGATTTTGGTGGGTTCGAGTTGAGCTGACTGAGTTTGGGACTAGGTTTTGGTGGGGAGGACCGTGAAGAAAGGGGGTTACTTTTTGCATGCTTGGACTGGGAAGAACTTGGGTGGGTTCAATTTGACTGAGTAGAGTAAAGGTCAAAGATTTAGTTGGTGGGACTTTAATTCGAGTTATTACTTTGTTACGAGTCTTGGAGTTCGGTTGTGGATTATTGTGAGTTATTTGATATTCATTTCAGTCTGAGATTGAGTTATCTATTGATTAGAGTTTGTGGCTAACTGAATTTTTTCTCAATTTTTTTTTTCAGTCAATTAAATTCGATTGCCTATTACGATAGAAAAATGAAAAAAAATTATGTCTTGAGCGCCTACAATCGTCCGAGCATCATGGCTTCATCATTCAACCAAATTTTCACCTTTTTGGCAGTGTAACTAGAAAGGTGAAAGGGAAGACTGATTTAGCAGGTTTGATACATATTAGAAAAATGAAGCCAATGCCTTTAGTGGGGATGAGAAGGATCACATGGGTGTCAGGAGCAAGGGTCTTACAGTTCGGAATGCGATTTTCGACGGAACTACATGAGGATGATAAATTCATGACAGCTGTCGACACAGGAAATGAGCTTCTAGACAATTGCTGGGACAGTTTAAAGGGTGCAGGCAATAGTCGCAAGGATAAGTTTCATGAAAAATGTAAGTGATGTTGATCATAAAATTGAACAATGTGCAATAGAGGTATAAAGGATGTAAAAAAACTGCTGACATGATAAATGGAAATGTGAATAGGAGAAGAAGGAAGACAACGGAGTCGAAAAGAAGTATTCAATTGGGACCGGGACTCTTGAAGGCTTTTTTATAGACTTTTTTTTAGTGATGAATTATCAATCACCAACATTTGGTTTCGGTTACTACTTGCTCCTTAAAAAATAAATGGTTACTGAATGCTTACCCACTTTCGAAAAAAATTACCCATCCATCACCCATTTCACTTTCGTCCATCCAACTAGACAAAAATATCTACGTGGCAGACAGAAATTTTACGTGGCTACTAACACCGTTAAAAATTGACAAGTAGATATTAATTAAAATGATTTCTTCTTCAAAATCGTCATTTCCTTTCTTCACTTCTTCTCCCCAAACAAAGCTTTAAAATACCAATAAAAAAAAAAAAATTTCTCCGTGCCGCACGGAGAAATTAAATAGTGTAGCACAGAGATATTATTATATTTCTTTTACAGTGATATACATATTATTTTTTGGAATTCTTTTAAGGTTTTATAATAAGTTAAGATGTAAATTTTTTGTTCCTTGCTTTATAAAATTTGCATGTTATTTTTAACAATAAGCAGTCACATTCTCCCCAAAAGTATATAGTAGGAGCTCATTGTACAATACACACGTTTTGGATGAATATATTTTCATCTCCTCGGTCGAGCCCGTCGTACCGGATTTACCTGGTGCGATTTATCTCTCCTGTGTGGTTTGCGGGTTACTGCACATGGAACGATATTTACCTAGTGCGCATTCGCGAGTAGTGACTGTGGGTTCCTATGTAAAAAAAAAGATCGTTCTTCAAAACATAGTTAGCGTCTTCATAACCTAAATTATATCTATCAAACAACATTAATGTACTATTGAGTTGCTAATTTTTTTTTTTTCATTCTCGACGGTGCATATGGAACTGATCCTAGAAAAACCCTTTTGTTTTTTTGTTATGATTGCCCTCTTCTTTGCTTTTTCTTGATTTTGTATTTCTTGCAAGTCTTCCGCTAGTGTTTGAAGGGGAGCTTTCTCTCTTCCTGAGATATCTGACTCACTTTGTGGAGGACCATAGTTGGCAAATTGTGTAGCACCAGTTAAACCAATTCCAAGTGTTGGCATGAATTGAAAATTAGATTGTGGTTTTATTGGTTGCACTTCAGAGACAAGACCCTAGTTTGGCCTGTAAAAAGGTCAAACGAAATCAATTATAATGTCTAAAAATTACACGATGTCCAAGTTTAGGTAGGATATTATGGTAGATTTGACTACCTTTGTGGTTTCACTCCCAAAGTGAGTTGAACTTTCTTTATTTTTTGGATGTATATCCCCATAAGACCATTCCTATAACGAAGGTATAAATGTAATACATTACATTATATATTTTACTAGAAATCAGAAAACACAATACAACCTCCACATGTAAACAAACCTCATGTGGTGCTTCTGCCTTTTCATCGTACCTCTTGTTGTGTCCTGTTAAACCACATACACTACAAGTGATCACCATGGTACTCCTCTTATTCAACTTTGCTTTAGACCCCGAACGAGATATGCCATCTTCTTTTTCATGTCTTCGTCTCTTCTTTTGTTTTCTTCCCTTTTTAGGAACATGCCAATCCGATGGTTTGATAGGGAGAGTATCTACTTAAGGCCATAATTTTGTCCCATTGATAGGGTTTATAATATTATCATAACAACTCATATATGTGGTCGATCTATAACACTCATGCACGTACCTCCACTACTCATCCCTTATGTCTATAATAGCAGCAACTACATTAGCACAAAGAATCCCTGATAAATTCCATCTCCTACATGCACAAGTCTTATTCTCAAGATCAACAACAAATTTCCCACTAGAGCATTGAACATAAGACTGTGCTCATCCGGACTAGTCCAACTCACAGCCCTCGACTAACTCAACATTTTTCATAAGTTTTTGTTGCACTTTAGGACATAAAAGGCCCTATTACTCTTTTCATCTTGTCTCTCCTTGCTCGCACCCACTTCATGAAGCTTATATACAAATCAATCAACATTGTCAACATGGATTTCTCTCTATCTTCCAACAAAACATTGTTGAACACTTCGCATAAATTGTTCAAAGGTATATCACTCTTTACCTTTGTCAAAAAATAGGCCTTGCTCCATTCACTTGGATGCCTTTTCTTTAACCAATTAAACGCCGCATGACTTTCCTTCTCAATCTCACCCATCCAAAACAACCAATCAGGCATTGTTGTCGACTTTGCAGCCTTCCATAAGTATTCCATTAGTATCAGACTCTTAAAATCAGTTTTGAAGAAATTATACATGTAATACAAAATCGATATTCCGCCTCAGGATACAAATCATCTATCACATTCTATAAACCCTTTTGCCCATCTGTCATAAAAGTCCATTAATTGCTATTCACAATCTTCAAATCTTCCCCTAAATGTTGCACGAAACACCTCCAAGTAATAGCATTCTCCCTCTCCAGTACAACATATGCTAAACACCTCCAAGTAATAGCATTCTCCCTCTCCACTACAACATATGCTACTGGATAAATACAATCATTAGTATCTAATCCTACTTCCAACAGCATCTGCCCTCTAAATGATCCTTTCAAGAAACACCCATCCAACCCCAGAAGTTGCCTACAACCCACTAAAAAAACCTCTCTTACAAGCTTCTAAACAAATATAAACATCTTGAAACTTTGAAGTATGCATAGCAACAATGCATGTAGACCCGAGATTGGTTCTCAAAATTTTAGCAGCAAAGGACCTAAGCAACCCAAGCTAGTGCTCGACAGATCCTTATATCATTTTTCTCGCATATCTTCTAATTTTGCATGCTGTAACCTTATTAATTGTCAATTTCAGATCATCCTTTACAGCCTTTATAATAAGCTTAGACTTCCAATCAGGGTCAACTTTGAAGGTATCTAAACACCTCTCTGCTATGTATTTGGCAGTGCAATGTTTATTTGTTTTGTCCCTAATACACATATGCTCAAAATTTTCAGATTTTATTTGCACTCATCCTTTCTTCCTATTCCATGAAGCCCAAATCCTCCATGTACAACCTAATTTGCATATGGCTTGGGCTCTAAACTCATCATTAGGCCTGAATTTAAAATTGCATCTAGTAGCTACGCCATGATTCCTTACAACTTGCCTAAACTCCTTAATGTTTTTGAACTCTTTTCGTACCTTTAACTACAGATTGAACTTATCCTTCTCGGCATTATAGATGGAGAAATGAAAAGTATTTTCTTCACTAGAAGAATAGTCGGTGTGCAACTCCTCCTCACTTGGACAATAAGTGTCTTCCGATTTTGAATCTTCGTCCCCAGCATTCAAAAGATCAATGGGATGATCTACATTTAATCCCCCCAAAATCTGCTCATTTTCATTCTTATCATAATGAAAATCAACATCATTAACATCATCTTCCGAGTTAGTGAATTTGTATTCCCCAGGTACCACTTCATCTTCAACCATATTATCTGCAGATAAACAAGTAAATGAAGTGGTCAGCATACGTTGTATATCCACATGAAATGTAGACATTCATAAAGCTAAACTCCTAGATACATTCCTAAAAAGGATGATGTAGTTCTTAAAATGTCCAGTGCAAATGAATCCCAAATCATCCATTAATACTCATGAGCTTGTGCAGTATCTAAAGTCCTACTTTAAAAGATGACCTAACTAAAATAATGGAGGACAAACTTATATAGTAGGCTAAGATTCGAAAGAAAAAAAGTGTCAAAAAATACAATAGAGCACGTGGTCCCTCTTCTAAGACTGTGAAATAATGTGGACAACAACAAACTACCGACCAATTCATCGATTACTGATATAAATAAAATTGTTATGACCACAATATTATACACTTCATAAAAAAAGATTAAAAAAATCTGCTTGTGGTCCATCTTCTACTTCCACCAACGATGTTTCTTCATCAACATTATAGTTGCCTACCATTTTAGGACATTGTGGGTCACTCATGTTTCTCATGATCAAGACACGAGTATGACATTAGATCAATTTGATTGTTTTTTCTTGAATCTAGGGTTCCTACAAATCTGATGGGTTTTCAATTTGGTGATGGATTTGAAACAATTTTGTTTAAGGATTCAATTGATGAAAATATTCCCAGATGCAATGTGTTGAAATGAGCTTTGTTTGGGGAGAAATGTACAGAGGATTGGGAAGAAGAAGTGAAGAAAAGAAACGATGATTTTGAAGAAGAAATCGTTTTAATTAATATCCACTCGTCAATTTTTAACGGTGTAAGTGGCCACGAAAGATTTCCGTCTGCTACGTAGAGAAGTTTTGCCTAGTTGGATGGACGAAAGTAAAACGGGTGATGGATGGGTAATTTTTTTTGAAAGTGTGTGAGCATTTGGTAACTATTTATTTATGGATGAGCAAGTAGTAACCGAACCCAAATATTGGTGATTAATAATTTAATTAACTCCTCATGTGAATTTCATGGACTTTTATAGATTTGTATTGAATTAGTGGAAGTCTTTCGTAGACTTCTATAATTGAATTCAGTAGACTTCTGTAGATTTTTATGGAATTAATGAAAGTCTTTAAGTAAAATTCTCATGCTTAAGGTGGTGGTTCATATAATTCCGTTTCCCCTTCTCATGTAATAGAAAGTTCACATGTAATAGAAAGTAATTTTAAAAGAATAAAAATATAAGTGACGAGGTTTTGTGTAAGGGAGATATGGATTTACAAGAGGTAGATCCATATAAATTATATGTATATATTCTTTTGATAAAATATAAATAAATAAATTTAATTTTAAATATTATCTATATGACATAAGTATAAACAATAAATTAATATATTTAAATTTAAATATAAATTAGTCTTTTTTTTTAAAAAAATCTTATAATTTAATTATAAAATGATCTTTTTCATAAAAAAATTATATGAATCTTTAGTTACCATTTAATTTGTTCATAAAAATAGAGATAAACAATAAAAAAAAATAGAGGAAAAAAAGGAAAAATAGAAACAAATAAAATCGTTAGGAAAAGAATTTTTTAAGCATGACTCTAATGACTATAGAAGAAAAAAGAAAGAAAGATATTGAAAGAAACAAAAAGAACGAATGATGTATATATATACATCAATAATTTTAATAGCCTTTAAAAGTTTATATTGAATATAATTAATTTTTTAAATCCTAAAAATTTTTAAGTCATGAATACACCTCTAAGTGCTTGCTTTGGGAATTTTTTTCATTAATTTAGAGTGACACTGTTTACAAAATGCTAAAAAAGTTGGTGCTTACTAATTTTTCTAGACATCGATCTTGAATAGTTTAAAAATCACCCAAACCTGATGCAGTATAATTTTGGTCATTTCACCCAACCCACGAAATCGATGAGTTTCGAAGGTTTTCTCTCCCAAATTTTACCCCCTTTAAAATAATTATTATAAAATTTATCCTAAGTTATGTATAAAAAAAAAAAACAAAAAAATGTTAATATTTAAATCATTCATTTCAACGGGTTCTTCTCTACAGGGTTCTTCACCATCATTCATCCTTCAGCCTTTCTCCGATTTCTATCAATTTTAGGTATAGATTCTATTTAAATTGTATTTTCCCCAATCTTCTATGCTTAAATTAGAAGTATGTAGTTCCAAGGAAATGTGAAAATTTTTAAAACTTTAATGGAAGCCTAGTAGCCTACAATGCATTAATCGAAGTGAGAAAACAGAGTAACCACAATTGAAAAAAATCCGATGGGGGCTCTCTCTTTATGAATAAATTCGTGTATGTATGGGATGTATTTGTGTATCCTTGGGCGAATTTGCAAGTGTTTGCATGCAGTTCAATTGTACGTCAAAATGCCTATTTGAGAATGCATTTTGTAAGTGTATTTTATTGTAGATGAAAGCAGATATATGCAGATCCAGTTGGTAGTGAGATAGGCCTTTATAGTAGAACCAGTTTTGGGGGGGGCGGCGGAAGGTGGACCTGAGAAGGAGTGGTACCTGTTGTTGTGAAATATTTCAATTTCCTTTAATGAACAGTAGCTTTGATGAACTTTGTTTACTGCATAACTGATGAAGCTCTCCATCATCATTAGTTGCATATTATTTTTGTTTGAAGTTTCTAGTAATGACTTTTTTTTGTTGTCTTTTGTCTCTACGTTTTTGCATTTTAGATGGCCAGATGGCCAATCATCACGATCTTGGTAGATGATCTTATCATGTACATCTCCATATGTATACATCATATCCATATGATGTTTATCCGATTACTTGCACTTGTATTAACACAAAAGCTCACTCCACGAACTAGCTCAATTGGGAATCAAATCAATTGTGCAATACGCTTGCGTAGTGAGCAAGTACGAGATGAAGTAATGCAACTTATTGCTGGGCAAAGAGGCCAATATATTAGTACTTCATAAGTTTTATTACTTTTAATATATTAAGTGGTGTGCAACTCGTTATTAATCGTTACAAGTGTGATTATCAAAAAATGGAAGAGAATTGTTAACCTTCAAAAATAGAAATAGAAATAGTATATGAAAAATTAATACAATCGTTTTATGTTGGGTTGTAGTTATTGAGCATTGAATGAATTGGTCTATTTAAATAGTTAAGAAGGGTCATGTAGTCGATCATTCTTTTGATTAAAGAATTTTTGTAAATTATTAACTTTTTTTAGTCTTCACTCAGCCATTTTCTTGTGGAATTATTGAAATTATCATCAACATGACATATATGTTATTATTTTATGCATGGGCATATATATAATTTTACTTTTTAAAAAAACTTCAGAACGGGTGGATAATAAACTCCCAAGCACGGGTTGGATTGTTTTAAAAATCGATACTAAAACCACTCAAAATCGATCCTCTCATAAATGCTCAAAATCAGTAGTTTAAAAAGGTCCAAAACTGGTATGCCGAAACTCCGTCCTAAGGGTACAGAGGATAAGAGGTTTTGGAAGCAGTATGCGAGGAACCGGTGGAGGAAGAATGTAGAACTTCTGAACTATATGTAACATGTGGATTACAGGATTTGGCTATTACAGGTCTGGAGCTTTGTATTGTTGCCAGTGAGTCTTCCTTTATTAGTGGTTATCAGATTGCATGCTTCTTGAATTCCGTACTGCTGTATATGAGTAGGGCTTGGATTGAATGAGAGCAGCCTTCTGCCTTTGTGCATTCAGAGCCAATATTAAACGCGGTGTTCTTTTTCTGAAGGTAAATTTCTGTTATTCGCTGGTTAAATATTTGCTTGATTGCTGGTCAATAGGCATGAAAGTCAAAAGTTCAACTTCTGTCAATTTGTATATGAGTAGGGCTTGGATTGAATGAGAGCAGCCTTCTGCATTTGTGCATTCAGAGCCAATATTAAACGCGGTGTTCTTTTTCTGAAGGTAAATTTCTGTTATTTGCTGGTTAAATATTTGCTTGATTGCTGGTCAATAGGCATGAAAGTCAAAAGTTCAACTTCTGTCAATTTGTATTAATGGGTCCATTTGGTATCGTGGCGACTTTTAATTGCAACACTAAATTCCAATTGCTAAATCAAATTCAAATTGATTACTGTATTATTATCATCAATTCTGTATGTGTTGGGCCTGGAGGAACTTTAGGGATTCTTCGAATTATACAATTGTTTCCGTTTATTGATCAATTTCTCTATTCTTTCTTGCGATTATATTTGATTTTTTATTTCTTCATGTTTCAGGATTCTAAATCCATCAAGAACCCTGATATTTTCAAAATATCAGGATCCAGGTCTTTGGTACCAGTGTTCACTGTGTATTTTTCTGCTATTCCCCTTTATGCTTTTGCATTCAAGCATTTATCTTAGATATGTGCAACTTTCTTACCTGTTTGTGACTCATTTGTTGTGTGTGAATGACGATGTTGAGAAAGTAAAAGATGTAGCAGACAATGAAGAACACTCACCTCAAATACCTTTGGGAGAGATCGATATGATTGGAACACAGTAGCAGCAGGGATTGATGATTCCTGAAGAGCTGTCACATTCAGTTGTTGGATTCTCTAAGTCTCCAAAAATCTACCCTGGAAGTGCGACACAGGATATGAGCACTAATAGCTGTTCTGCCAATATATTAATTATGGAAAATGGAGAAGTGTTACAGGGAAGAAGGAGCTGTTGTTAGATTAGAACTAACTGCTTCAAATCAATGGTTTCTTGCAATTACAAAGGATGAGACTAGGCGATACAGCATCAAACCAGAAAGGGTAATGAGGTCATCTAGTTGCAACATTTTCACTCATTCCATAATATGGACTATGGACAGTTGTTGGAAGCTTGAATTTCCTAATAAACAGATATGTTGGATTTTCAAGGAACTTTAGAAGGAATGCTTAGATTGTAATATGCAGGCCCCTAAGGATAGTGTCATTCCTGCTCCTTGAGTACACGAAGTATTAATACCTTAAGATAGCAACACTGTTCGTTAATTGAAACCTGATTTGTACATTACCGTGAAAAAACATGAGCTAGTCAGGGCTTTGTCGAAGAGGACTGCCAATTATGACATGGACTGTGAAGACGAGGAGTGACTGAACAAGTTAAATAGCGAGTTCTATGCTGAAAAGGAGATGCATGAGCTTGGCACTCCTGAGAATTTTGAGTTGATAATTGATGTACATGAAAATGGTTTCATTGTAACCCAGATGATTGTTATTACGGGAAAGAAGCAGATAATTTTGGTATGAATCTGAAAAGAGGGGAAGTTGTAGAGGTTGTCTGTGTTCATTTGATTAAAAAATAGAGACGAAGATGTTCAGCGCTAGCAAGGATTTCCCAGGTAAACAAGAAACTCTTCAGTGAAAGTATTTTCTTTTGGCAAACTATCTTCAGCATTCTTGAATAGTTCTTCTGCAGGAGTAGGATATTACAATGTAAATTGCCGTATTGTTTGAATTCTTATTGTTATGTGACTAAATGAACTGACTTTTCGTCATTGATTCGCTTTCTAAAATGTGTCTGCATAGAAGTGTCATTCAGAAGCTGAGTTTAGACAAAAGACTTGCATGGTCTTCTTCAGTGGCAGATCTGGGCCTGGGCTGGACAGGGCTACAGCCCATGCGAGCCTCAGCACAAGTCCAAGTGCAGCTCAATGTTTTTTTATATTAGCCCATGTGCAAATTTAAAACCAGCCCGTGTTCCCATTAGCCCAAGCCAATAATAAAAAATGGAGGAAATTACGCCCATCCCTGTTTTCTATTTTTACATTTCAAAAATCAAAAATTAAGTTCATTTTCTCAAAACTCAGGTATATACTAGAACCCACCCCACCCTATCATTTAATTCATCTCTTCCCCCCATTTTCTAAATCCACACCCGAAGACTCCCAAAGGGCGTTCGCGGCCGCCCACTTCTATCCCTGTTTCTTTGTTGTCTTCTCTCCTTGCGCACTTCTTTGTGGTAGAGATACAATTACAATGGTAGCTTCCTAACTCAACCTTGTCTCCTTGTGCGGCAGCTTCCTTACCGATGTCTTTCCAGACCCGTCTTCTTAAACTATAAGCATTGACGGTGACACCTCCATGCACTTTTGGTGTCCTAATTGCTTTAATTCCTCCACAATCAGTTCTAAACCTACATTGATCTTGATTCTAGGGTTTGATCCCCATAGAAGTTTCTCGAAATATTAGGGATTTAGAAGTACTTGAACTAGTTACGACGGCTTTGTCGCTTACTCTATTGTTGTTGCGTCTTCTCTCTCTATCGCATCACCATTTCCAATCGGCTGAACACGATAGCAATTTATCGTAGCTTGGTGTTTTTTTGAGATGAAGGTGGTGGTGGTGGTGGTGGTGTTGTGTTGATTGTGGAGGTGGTGGTGGTGAGTTGGAGGTGGAGGTGGAGGATGTGGTGGTGATTGTGGATTTATGGTGAAGGTGATGGTTATGGATCTCAAGTTGGAGGAGGAGGAGGTGGTGGTGATTATTGTGGATTTGAGGTGAAGGTGGGGATTTGGATGGTGTCGACGAAGGTAGAGCCGGTTGGGTGAGGGTGGGGTGAGATGAAGAGCGAATGTGATAAGTTAATTAGGCCTTCCCAGAGTCTTGTGTCAACCAGCCAGTAGATGTGATTCTATCTCTTATGTGAGATTTGAAGCGCAAAATAATGGAAAAGTGAAATCGAGAAATCAACATAAGTATTTAACGTAATTCGACGATGTGCCTACGTCCACAAGGAGCAAAGCGAAGATTTTTATTCAATATGAATAATAGGGTTACGTCATCTGTATTTATACTAGCCCAAGCCCATACATGACTTTAGGGAACGTACAAGAAAAATACATATGTACTGTACCGCGGGGGCAACCTATTCAGCGTCCCTGGCCCAAATTAAAATCCGAATGGAAATATTATATTAAAACATATTCGGCCCAATTCCATTCTCATACCCATGCCCAAACTCAAATTGAAATCCCCATATCTATCTATGTGTGTATCTAAAAGCTTGATTTCCCTACAAAATTCAAGAATTTCCAAATTCAAAACCTCGTGGGTTCTTGCGATGTCAAGTTCGTAATCAAAGAGTTATCTCCATCTTTAATGCCCGTTGATGTCCGTCTCTTTCCATCTCTACACAACGCTTCCATCAATCGTATACCTCGCGTTATTTTAAAAAATTAAGGTTTCTAATTCTTCAATTTTATTTTTGTATGTCCCTCTCCATTAATCAGCCTTCTTTCTATGTGTATGTAGTAGATTTATGTGAGACATGAGTAAATGTTATCGATTTGTGTCAAGTTATTTAATTATTTATTTATATAGAGATGGGTTTTGGATTACATTCAGCATTCTGAGAAATTATTGCATTATTTCTTTTCCCCTTTTATGTATGTGAATGTCTGTATATGGAAAAGTGAAGTAAAAATTGTCCCTTTTTGTTTATATGTTTGCTTGTGGACCATGGTTTTACTTTCTGCAAATTGATATGTTTCGATCAGGGTTTTGAACTTTTGACATGAGGGTCTGCACAAATACAAAATTGCAGTACTGATTTGTAGAACTTGAATGGTTTAATGGATTGGTCTAAAGGGTTTTCAACGTTGAATGCTTATTGTTTTCAATGTAGACAGTTATGTTCATCCGGATTTGTCACTTAACCCTTGTTTGAGCCCCATTTTTTCCATCAAAATGTATTCTTGAAAGGTGATTTAATCCTATTTCAACTACACATTCTTCAATAAAATAATATTACACGTAAACCGAAAACTTTTCCATATTCTTTAACCACACTTTCTCCATCATAAAATTATTACAAAATGCATTTTTTGAAAAAAATTGGCCTCAAACAAGCTTTTAATGTATTGTTAGTGGTATTGGAGTTTTCTTAAATTTTGACTATCCATAATCCATGTAGTATAATAATCACATTTAGTGCTGAATGCTAATGAACATGAATTAAAGAGAGGTCTTTCTGCAATTTTTGTTTATATTTGAATGTGTTTGAATGTGATTAAAGAAGTATTACGATAACATTTGTAGTAGGATTCTTTTATATTTCCTTAACGATCTAATAAACACATAAGATTTAACAACTCATTGTCATTGTTACAATTGCCCTTGTGGTGAAGGCAATCGATAAGATTATAACATTTGAATAGCACTTCTATTTACCAATAAACTTTCTACGACATCTGATTTTTTTGTTTTCTTTAAATTAAATGGAAGGCAACTCCAACGGTCATATTTTGCTTTATATCAAGTCTCCCCAGCGTTAGCAGTGAGTTATTGGACTAATTTTCAGCCCCTGCGTCTTAAAATTCCTGGATCTGCCCTTTGTCTTCTCATTTTTAATTTTTTTTTGCTCATGTTAAAGTTTAATGTTTGATTGTTTTCTTTTGTTTTTGTCCTTTTGTTTTTTCACTCACGAACTTTGATGTATTTAAAGAGGAAAAAGAATAAAATTACATTGTTCTCTTATCTGTCCTGTGTATATTTTAAGGCCCGATAAGTGGTGTTATTCTTCGTTTGCCATTGAGTGGATTTATAATTCGAAGAACTCAGGTGATACCAAAGCCTGTTTTTCAGATGAAAAGATCATTCTTACCACAAGGAAGTCAGGCTGAGAGAGGCAAACAACGAACTTTCTTGCAAGGTGCTTGTTCTCAGTAAACTGCCATTTCTGTAGTGGCAGTTAGATGAGTACCTCTGTTTTTATTGCTTACGTGTGGACTGGAATTTTCTGAATGAATTTAAACTTATCTTCTGTACGTGCTTGTTTAATATGATTATATATTGAGACCAACTTACAGGTCAACTGAACTTCACTTAAATCGAAGAAAATTAACTTAGGTGCCAGCCTTCTGGTATCTAATGACGTACATTTATGCAGAGTAATATTTGTAATGGTATTAGTGGTACCGTTGTTTTGATGCATCCTTTTTAAATTTTCACAAGGTAATTTCTCCAATATGCACCCATGATCTTGGTAATGCCATGAAAAAGAAATAAATTTCTTCGGCGAGAAGTTCTTGTTTCTTAAACGCCCTTGACAACTTGGAGAAGTTGTCAAGTTGTACACACTGGATAATTAGGGTGATGTCTTTCTCGTGCTTAAATGAATTGGCTGACAAATATTCATAGACATCTGTTGTCAGGCCACTAAAATTTTGATATTTTAGAATCCCAGAAATCTGCATGTCCTTAGTATTGTAACCTTGTTAACGATAATGAATCTGGATTTTTGCAGCAATGTCAGTTGAAAGAGATGCATCGGAACAACAGATCAAATTCCTTAAAGTGCAAGAAGCTAAAGCTGCAGCAGAAAGAGCAGAAGGGTTGGCTGTTCTAAAGCGTCAAAGAGCGCAGTTTCTTAAGGTAAATGCCTACTTGGCTACTTACAAAGCAGTGGCGGCTGTGCGTATAGCTGAAGAAGCAAATTTTAGCAAGACCATGGGCACAAAATCCTTGCTTCTTGACTGAATGATTGTCTACATTGCGATTCAGAGTTCCCATTCCAGTTGGGATGGGGATGGGAACATAGTTATCGCCCTGAATATTCCGAACGTGTCCTGAATAATTTTATTTTATGTTTATGTTAAAAAATAATCAAACGATAAATGTTTACTTCCCATTCTTGCGCCACAATGCCTTGGCTTGCAAAAAGTCCCCATTGACGAGGGAATGGGGAGGGCTACTTTTGTTCCATCTCATTGACATTCCTATTTTGTCTATGAATGTTTGTCTTTATTTAGAACTCAATATTTGAGTTATACCATAATTTCTTTATATTATATATTTATTAGTATAAATAAATAAATTCAAAATTAAGAGGTTATTCAATCCCATCCAATATTAGCACATTGTGTGCTAATGTACTCGTATTTAGTGATGTTAGTGGACGTGAACTGCTCGCTCTGGAGGCGAGTTGTAGGGGAAAATCGAGCCAAGATTTTCCTGCAAGCTGATCTCTCAGGCTGGCCTGCATAGCTGTGGCTGCAAAAGCAGCCATGATTTTATTGTATTCAGGTAGTCTTTGGGCTTCGAATTCAAAATTTGAAATTTCAATTTTGAGCTTTTTTGGAACTTTTCGTCTTCAAACTGGTCTACAATATCTAATATATCTTTTTGTAGCTGTATAACTTGGGCAATTATTCTTAGAATGTTTTGTTTGTGAACTTTTCGCTTCTCTTCTACCAATTAATTCCTTTCCCCTCTATTTTATACAAATTTTCTAATGAATTGCAGTAGAATTTTGGACCCTGATGAGGGTGTTAACCAAATTTTGATAGCTGAATACTTCCGTCAATGAATTTTTTTGGTCGAACTGATGTTCCAATCCCTGAAAATGTCAGCACATTCAAATCGACAACTATAAAGCTTGATGACGGATTGGATAAAGAAACAATCTTTATCGAGAAACCAAAGTAGGCAAGAACTCGGGCATAGTTCCGAATGTTGGAAACACTTCACCAAAAACGCATTTGTTAAAATGTGCTATAGATCATGAAAGCAGTTTGCAATTACTGAGAGGAGTTCACTTGATGACCAAAAACTAGCACGTTCTCAATACAATATGCATTATTGTCGAAGAGGAGCCATCCATAGTTTCAATTCCGTTCTGCCAGTTAGGGTTCCAGCGTTGCAATTGTATATTGGGTTTATAATTTACCATCGGTGTGAGAAGGCATGAAATGTTTGTAGGAGGTGCCGAGTAGTCATTCTGCATGGCAATAATATCAACTACTATCCTCTACAAAGAAAAGTGCAATGTGTTAGCATATAAGAACTATTGATATCCACGTCTCATTAGTCTGTACGACTAGAAATAGTTTAGAAATAAATGAACACGATAAACATCTCACTATCACTAAACTTTGTGATTAGTATATCACTCAAGCTTGTTCTTTTAACTCCGTTCAAGACTTTATATTTATTTATTACTTCATGTATAAATCATTCATTTCTCACAAGCTAGACAAAATTTGAAACATTATGAAACTCGCGAAAATATGGTTGTAAATAGCATAATTTTCTACAATTTTTAAGAATTAAAGGAATAATTTGGCAGTTAGAACTTCTTCTTCTTCTTCGTATTTTTTTTTCATGGACACTTTGGGCTTTTCCCAGGCCCACCATAGAAAAAATGCGTTCCCCATTCATTGTTATAGGAACTCTTGATATTGTAGCAATTAGTATTTTCAGCCATGGTTGATATATCTTGGGCCGAGCTCAGGCCGTTGTCCGAGTCCACAATTTCGAGGTTCCGAACATAGCTAGCTTTACCAAACCCATCTTCGGGAAAGTGGCCCGAGCCCATTTGGGTTGAAGTGTGTTCGTAATTGGGTCGAGAATTCACGACTTCTCCTCCCCACTCGACCATCGTGGCCTGGTCCGCTAAGTGTGTGAATAGCTCGGTGGGCCAGTAGCCCACTAAAGTATTGCCACCTAAACCCATCCACCAATTTCCCAACTTCGGATCCTGAAAATAAATAATTATTAAGCTTTTGATAATTTATTTTTTTTTTGGTATTTTTAAATTAAATATGTTAAAAAGATTGGATTTTAAGGACCTTCCATATGAGGACGGTGATGTCGAATTGATTTCCGTTTAGCAATGACACCGGATTAATGGCTGCTCCAATGACTACGCGACTGTTTGTTTGCACGAATCCTGAACATAGAAGATTGTAACATCCCGTAGTTTGATAGGCATCGCTCTGCAATTTATCAACAAAATTAAATGAGTTCATTTAATCGAAAACTAAACAAATTTGCTTTAGAGATATAAAGTGAGCCAACTCAAGCCAATATACCTCGTTGCTTTGATTTTTTACAAAAAAAAAAAAAAAAAAAAAAATTAAAATAAAATAATAATGAATTTTATTTAGTTTAGACTTATTATGATCTTATTTTTGAAATAATAGACATTTTCCTATACATTGAAAAAGCTTATATGCGGTGTTACTCTATGTCAGCTTTGATATGCTTTTATTTTATTTTATTTATTCTCTGTCTTTCCCAAGCAAATGAGAAGATGACAATCCATTTTCGACATCTTAGTGCTTACACTATGTAATTTTTATCATCTTAGTGCTTACACTATGGAGTTTATTTATCATTTGCTACAAGTTGTCAAGAATGTAATGAAATAACAAATTAAATCATGCTACAGTGACATAATACTTGACATAATGGTAGACATAAGATGACAATATTAGTTTTATTAGTGCTCTCTTTTGACCTCTTCTACCATCCAACCAGGTCATGCTTCCCTCGACTCGCGTTAGACAACTTCATGAAAGCTAAGTAAGGAAAAGAGGGTAGACTTAAAATGCAGTTACAAATTATTAAATTTCCTGAATTCCAAGATCCTCCATGCCACGTACAAATATTAGAGCATCTCCAATGGTAGTTTTTCAAAATCACTTTTGCATCTTCCATTCAAATTCGAGTGATCTAAATTCAAATTTTGCTCTAATGAGAAGATCAAAATCCAAATTTTGCCTCTTTTAAATATAAAAGTAAACGTAAAAATTTACATTTTTTATGTTTTCTGTCGAAAATACAATTTGCACTTCCTTTACATCTCTCCATCGAAGAGATATTCGATCCCTTTAGAGATCTAAATCACAATTTAAATTTACGTTACACCATGATTAATGGAGATGCCCTTAATGCCAAAAAAAAAACCACATCATGTTTCAAGATTAATGTACTCTTAAATACGGTGGCCTATTACATGTGCTTTAGGTCCTTTCTTCCCCATTTTCGAGAATTCAAAATTAATCAAGACAATTAAAATTATTAATTTTCCTTATCCCGAAGTTAAGTTAAGTTGACTTTGAGCATTGGAGGAAGATAGAACTTTGAATGAGAAATAAAACACTTTACATTTAATTTTCTTGATGCAAACTAATAGATGAAGCACATGTATAGATATTATGTATTGACAACATACGAAATAAGTAAGTGTTTTTTTTTTTTTTTAATAATGTTCGAATTGCTTTAAAAATAAATAACATTTTTGATTGAAAGGAAAAAAATAGGTAACATGTAAAGGGAACTAAAAAATTGCCCTAAATTAACTTAATTTTACTTCTAATCAAACATATCCGAGGAGGGTCACTCGTGATTCTTTTAACAATGTCAATTTTTTCTATGGATATTCTTTTTTTTTATTATTTTACTAAATGTATTTTCAAATTTGGTATCTAATTTTTATTGTAATTTTTTTTTTGCAATTACTTCGTTTAATTCTTCACGTGTTTAATGAAGTATAGAGAACTAAAGTGTTAGAACATAATATATTTTCATTCAAATAATAGAAGGAAAAAAAAGATAAAAATGTTGAAAATAGAGAGAACTAACCGTCCAATAGGTAAATAATCTTGGCATGCTGTCACCATAGAGCTCGGGACTAACCTGACTAGTACAATTATCAAAACTTTAGAAATTCAAATTAATTTATACATTATAAATAAATATTGATAAATTGTTAATCTTGGACCTACGAAATATTTCATATAAGCATAATACGAGTTGAGCTAGATTAACACAAGTGTATTATACTATCTTGATCATTCGATGTGTTGTGTATTGATTACGTGTGCAAGGAAATTGAAATGAGTACCTGCCAACCAACTTCAATACTGTTAAGGTCCGTCCCATCAAATGATCCGGATAGAACCCATATTTGGGAGAGGCTAAACTCGTTCACTACTTCAACTGATGGATTCCATACGTTGATTGTTGCTTTTGCCCCGTAAATCTCTTGTGACGATTTCGTGTATGCTATCGCATGCTTTCATTTTAAAAAACATATCAAATATACTCGTCAATTAATATTAATGGTACCGTCATTTGTTAATGATTTAAATAAAAATTTAAAGTTTCTTCAGTAACATAGCATTATTTACTTCGTTCAAGTTATTGCTGCACAAGCTGCTTTAATTCTATGCTAAAAAATTACATGGAAAACATAATTGATAATTCAAAAAATCATAAAATGAAATTGTAACTAAATCAACTTCATTATAATTCATTAGTAACTTTTTCAGATCAGAATCACAAATATATATTTTCAAGACAATATTATATTTTCTTATGAAACAATAAAAGCTACAATTAAATTTTCGCAGCGTTATACATTATAAAAAATTGAAGAGAGAGAGAGAGAGAGAGAGAGAGAGAGAGAGAGAGAGAGAGAGAGAGAGAGAGAGAGAGAGAGAGAGAGAGAGAGAGAGAGAGAGAGAGATGTTTACAATATTTAAAGCACCGTGACAGGCACGGAATATCCTACTTGCCTGCCTTATTTTCCTTCTAGCTTCTCTTGAAATATATAATAATAAATATTTTTCCTCTCTCACACACCCCCACAGTTTTTACAAAATTAAGATATTATTATTATTATTATTATTTTGCATGCCTCACTTGAAATATATAATAATAAATATTTTTAATTTTTTATAATCCAAATGATATATTTTCTGCGTTATCAGAATATTTAAGCTACAAAGTCTTTTCCAATACTTGAAAATTTTACACACACACAAACATATATAGGATAAATTTTATATTGAATAAAGATGAAAAATATAGATAAACATAAAAGGGCTTAGACTACACTTTTTAATAAAGTTGATATGTTAAGATAGAACCCTGAGTCTTAATATGATATCAGACCTCATTAAATTCTAACGAGCAATTCAATCCGATTAATACTTCAAAAAATAAGTACACAAATTTTAAGATTGATTTGTTCAAACGAGCTATCATCTTGTAGGGACATGTTAAGCGATAAATATCACATTAAATAAAAATGAAATATACAGATAAATATATAAGGGTTTTGACTACTTCTCTTAATAAGATTAATCTTTAAAGATTTAACCCCAAGTCTTAATATATAAATACGTGCAGAAGGGGGATATATGGAGAGAGGAATACCTCATGGCCATTGCCAGTCTGAAAATCAGGTGCATCGACCCTTCTGGCAAGCGGTATTTTGCTTTGTTTCTTGCCAAAATTATGCAAAGATTTAGCCCTGAGAACATCATGCACTGTGCTTCGCCTAATTGGTACCGTACCTTTTGGACATCTCTGCCCTTTTTGATGCCACATTTGCCAAGCAATTCCGCCTCTCAATCTCTCACTACTATTATTCCTCTCTCTCACTGCATCTGTTTTTATCATCTTTGGCATTTCTGGTGGTACTCTCTGTAAATTTAAATGGAAATTGAATTTGCATTAAATAATATTATTAAATATTAACAACTAATATTGTTGTTCATCTGAAAAAATTATGTGGGGTAGTTGGTAGCTGAAAAACAAATAAAACTCATAAATCAGAAAGTTCTTTTGCTTTACGTTTGCTCAAATAAAAGTCTGTGTCGAGAGAGAGAGAGAGAGAGAGAGAGAGAGAGAGAGTGTGGGTTTTGTGCTTTGATCTCTTTATAATTGTACCTGGATCTTGTGATTCTTGAGAAGAGGATGATCCAAAGCTGGTTGTTTTCTTTTATGAACACAGTCAATTATATCTCCATCTGGGCTCTAAAGAAATCAACCAAAATCAATAAAAATATAACAAAAAATTATTTCGATCAAGAATTAATTAAGATGGCATACTTGAATGGTGAAGACAGGAGGCTTGTTAATCTTGTCCAAATGCTTCTGAATCCTAGCGAGTCTCAAGCTGCTAACTCGTCTATATTTTGTGCAATTTAAAGTCGAATATTGGGCCGAAGATTTTCCGCAGAACATGAAAAGGACTAATGGCACAAGAAGAGGCAATATAGCAGATGAAAATCCTTTCTTTCTTCCCATTTCATTCAGTGCCCAGAAAATGAAAAAAAAGTGTTACAACGTAACAAGTTACAATCCCAACATTAATTATTAGGTAAGAAATCAGTAACCAGCAACCAGATACACTTCTTGATGACACAAAACAGCCCAACAAGAAACAAATTCAAGAAAATGACTAATAAATTCTTGACTAACCCTATTCTCTCTCTCACACACACAGGGTATGGTTCTCTCTCTAGAAGAACGTTTAAGAAGAGGTGGGAGCAGGATAATTAAACTGAGAACACAACCCCAAACCCAAAATCATGATTGCCTGCATGGGATTTATATGTAACAATGACACTGTTGAAATTGAAGATTCAAGAGGAGGGAGAGAGAGAGAGAAATGCATATCTGAAGCATAATAAATCTCATAGACCTAACAATTTCTTTAACTCTACACTCTCACCCTCCTCCTTTATTGCACACAGCTACTTGAATATAAAGCATCTGCCTCTGCCACCACACAATCTTCGCCATTAATGCTTCTCTCCAAACCCTTTACTACTTCCCTTCTTTTCTTTCTATTCTTCTTGGTCTCTCTCTGCCCTTTGCTAAGAAATGTCCCTTCTCATTACTATATATATCCTTCTTTTTTCCCAATTTTAATATAGATATTGTTAGGCATAAAATTCCATAACACTTAATACACAAATAATGAACAATATATAAGATCTCGAGCCACTATTTTTTAATAAATGGGAATTTTTAAGATAAAATCCTCGAACTCCATATAAATTGGCGTCGATGCAAGAAATTTTTTTATCGGCACTAAATTTATTTGAATAAAAAAATTTAGAAGTATTTTAGAGAAAAAAAACATAGTAGAATTATGAGTGATTAAGATAAGAATTATATGAGTTCTTGTCCTTTTCTTATTTATTTTTTCATACTTTTCTTTATCCCTAATTCACGTCTAGTATATACAAATTTTGGACATGTTATTATCTTCACGTAACATTCAAATTATAATTTGTAACACGAAAAGGATGCGTGGACTGCTTGATAATTTATTCTATTATTAAAGAAAGTACCACTATTGTAAGATTATGGTCCAGCAATCAGAAGAAATATCTCCATCTTCAACAAATTAATAGTAGTTTTTTTTTTTGGTCAATTTTAAGTATTTATCTCCATCTTAAAAATCAGTAGTAGTGATGAATATTAAATGGATAAATTATATTCTCAATAACTAAAAATTCTAGTTCAATAAGGTAAATGTAAATAGATTTTATTCAATCGAGTAGCTATATTGTAATTCATTTCAATTGGGTAACTCAATTTCATTTCATTACTTGATAGAAATTGTTGATATAATAGTAAATAAATGATGCCGTCATTTATTTCAATAAAATTGTACTTATTTTACACTAGCAACTATGGTTAGGTGTGATAACCTTCTTTTTCATGGGAAATTTACGGTTTCTATCTCAAACTTTTGCGAAATTTAACAAATCTAATTTTAGTATAATCCACCGCCAATCTTTAAATATGTAGCAAAAATGGCCCTTCCCCCATTTTGACCATTAAATGATGATTTACCTTGCTCTTAAAATAAACAAAAATATGAGGAAGCTGTAAAACAATAAAAAATAAGAAAAAACACAAATGGCGTCCATAACTTTTAGAAAATACAAATAGATCTCATTTAAAATAAATAAATACATATTAACACATAAAAAATTTAGAAAAATTAAAAATTTCCAAGCTCACCATCCACCCCCAACATCCAACTCCTACAGCAACCACCACCTCCAAGCCCACAAAGTCACCACCCCACCTAATATCTGAATCCCTACCTAGACCCTCTGGCTTCTTCAAAATGGGATGGGAGCATGGGGTTTAGGTGGATATTGGGGCGTTTAGATAGGGTTGGGAGGTAATGGTGTGGGTTCGGCGGTGGTAGTTGTTGTGACTATCAGAGTATTAATATTTGAGTGTCACTAAATTCGTATCTTGAACACCAAAATGCGGTGTCTAAAATTTGAAATTTTACTAAATAATATTATAAAATAATGAGAGTGAACTCATAACTTAAAAAAAAATAAAAAATAAAAATTCATCGAATGAGTAAAAAAAATACTAGAATTTGTATAAATCAATACTTAATGAATAAAAATAGGCTTAGTGAGTCTTCTTTTACTTGTCACTTTGCTAGCCATCTCATGGCTCGATTGCCACAAACCTTTAATTTTCTGAAAGGGGATAAAGGAGGGTGTGAGCATCGCCTCGGTCCCAATGAACCACGAGCCAGCCCAATTCGAACTTTTTCGAGCCGAGCCACAAGGTGCCCGAACCGTCAAGTCATATTGGCATCCCTAATTAAATGCACTGGAGTCATCTAACTTTAAGTGGAGGTAAATCTAGGTGACTCATCTTTAGATTGGTGTGATCATATCATCCCACGTTTATGCTAATTATATGTTAGTTTTTATATATAAACATCAGCATATAATATTAGTTAAGTTGACGTGGCTAAATGCAAATCAGAGAATGGCCATATATGCAATTAAATCTAAATTGGATAAATTGATTGCACCAAATTAAAAATTGTAGTTGAATAATTTAATTGCACCAAGTTAAAAAAGAGTGACATCTTCGCTCAAAGTTGGATAACGTGCGGTTCTTTTACCAAATATACATACAAAAAAGATGGTGAAAATAATTTTTTTTGAAATTTGAAATTAAGGCATTTGTAAGGGAGGCTTCTATTTTGTTTGGTTCTTGAATTGAATAAATACTTCTGGAATGCCGTCATCTCAATGTGAGTTCATCTTAGTTGACAATAATTAATCATAAAATAATAGTTGAAGAATATACATACGTTAAATATTGCTATATGAATTATATAGTAATTAAATACCTAATTATTATACAAAATAATTAATGTGAGTTTCTATTCTTGGATCTCGAATGAATTCATTCAAGAAAAATTTATTTGATTGTCAGCTTCTTGAACTCCCCAAGCTTGGAAGTCTGGGATTTTTGAGTGGGCACAATTTCATATGTAAACTGCACATATTAAAAAACTAACAAAATTGACATCATATAATTGTTCAAACTTCAAATCTTCTAGTCAACTTCCCTCGATCTACAGAACTCTGACCAGATGTAGAGAAAATGCAGTTTGATATTTAGATTATAAAAACGATTTTTTTCTCACCAAAATAATCAACACTGGACGAAGGTTGAAGGATAAAAATATGGAGGAATCTTTCTGATTTTTTTTTTTCTCAATGTTCAACCTTCTCAATTTTCATACATGTGTGTTTTGGTATATATAGATAGGTCGAGAAACGAATGGGTTGAATAAAAAACATTTAAATCGCGAAATAAAATTTTCTTGGATAATCACGTAGCTCGAGCAATGGCTCAACGACGGTCGAGCGATAGCCTATCGCTCGAGCGAAGGAGGGACAATAGTCCAGCGACGATTTTTTTACTTTTGTAGTTCGAATCAAACCTTGACTATAGTCTAGCGAAAATCCACGTCGTTTTTCCTACTTTTTCCATTCTCAAGCTCTAGACTTAATAACCATATTTTCAAATATTTGCACATTATTCCTTGACTTTTTACACACAGTACAATTCAATTCTTTTTATTTACAGAATTGCCAATTACAAAACATCTAAAACCTAACATTCACTAACATTTCTTCAAATTATTATATTATTTTCTCCATTAAAAATTGAAATACTTTGAATGCATAGTTCTTTAAATTTGAGGAGTCAAACTCACTCTCTAATTTAAAATACTAAGTTAAAGAATCTCTTGAAGCATAATTTCAATGATTGACTCTTTAAAACAAATAGAATCTTATATTTAAAGTATCTCTTGGAGATGATCTTATATATTCATCTTTTATTCGAAGTTCTCGTAGCTTGGCTCATCATGCTATACTTGTGGAGAAGGAAAAAATGTGCATTTCACGCTTTAGTAGCTTACACTCCACTATTTCAGATAGTAGTTTTGAAGCTCACTTTGTGAAATGGTGTTGAAGGTAGAAATTTATCACTTAAATATAAAACTAATAATCGGACTTGGTTTACTACTTCTATCAAAGTTGAGATTTTAAATTTTTAAGATAGAATTTTAGTACTCATAAATGAAATAATTTTTATAAAAATTGAAGATGTCTTATAGTATGTGAAAGTTCTTCCTCTAATTGAATATGTGTAGGGACTGTGACACAAACTAGGTGCTCATGATAAAATTAATGTTTCTCATATACGACTATTGTACAACTTATCGAGGAAATCAAGTTGACAACTTTGTTATGTGGAGGCACTGTTTTCCCGCGTCAAAATGAAGAGCTCAGTTTTATAGTTCTTAGATGCAATATAAATACTATTGTGACGTTTAGGGTTTCCATCGATTAGTTGCATCTTTCATCTCTCATTCACTTCCTCAAGTAAAGGGAATTAGTGTTAGTCTTATGCCCATTTTTATAGTAAGTATATTGTAACGACATTTTGAATGAACTTTTAAATTATTCACGTATTAGAATTTGCGACAATAATCTAAGGTTCCATGATCATATGAAATATAACAAATTGTATACTCAACGGTTTGTGTATAGTGAGACACAATTCGTTATATGATCAAAACATGTAGTTCACAATCGGTACATAAAGTTGGACGCTTTATGTTGATAAGATTGTCTTGTTTTTATTAAGATTTGTCTAGATTTGGGAATAAGAACAATAACGTGTTTTTGAAGCACATTTACCGGGATCACATGGATGACTCATTTGTGATCGCTCGAAATGAGACACTGCTCAATTATTGAACAAGTTACCTAAATCATGAGCAAGTTATGTACCTTTAATTGCTAGCTCAAGTTCTTTGAGGTACTAATGAGTAAAGTCTTAATTAGAAGATCGATCTCGGTGCTTTGATAATCTGGATGAAGTAGTTAGAGATCATATACGTACAATAGTGGAATTCGTTAATCATCATGATGAGACGATCGTCACTCAAAGATATTTTCTAAATGGAATTGAACCTGAGCTCAGTAGTCCGATGATGAGATCGTTGAACTTGGTGTTGTGATGTGATAAAAAAGAATTCGTCTTATGAAATAAGATTTAGAGGGCAATACATGTTGAATGTCAAAACGGTCATTTTGACGACTTTAACATATTGACGGTCAAACGAGGGTTAACTCGTGGAACGATGGTCAGAGGATATTGTTACCGAATCATAATTGGCTTCCATAACTTCTACTCGATTCAATAGTGCAATCTCAGGTTCTACTCGAGTCTTGTGGGTCCGACTAAGTCCCTCTTTTGGCAACAATAAATGTGTGTAATTTAATTGGTCTACTACAATAAAATCTAAGGAAATTTGTGCAAATATGAAACTCTTGTTGTTTGGTATAAATATGCCCCTTTTTTTTTTTTTTTTTTTCATAATTGATGAACAATGTTATTAACTGCATCATTATCGTCATGGATACAAAAATAAACTACGATCAAACTAGAAGGACACTGATCAAAGTAATAGCAATTATCCATTGACACCTTTAACTGTAAACTAAATTAAAAGACACTCAATGTCTTAAACATATTGAAATCCAAAATTCATAAGATAGACCCAACATAATAATCGTCCAAATAGCGATAAAGACAGAATAAAAACAACAGAAAACTAGAATTCTCACTCAAGATAACTCCGTTTCTCAATCATCACCAGCCTTATTGTAGACAGACATACGTAAGTCCACACTTACCACAATAGTGCCTGTCAAAATGATTCACTCCTTGCGCAGCCTGTGGACCTTTCCAGAGTCGTCGACCTTGTAGAACTGGAGGACAGCGGCTTGACCTTCTTATGCTTGTGCTTGATCTTCTTTGGCTTGGTGTACGTCTTCTTCTTGCGCTTCTTGGCGCCGCCACGGAGACGGAGTATGAGATGTAGGGTGGACTCCTTCTAGATGTTGTAGTCGGCGAGGGTACGTCCGTCCTCTAGCTGCTTCCCGGCGAAGATAAGGCGTTGCTGGTCCGGCGGGATGCCCTTCTTGTCCTGGATCTTGGCTTTGACGTTGTCGATCGTATCGGAGGACTCTACCTCCAGAGTTATGGTTTTCCCCGTTAGGGCACATTTCACAAGAATTAGGCTTTAGCCATTTTTCATTTTCTCAAAGAGGAAAGTGGCATCTAAGGAGCACAATAGAGAATACCTAAGGGAGGAAGCATTTGGTTAGGCCATTAAAAGTTTTTTCAAGGTTATCATCTCACCTTTATGTGTGAGGATTTAAATAAAACTCGTATGATCTCAAGGTAATCTAAAGATCCACTATGCACTTGGTTTAATCTTCATAGGAAAATCAATTTCCTATTGTGATGATTAAACATCCACATCCATCAATTAGAATACATATTGGTTCTGCTCGATAAACTTATGAGTCAATTTACCAGTCAAATCTCAATGTCTTGATTTCTAGTGGCAATACACTGTGCCCCTCCCGACACACACATACATAACATTTGCTAATATACGACCAATTCGTGTTTGGATAAAAATCCTATTCGAAATAATCCCATTCTGAGAACTCATAAACTATCCCAAACATTCTTTTCGACCTTGGTTCTGTATGAATAAGTAAGAAAGATTGAGAAACATGACCATATGATTTAATTCCTTCTCAATAGGAATTTAATGATTATCTTAGACTGATCTTTTTAGTCAACAAATGTTATTATTACACTCGTAGTATCTAAAAGATGAGAACCAACTATGTATCATTTACCCAAATCCGAAGTGATATTTATTTGTTATCTATTTCATAATAAATAATTACAAGTTTTCTATATTCCATATATCATACTGGATAGATATCATATTTATGAAATATGATTCGCTTTCAAGATGCCTTGACATGAAATGGTAGATAAACGAAAACTCAAAATTTCATGCTAAAGAACGTTGATGGTTGATTCATCTTCAAGGCATATTATTTAGAATGCTCATTGAAAGAGCAATTCAGTGAGAGAGCTTGGATTGAATAGGTATTATATTTCTTGAGTGATTTCTCACTTAATTAAATAGTTTGTATATTCTAGATTTGTATGCGTTTTAGTTGTTCATGGTCTTTTTGGGCCTCAACTAGAATAATTTGGTCTCGATGAGTAATGTTAAGGCTAGATCAGTGCTTTCTTTAAAATATTTGAGGTTAGTAATTGTACTCAGTAATCATAACTTCATCGAAGGAGATCTAATGCAGAAGAGCGTCTAAACGCGTGGAACTCATGGGATGTAGGCTCGTTATAGCCGAACCTCGGGAAAACAAATCCTTGTGTGTGTGTGTGTGTTTTTTTTCCCACTAGTTCTTTGAATATTTTCATTGCAATTACAATACCTATTCTAGGATTGCAAGATATATTGGCATAAGAACTTGATTTTCATGAAGTCCCGGCATCTTCAAACAACAATCTGGTTTTGAATAAATTTTGCACCCTAACCAACAGAAGAAGATAGAATCGGCGGATTCGGCTTCGATTCCTCTAGTGAATTTGTTAGTCTTGAAACCATGCATCAAGAACCGATTGATTTTGGTTCGATTCTCGGTGCTTTCTTAAGAACTATTAATGAATTCGGTTATCTCGAGTTTCTCTTTTTCTGCTGGTACATTATGCCAAGATGCATCAGGTTTTGAATACTGGACACCAAAATTATCTCGCATTAAAATTGCATTTTTCATACATTTCTTCTTCTTTCCTTTGAAGCAAAACCTAATGGGTAATGAAAATTCAAATTCAAATTATTTTATAAATACTTTAAAAAACACATGGCTTCCATGCAACTCAATAGGAAAAAGTATTTTTAGTTCAATATTCATAAAACTCAAATTTCTCGTTGTTTTCAAAGTAATCGACCATCAAAACTCACAAGGATTACTAAAGAAAATTAGTTTATAAATACTACATGTATTTTTAGTATATATTACTATGTATTTTCTTAATAATTAATTTTCGATCCAGATTTTACCATTTATGCCGTGTTTAATAGTCTCTCAATTTTTTCGCCTTTATGAATTTATCTTGAGCTTTGCAATGGATTTTTTTTTATTGCCTTGTTTAATTGATTTTTTGTAATGTTGGATTATAAGAATAACATGTGGTTATATATATATATATTTATTTATTTATTTATTTTTCAATCTGACAAGTACTTACATGCATTATTTTTGTAAGTTTTCAATAAGAAGAATCAGATCGAACCAAATCAAAACTTGTAGGTTCTGTTCTGGTCGATTTTATATTTGGATATAAAACCAGTAGTTCCATTTCTAATATTCTTATTGGCATTCGATTCGATTTGATTCCCTTCACAATAGATAGAATCATGCTCTGCCAACTTTAACATAAATGTTGTAAACCAATTATACGCAAATGAGTCATAATTTCCTATTTTGTTATATTTCATTTGGCTTAAATAAGTCAAAAACAATATTTTCAGCCTAAAACCTATAGATTCAACAACTTCTAACATTTAATTCCTTATCGAACATTCGTTAAGGATAATGCTCGAATTCACTAGAACAACATCAAATCACATAAGTTGAAGCTAAGCACAAAACTTTTGTAACAACTTTTGCAATATATACCTACGTGAAAGCTTACTGAATCATGCAAATAAAATTTTCTAACGACTTTTGCAATATATGAATCTCTTGAGTTAGATATAGTTTCCCTTTAGTTCTATTTCTTTTTATTTTCAGTCCTAAAATCTTTTTAGCAGGATCAAGTTCTTTTATTTCAAATTATGATTTTAACTTCTCTTTAATTGACTGGAGAATTACAGAATCCATCCAAAAGCATTTATCTACATATAATAGAAGTTGAAAGAATTCACATTTTCCATCTTCTCTAAAATAGAAACAAGGATCAGTTCGGAACTTTCCTTAAAATTTAGGCCTTGAATATAAGAGTCAAATCTCTTATGACATTCTACGGGTACCTGTTTTAGCCCATACAATAATTTCTTTAACAATCATACTTAAGTTTCTTTTTCCTTTGATTTCAAATTCTCTATTTTGACTCGTATAAATGGTTTCATCAAACGAACCATACAAAAATGCTATTATTATATGAATCTTACTAGAGATGGCTTCTTCATAAGAATTTGGTTCTACATTCAAAGGATCAGATTCCAAACGTGCATACACAAAGTCAGCATATTGATATCTAGCAGATAGTCTAATATGTCTCATTTCCCTATCACTAGCTAATTGATAATTTTGTAAATCGTATTCATGGTCAGATTTTTTTACTCATTCTTTATATCATCATCAGATATAATTTGTGGTTTTCTCTGTAATTCAACTCGAGACTGTTCCACCTCATTGTGAATTGAGTTAAAAAAAAAACTTGTATAGTTTTATCATTAAGATTTATTTATGTTACTTTAAAGTCTTTTTCACCTAATCTTTCTCTTTTTTCACACTAAGATAAGGAAAGATATCTTTATTAAAGATAGCAGGTGCATTGATCATAATTCTATATCCTCTAGATTCTTACATTCTAGGAAGACACACTTTACATATATAGGATCTAGTTTTGACTCCATTTCAAACACATAAGTTGCACGTCCAAAAGTTCTAATGTATGAATGGTAACCCCAAAATAGTTTTCACAACGCTAAACTAATTAGCATGCATCTTGCTCTTTCTAATATAATTCTTTTCATTCTCTTAGCTATCCCATCTTTTCAAGGATTATAAGTTAGTGTACCGTGTCTCAAATATCATTTTTATTATAATACCGATCAATATTGCAGAATTCAAGTCCATTATCAGTTCTTAAATCTTTATTTTCTTACCAGTTTGATTTTCTATCAATGCTTTCCAATCTTTAAATATTTTAAACGTACGTGATTTATATTTTAACAAGAAAATTCAAACTTTTCTTGGAAAATAATCGAGAGTCAATAAAATATTTACATTCTCACATACTCATGTCTTAGACTCGTATGTCTAGACTTTCCGTTATATACTTCATTATATGCTGTGATAAGGTGGCTTGATGATCACATAAGATAGGTATTGAAGAAATATCATATGCACCTAACAGAATCTCATTAAATTTTTTTTTTAGCCATTCAGCCTCTTTTCCTATTTTAGCCAATACTACAAACTCGGACTCTATTGTTGAGTGTGTAATGGTCCAAGATTTGACCGTTCTAACCTCTGATTTTTACTATACAAATAGCTATATTGGTCACTCGGACAAGAGGCGGTTGACCGAACGAGTCATCTGAACTCACATATTTTTTTAACGATTGGAACTCTATAAATACATCTACTTTTTGCATTCAGTACAACATTCTTCAAGAGCATCAAAGTGAAATATCTTTCAAGATATTTCTATAATTTATATTTTCATTCATTTCATTTACTTCTTCAAATCATAAAGTTTGATTGATTCAAATTCTTTAATCATCATCTTCATTAAAGGTTTTCATCTCTTTTTTTATACTCAACTCATTTCTATTATTCATAAAAGAGATATATGTTTTGAAGAAGATCTTTGAACTTAGATTGCATGTCTTTTTTCTACTATTTCATATTAAAAACTTTAATTGATTGAATCAAACTTATAAAATCATTAAATATTTTGAGAAGAGTTTTGAACTTATATTGTATTTATTTCTTTTTCATCTTCTCATTGAGAAATCTTGATTGATTGAATCAAATTTATAATTATTATATGCATCAATGTTTTTCACCTAACACTTGAGCTATCATTTATTACTATTCATTGAAGTGTTAACCTTTCTAAGCACTTAACTTGTTTGTATTATTTATCAAAAGATGAATTTCATTGTAAAATCATTTTGATAAAGTGTGGGTCATGTTGAAGTCCTGTAAAGATCAAATTGTATAAGAATTGATGTTCCTTATTGTAAGTCACTATGTGGGTCATATTGAGTGATATGATCCAAGGTACTGTTGAAGCGATGACAAGCCCGGGGAAAGATTTATTGATAGTTGACGAAGGATCGAAAAAAATGAGTGAAAGAGGCAATGAGATTACTTGTTCAAGCAACGATGGATGATGTCATGTTCTACACAGAAAAAGATGCAAGTTTCATGTTGGGGTCGAGGTCGAAAGTCCAATGAATCATGCAGATCGCAGATCGAGGCAGAAGAAAGCAGGGCTGAAATTTATGCCTATGCGACCGTATAGACATAACAGCCTTGCGGCCGCATAGGCATATACTGAAAATCAAATGAGGTTTTTGGGTTGTTCCATGCATCTATTGCTTTTCTTTGTTCTTCAATTGAACAACAAATCGAACTCATCAAGATCCAATCTTGTGGCGTTCAAATATCAGATTGTGGGTTCTTCATTGTGTAATCAAGAACTTCTACGCATCGTCATTATTGTTGGGTTTTTCGGTTCACCTTGTTGGGTTCAAATTCAAAATCGGGTTTAATTGGCATTCTTGGGTTCCGTAGCAATCTAGTTGTGGGTTTCGTAGTCACCGTTGCTACGGGATTCGCATCAGTTGGTATCAGAGTTTTGGCTCCAATTTAATCAGGTTATATCCTTTATGTTCCTGTTGAGTCATTAAATTCAATTCTTTTCTTAGTTTTTTCGAGTTCTTGAGTCGTTTTTCGTCTCCAATTCTTAGATCCATAATTCTCTTTTGTTGGTAGTACAATCTTGTGATTGAAAAAAAATAAAAATAAAAAGACTTTTTACTGTTAAGGTACAGTACTGTTCATCTGTACAGGGAGAGGGAGAGAGAGAGAGAGAGAGAGAGAGAGAGAGAGAAAGAGATTTGTTTGATTAATTTACTACCAACATTCCTCCATACTTTGGTCATGATTTCGACCTTGTCATCCAATTTGAGTCAAAAATTATAGTTGATATTCTCTTGTGTTTTTCTCATTGTCATTCCAAAATTTCTATACTCCTCTTGAGTCACAATCATCTACATATTCGGTTTTTGAAGTCCCAAGTTTGATCCGGTGAGTTCATTGTTGTTTTTGGAAGCATTTGGTGAAAGTATTGAGTGGTAAAAGGCAGCGGGTGAGATTATTATAGGGTAAAAGCCAATTAAGTGATTCCGAATGAAATTTGGTAAGGTAGAAATTGAGGGAATGTCAGACATGGAGGGTTCAAATTCCAGCCGAAACGATAACCAGGTCAATATGCAGGGTGACAGGATAGTACAAACCATTTTTCTTAGGTCATTGTAAAACAACTAATGATCCCTTTATCACTTTCAAAATGTTGTTATCCGATTTGAAAGAATCATCTTTAGAAATTCCTAATGAGATGAGATTTCTTTTTAGCTTTGGGACATGTCTGACATTTCTTATTTGTCTGACAATGCCATTATGCATTTTGATGGCAATATCACCAATTCCAAGGACGCTTTGTGAGTTATTATCACTCATATATACTTTCATTGGTCCTTGTAGTTGCAAAACCAAAACTTATTAGGACACATATAGAAAGTACATCCTAAATTCAAGATCCACTCCTTATCAACTTCATCATTAGATGATAAGTGTAGTTTCGAACTACACTTATTCAGGGTCCTAAATTATAATATTTTGTTATTGTTTGGACGGATTAGTGACTAATTTGTTATATATTGCTTTTATTTAAAAAAAACTTATGTTTGGACGAAGAAATGGAAGAAAGCATGTAAAATGCTTAAAATGAAGCAAATCCAAAGTTCAGGAATTAAAGTATAAATACTCAAAAGTTGTGTCAGACCTTACGATGAAGATTCGAGAGTGATAAGGGCAAATTGGATAAGGAAAGAAGTCAAATGGATGAAATTATCAAAGTATCATAAAACAACAATTTTCAGTCAAAAAATTATGATCCAGAATTGGAGAAATAATGCTTCTAGAAAAAGTGTATCTCTTTGAATTATTTTTTCAATGCACTTTGAATCACCTCAATTGGGTATCAAAAGATAGAGTTATGATTGAAATACTGAAAGCTGCTTGGGATAAGCATAGGCTCACGTCTCTCCTCCTCTTGTAAGACACCAAGGTTACATAAAGGGTTCAGGCATGTGTCCTAATATGTACTAGGCATGCATCTCAATATAAAAATGAGAAAATTTGATTTTCCAAATTTTTGTTTAATAACAATTCAATACAATCTTTTTAGCTCCTTTAAATACCATAATCTTTCCAGAGCGTAGGGAGACCTCCATAGACCTAAAAATTCATAAATTTAACATATTTTGGAAGCTAAGAACAAGGCGCAATCATCAATCAAATGCAAATTATACAAGTTTATTGAAAATCCTTAATCTAAAGTCGAGATTCAAGCCAAGAAATTGGATTTTTCCAATATCTCTATTATTTCTCAATTCGAGTAATGTCTTTTTATTATTTTTGTATAGTTTAATAATTAGGATGGTTGGCTAGGTTTTATCATTTGTATTGGATGAATGTTAGAGCCCTATTTTAATTTATATCAATTCAAGACTTTAATTTACAAATTTTGTGTTATTGTTTGATTAATTTTACATATTCATTGCATTATTTATTGCTTGATCATCAATTAAATAATTAGTTGCTTGACAATCTAATTCAATATGTGAATATGGTACAACAAACATCTCCAATTTGCACAAGTTGTGGGGTAAATCATATCACTGCCAGTTGCCCATTAGTTTTCACTCACATGGGTCAGCTTGCATAGGTCAGCTATGCACAATTTTTAGAGACTGCAAAATGGATCTTATCCCAATAACTACCATGAGAGTTTAAACAAGCATCTTAACTTCTCATGGGCGGATAGTTCATATTAGAGATATTAGATGAAGAGCAATCCACCATTAGTTCATCAACAGAAACAGAAAATGGCATCCTTCGAGAATCTACTAGTTAAATACATCACCAAGATTGAGACTACGATGTAGAATCAGCAAGCCTCTATATAGAATTAGAAAATCAGGTAGGGTAGATCACAATTGCATTAGCCAATAGACTACAGAGAACCTTGTCGAGCGGCACAAAGAAGAACCTACGGAGGCAAGTATTGGTAGTTGAGACAGTGGATTATGCAACTATTGAGCTCCCATCATTCACTCCCACCACCCAAGTTAAGGCTTATGTGCCACGAATGCTATTCTTCCAAAGGCTAATGAGGCAACCAACAAAGGTTGAGCAATCTCCAGTCATCACCAAAAGTGGTGTTCAATTGCCAAAAATCACTGCAAAAATGAAGGAGACAGAGAAAACTCAAACGCCTACTAAGGACAAGGAACTAGTGGAGCAATTTAAAGAAACAACAAAAAATGATCAACATATAGTTTCAGACATTCCATAGCTTAAGTCAAATGTTCATGGTACTTCACTGACACCACTGCTCCTTTTCCTAAAAGGTTACAGAACACCAAGTTGGAGAAACAATTCATGAGATTCCTGGAGATCCTCAAAAAGCTGCATGTCAACATCCCATTAATTGACGCTATCCTTCAAATTTCAAATTACTCCAAGTCTTTGAAGGAGATGTTGACCAAACAGAGGAAGATGCCCGAGCATGAAACAATAGCACTATCTAAAGAGTGCAACGTGATTGTCCAGCCTAGGATCCCTCCCAAACTTAAAGATCTAGGGAATTTTAGTGTACCTTACTTCATAGAATTCTTACAGTGTATTAATTGTTTAATTGGTTCAAGAGTAAGTATTAACTTAATTTCCTTGCCTCTTTACAAGAAATTGGGATTGGAAGCTCCTAAGACGGCTTCTATCATCCTTCAACTGGCGAACAAATCGCTGAAACACCTCTTCGGAATAGTCGAATATATACTTATCAAGGCGGGATAGTTTACTTTTCTAGCTAACTTCATTATTTTGGACATAGAAGAGGCATATCAAATGTCAATAATCTTGGAAAGGCCATTTCTATCAACAAGTTGGGCGTTGCTGGTTTTGGATACAAACAGAATTATGCTGAGGGTGGAGGATAATTAGCAAAGCTTTACAATGAAAAAAAAATCCACTCAAGTAACCCTCCTAATTTGAAGATTGCCAAAGAGTGGATCATTAATTGACATCCAAGGGTAGGCCAAATGAATGTGGAATTGTTGGTAGGGACAGTAATGGAAACTTGATTATGTGGAAGATGAAAGATAAAAGAAGGAAGTGCAATCAGTGCTGGGCTAAAAAAAATCCCTCTTCAAGCCACTATGAAGAGTCTAGAAACAATAAGAGTCAAGGTAAGAACTTTAAAGGCAACCCAACATTTCTATTCCTTTTATTTATTATGCCTTCTAGTCTTAGGATTACTTAGATAAGTTTTTATTTAATTATTAGAGACTCATCATCCATTTTTTGTTTCCCCTCAAGTCCTCGAGATTTAGTTGGCTTATTCGATGTTTGAACTAAGTAACACTTAATTCCAGGGATTTGATCTTAAATGTTTTATCTAACCGCATTGTAACGTCGCAGAACACTTAAACCAACATTGACCAAAGAGAAACGGGAGAAATAGGAAAAAGCTAGCCATTAGATTTCATGCCATATCAAGGGAGTATTTTCTTCCTTTACTTTTTCACCCTTTTATATATGAGAACTTAGAATTTAAAACATTGATGACAATGTCTAGTTTAAATTTGGGGTGGAAAATATGAGTTTTCTTTAGTTTTGTGTGTTTTATTACTTTAAATATTAGAAAAATACGGAAAAAAATGAAAATTCCAAAAATATTTTTTTTTTGTTTTGTGCTTGCGTGAGTTAGTTGACATGACTTTCAATGGGAAATATATTTTATTATGAATTGATCTATAATTGGTGAACTGGTTGCATGCTTAGGTTCATTTTTGCTTTTTTATGTGAAATTTGATATGTATATTGAGCACATGAATTAAGTTAAATATCATTAAGAAATGAGTTGATTCCATAACTCGATAGGTCGAAATAGTAGATCATAAATGTTAAACCCTAGCCACTAAATTTTATATCCTTAGTCCAAATTTAGAATAGTTTTGGGGGATTTCACTATTGTAGGAAGATGCTGAGATAAATGGGGATTTCATGTGTGAAATTAAAAATCTTGAATGGAATGTCTAAGGTCAATATGATGAAATTGTTCAAAAATCTTAAGTTAGAGATCGGTTTACTTGGATAAATGTTTAATGAGGGGCATTGCACTAATCAAGACATAAAAAAATATTTTATTTGAAAATTTCTTTTTGTAACCTTTATGATTCGAGTTACTAAACATATAAGGGTGTTAAAAATGTTGTCTTAAAGTCAACTAATTTGGGAGTTATCGACTTAAAAATTGTTATATAGATCATTTAGAAAGATTAAGGTAAAGAATGATGCAAATAAAGAAAAATCGTTGAAAATAAGAAAATTAAGGGAAAATACAAAAACAAAAACCAGAAAAAGCAAATACATGAAACAGAAGATGCATCAAAATACCTTAATTATCTCTCAAACACTTATTTAGCGAAATTCGAGTTTTTATAAGAGATTATTAGCCTAGTTGAGTTCTAGAGATTAAGCAATCAAACTTGACGGAGAATCATTGTTTATTGACATGCTGAACTACAATTGGTGAGATTTATATAAACTAGAGAGGTGATGATAATATAAAATTCAATCTTAGATCCCAAATTTGAAAAGAGCGAAAATAACAAGTTTGAGGGTGTGTAAATCTCACGAGTGTGGATAAGAACATATTTGACCATTAAGAGCCGGGAAGGAAACAACTTTCGAATTCATGATGCTATACTTGATTCTTCACACACGCGCGTCAACTTTGCATTGAAAAGGTAGACTTTGATTTCTGTATCGGGATCTTGAAGTTGTGTTTAGATTTAATGTCATTATTTTAATTCTAAGATAAAATGCTAGGTTAGCTAGCTAAATATTTTTTCATGTTTGTGTGTTTGTTCTATAGTTGGGTTTTAGTTTTGTTTGAGAACAAACAAAGTTTCAAGTTTGGAGGTTCGACAAGTGTAACACTTATTCGGGGTCCTAAATGATGATATTTTGTTATTTTTTGGACGATTTTGTGCCTAACTTGTTATTTATTGCTTTTATTAGGAAAAAGTCATGTTTGGACGAAGAGTTTGAAAAAAAAAAAAAAAAAAGAACAGAAAATGGCTAAAATGAAGCAAATTCAAAATTCGGGCCTAAAGTGAAAATACTCAAAAGTTGTGATAGGCATCACAATGAAGATTCAAGAGTGATAGGGGTCAATTGGACGAGAAAAGAAGTCAAAGAGATGAAATATAGTCAAAGTATTATCAAATATCAATTTTCACCTGAAAAAGTTATGCTCCGAATTTTCAGTTCTAGATCGCTACCCATTTTTGGCATAGAAAACGTTTGTATCAGAGACAAGGTATTTCTAGAAGAACTGTATTAGTTTGAGTTAGCTTTTCAACGAACTTTAAATTATTTCAATCAGATATCTAGAGAGAAAGTTATGATAAAAATACTGAAAATTGCTCGAGACAATTCCCTCACCCTCTTCTGAGATGCTTGAGGCTGCATAAAGGCTTCAATTGAAGACTTTAATTTAGGAATTTTGTGTTATTGTTTGATTAAATTTATATACTCATTGCACTATTTATTACTTGATCACAAATTAAGTAGTTAGTTACTTGTTATAGTGTAGGAATACTCACAACGAATCTAGAACGTTGTAAAATCAGCATGTGTAGCTAGAATTAAGAATAATCCCTTTCACACATACAATCTTGTTGATAATATAAACTAAATGCATACTTTCATATGATTTCGTACAATCTTATTAGCTTTATCGGTTGTTAAAAATGCATGAATTGAATAAAATGATTATTGAGAATTGAAATAGATGAAAATAGGGGATATGTAAATCCAATACAAACATTCACATTAGATTTAATCATTCTTTATTGCTTTCTCAAAGTAGAATTAGAATAAATAACAAACAAATCACAACTATTTTGATGTTATCACACTTCGAATTTAATAATAGCTATTAAATTACAAATTAAATGTTATTCTTCGTGGAAACGATATTCTTAACTCACAAATCTTAATACTTGTACAATGATCTTGTACGCTTACAAGTTTCGCACGAACATTAGACACAATTATTACAAGTAGGCTGTCTAATTCAAAACCAACATTAGCATTAGTTAATTCAACGTTGTTTAGATCCTTCAATTTTTTCTTCCACTCAAAACAATCTCTTTTAAAGTGTCCTAGTTTCCCATAACTATTACACATTTTATTGCTTTTATCTCTTGATTTAGACCTTCCTTTAGATTTTGATTTAAATTTTCTATTTTGGAAATTACTTTCCTTTTTCTCATTTCTTCCTCTTACATACTCTCTTCTCTTGAATTAGTTTTAGATTCTTTCTTAACCTCTAATTTTCTAGATCTTAGAGCATCTCTTGAGTATTTTATTGCATTTCTGATTTCCCTATGTGGTTTGGACAACGAGTTCAATAGAATTACAACGAGGTCCTTATAATCAAATTTTGTCATTATGAGCAAGAATCTTAACTATGATGCTAAAATCACTCAAGTTAGCTTCTAAATCCATTTTAGTATCATCTTAAAGCTAAACAATTTCTTTAAAAGATAAATTTTATTTGTCAATGTCTTAGATAAGAACAAAGCTTCAAAGGCAATCTACAAGGAGAAAGGCTGAATGCTCAGTCGTGGACCCCATCCCCATGTGAGATGACTGTCAAGATGTATGTGTAAAAAGGTTGTAGATGTAGTATTTCTCGTGTACAAGGCTCTAGCTGTTTTAGCCTCTTGCACTTGTCTTACTATATTATGATATGAATGCAAAATGATTGAACAAGTAATATTCAATGATATTCATTTAAAAGATCACACAATCAATTTTCAAGTTCTGGAAAATTAAAGCATATCTTATTTCTCATGTCAATCAATTATTTAAGTATAGGAATTAACAAGTCACTTAAAGAATTTCTCAACAAATAGACATGCGTATACATATGTTGATTACGTTTTCTAAACAAATTTCAAAGAGAGTTTTAGAACGGTCTCACACAATACTGTTGATGAACAATATTAAAAAAATATATATCCAAAACCCTTTAGAAGCCAATAATCCACTCAGGCAATCAAGCCTTCGCCTCTACCATTACAATTTCACTAGACCGTTTTAAAAAAATGTGTCTGTATAGATCTATTCAAAATCTAAGCAGATAACACAGTTCTTTTTTCTAGTAATTTTCAGAAAATTAAAATCACCCAGAAGCCTAGAAGAGGCTATGATACCAGATTTGTTGGGTATTTTGACCCAAAATATAGAACTAATGACAAAATCAAACGAAGCACACAATCATAAAGTAGTAAAAAACATGATTCAATTGTTCATCCAGTTCAACCAAGCTAATTTGGGGGGCTCAAAGGCTAGCCCATCACTATGTGCAAAATAACCTCACAAGATAGTACACTAATTAAAAAACCCAAATAAAAAACGACACTTGGTCAATGATACACAAGGATCTCACAAATCAACACCTTAATCTATGCAAGAACAAGAAACCCACGACTTGACCACTATACAGATTTTCACCATTATTCCAGGCCTAAAAACACTGTAGCAAAAGGATTTTCACAGGGTTACGACAACTAGATTAGGATCCCTTGAGAGATCACAAGATCATCAGAAAAAGAAGAAGATGAAAAACGAAGGACGAGAGAAAAAAAAAATGGAACTTGACAAACCAAAAGAACGAAAAATTGAGAGCCAAAATATCCCCCACAAGCCATATTACCCTGATAAAAAATCACAGCCATTGATCAAAACGAGTTGTCCAAATCCCCTTTTAACTAGCACAATCCAAGTCAAGCCAAGACAATCAATTGCCACATGGCCTTTCATAGCCAACTAAGTTGCTTACATGAAAGACTATTTTCTTAAGGTGTTAATTGAGAAGCACAATTTTACACAAGTGCATCTGTGTATTCCTTCTAACTCTAGACGTGTGGTCAATGTCCCTCTCCCTTCTGTCCTTGATGTTTATTCTAATAAAATACGGCTGTAGAATTGGGAGATTTTCATAAATAGTCTGTCAACAAAGGGTTTTTAAGTTTTTTTTGTTAAAAAGTCAATTTTACCCTTAATGAAATAGGTCATTTATTGCAAAATAAGTTCTTAAGCTTAGAATAGTTTTATTTTTTCTATTTCTATTCGTTTTCACTAGATATTTCATCCGAATCTAATTTTTCTTCAAAAATCTCTTTATCAATTTCTATTTTTCAAAGTTGACTTTGTTACATTCATATCTAATTTGTTCAAAATCTGTAATTAGTATTCTAACTCTCCTTTTTGGACATTCAGTGCTTATATGTCATTCTTCATTACAATTCCAACATTTACATCATTTTTTATCTAATGGTTTTTTATTATAAGATTTATATTTTCTTTTGAAATATTTCATTTTTGGTTTAAAATATTTCTTTTTAAACTTTTTATATTTTTTTATATTTCTTATGTTTTATTTTTCTTCTATAATCATGACATCCTCAATTTCCTGGTACTTCAGTGTCTTGACAACAAATTTTATCTTGTATAAATCCTAATTGTTTATAAATAATTTGACTGCTACACATTGCACTTATTTCATCTCTTATAGTTCTTATGATAAATCCTAAAGTATAGGTTTTTGTATTTCTTCTAATTTGTCTTTCTTTAATCTTAATTATTTCATGGTGGTGATAATTTTCTAATAAAAACTTCCTTTTAATAATCTTTATCGATTCTACTTCCAAATATTATATAATAATATTTATTATATTCACAGCAATATTCATTAAGATAACACATATTACAAATTTGTAATTGTTTCATTCTATTCTTAGCATTTTCTATTACTTCTGCTTTAGCTTTAGTACTTTCATTTACCCAATCTTTTCCTGCAAATTCTCTATAAATTCTTGTAACAACTCTATTTATACTTTCACTTATGCTAATTCCAAATCTTGCTTCAATACTATCTATTACTTCTGTTTTAGTTTTAGTACTTTCATTTATCCAATCTTCTCATGCAAATTCTTTATAAATTCTTGTAACAATTCTATTTATACCTCCACTTATGTTAATTCCAAATCTTGTTTCAATACTATCTTTTCAAACACTTTTTGTTGTATCTTCTAATCCTCCGTACCAATTAGCTACATTTTCTTTAAAAGTTGTCAATAAATATTCAGTTCTATTTTTATTATCGGTATTATTACGATTTTATTTAAAGTGTGCTAACATATTAGTACTTCATTCATTAATAGTTTTTCTAACATCTAATTCACAATCTAGGTATAAATATGATCATGTAATTTTCATTTGACATGATTCTCTTAATACTGGTTTAAATTGATCTCTATACATTTTTTCTTTTCCAATTTTAAAATCAAGTTCAATATTAACATATCTTCTAAGATATATTTCAGCTTCATATCTAGTTGTGCTAGTTTCTCCAAAATCTTCTTCTTTAACTGATCGTGATCCTCTCATTCTTCCAACCATATGATTTTTTAGTTATTTCTTCACTAATTTTTAAATCTTCTAAGTCGAATATTAGATTTTCCATATCTTTATTCATTATTCCTCTATAGTTAATTTTTCTTCTTTTTTAATAAGATTTTCTTCTTGTTTTTTAAAATCGATTAACAATCTTTCAATATCATCTTTTAATCCTTCATCAAGTTCATTAGTTCTTCACACTTTTCAATTTTCTTTCTAATTTCTTTAAGTTCTTCAGTATAATTTGGTTTGAATGGTTTTTCTTTATTTAAATTTTCTATTATTCTATTTAAAAGATTTTCTATTCTTAAGAAATTATTTTGTAATTTTTTTTTTCCTTCATAGCTTATCTCAACTCTAATAATTTTTTCTTCACTTTGTTTTATACATTTCTCAATTAAATTGATTTTATCATTCATACTCATCTTTTAGATCTTTTACAAGGTGGTTTAATATTTTCAAATCCTAATTTATCTAATAAAATATTCATTTTATAATTAATAATATCTAATTTTTCCTCTAAAGTTGCAATTTTATTAATACTATTTTTCTATGAAATTTTTGATATTTGATTTTGAATTTCTTCAAGTTTAGCTTCATCAAGCATTTCTAAATTATTAATTTGTTCTTTAATTTTATTAAATTATTTAGACATATTTTTACTTAAATCTTCTAATCTTTCTTTAACTATTTTATCTTTTGGATCTATGTTATTAATTCCGTCTGTAGCTTCTATATCTTTAGACTTTATTTATCCTAATTGTTGCCATAAAAATGTATTAGTCCAATTTGTAGTCATAATTAATAATTCACTTGTATTTCCCAATGAACTTAAGGTTGAAACATAGTTGTATTTCATCCTTTAGTTTGATAACTTCCTATTGGTAGTCTTATATTTTCTATTTTTTGTTTATCAAATCTTATTTTTGTTGATAAACTCATATTAGTCTAGTAGGCTTAAGGGATTTACTACTATATTACTTATCATTTGTTCTATTTCCCTGCTTAATTATTCTTCTCTTCTTAATTCTCTTGTAATTTCATTTCTTATTAATTCTCTTTTAATTATGTTCTAATTAAAAATTTCTTTTTCAATTTCTCTTCGATTACTTCTGATTATTATTTGTTCTTCTTAAATTTTTATTTTATTATCACAAAATTCTTTATTTATTCCAGACATATTTTTATTCTTTAATCGTTGTGTATTCTAGATATTCTTTTAATTTAAAAAGATCTAGTTTATTGTTAATAATAGATATATAAAATTTTAACTTTAGATTAAATTTTAATTTCTTATATTCTTGTGGTAATCTATTCGAGATATGTTTTTACAATTATAAGTTTTTTATGTGATTCCTTAAAATTATATTTATGAATATTTTTAATTCTTTTATTCCTTATCATCAAAACTATATAATTCAACAACATTATAATAATTCTCATATTTCTCTATATTTTCAAATGTTATTTCACTATTTTCACTATCTAACCAAAAAAATATAATCTTTTTTTATTATTTCTTTAGATAATATTTCTTTTAACCCAAAATAAGCAATTGTAAGACATTTTTTATAATATCTAGAATCTCTTTTTATGAAATTTATTCCTCTAGTATAACTATCATAAGTTTCTGAGATATCTATTATGTGACTATAATCAATACTATTAGTATATTTAAAAGGTACAATTCTATAATACAATTCGTAAGTTTCCATAATGAAAAATTCTTCAAAGTATATAATCCTATAAAAATTCTTATATAATAATTTTCAAAAAAATCTTTAGACAATAAATCTCTTCGTAATTTAAAATAAGGGTCTTACCACGCTTCGCAAAATAGCAAAAATATTATACGTTCCTGGTCACAGTCGTCACAAAAGTTGGCCAAAGTCCAACAACATCACAACAAAACGTACACAAGGTACTCAAGACTCTCAAACAGACTCACTGTGTAGAACATCACTCAAAGCGTAATAAAAGATTTATTTCAAACTCAAAGACTTTATTGATCTGATGATTGCTTGAAAGTTATTATACAAAGATTTTTACAAAGATTGATACTCCGAAGAGTGGTTTCTACTCTTTAAAGAAAGTGATTACAAAGATCATTTTAATAGAATATATATTTTATGTGGATTTTTTGGTCATGCCTCTTCAAGTAAGAAGAGTCTTAATTTATAGAGAAGCTCTAACTTCACCAAGAAGCTTCAGCCAATCAAAGTTTTACAACACAAAAGCAAAAGTACAATAATTCAAAGTGGTTGAAAATAATTAAAGTACTTTGTCGGCAACTTTTATTCCAGCTTTAATAGTTGTCTTCTCTTCTTTAATGCTCACATGGTGCTGTCTTGTAATGTTGCTTTCTTATCGTCTTTTATTTGTGGACGTGTCCCATCAATCTGCAAGCTTCTTTTATGCATTCCTCACTTTCAAGGAATTGATCATTAACAATTTTACAAATCTTTTCTTCAAAAAATTTTGATTCTTTATCTCCTCTACATATAAGAATTCAATTATTGCTCATTCCATATACTATGTATATTTCCCCATAAAAGAACTGCATTGTTGAGCAGACTGATTTTATTCCAAGAGTTCGTCTGTAAATCATCCATTTTCTGTTGATAGTGGGCAATTCTTTAAAAATCTGAATCTCCTTGAGTGGATTTTCATTATTTTTTCGAATAGTGACGAGATGATGTTCTCCATACCATTCCGGTTCCTTATATTCATGATTAATTGTGTAAAATCTCAGTTCAATTGGTTGTTTATCACTGAATTTTTTTAAAAATAAAGAATTCTTTATCAAATTGTTCAATTTCTTTTAGATCTGCTCCTAGGAAGAGTCGATTTAAGAATTCAAATGTTGCCAATTTTCGAACAATACTAGGATCTGCACCTTGAACCACACTAATCCTCTGATAAATCGTCGTTGGAATGGCTGTTAAGTAAAGAGAACTTCATTCTCTTAAATTATATACCCATTCTGAAAACTTATAATACTCATTTTCCATGGGATGAAGATTGGTTCTAACATGATGAGTAGTAATTATTCCTTTTGGTGATTTGAGGTCACTAGTCGATGCTTTTTTTATTTTCTTGGAATTCACTGATAACAGTAGGCTGTTCCAATGAGCCTGTTGATAAGGATGTTTCACCTAAAAGGTGAGTGACTCCTTTTCCACAAGTAAATTTTTTCAACAATTTGTCAATACTGACAGGTGATTGTTGTGGACCATTTTTATGACTTTTTCCTTTTGTGATGTAAGAGAGTCATTTCTCTTAAATTTCGAATCTTCACTTGAGGTGGATGTATTAATCTCCTGAAATGGGATGTGACTAGTCTTTCAGCTATATTCACCTTTTTCTAAAGGAGGGTACTCCTGGCTACAGGTTACAAAGAAGTCTAAACATTCTGTCAATTTTTCAACTATTTTTTCTTTATTATTATTTAATTTCTCAATCTTTTTTCCACTTTCAACAACCTTGTTTGATAAATCGCACAGAGTTTATCGAATATCAAGATGATCCTCTTGGACAACAAGATAATATGCATTAAAATCTGTTAGAAGATTTTGTAATTCCTTTGTAAATGCTTCAATCTTTTCCATATTCATGATTTCTACTTAAGAAATCAGCAAATAAATTATCATTTTCTTTAATATATTCAAATTTAAAACTATAAAAAGATAATAACACTTGCCATTTATGCAATCTTCTATGTTGATGTGAATTTGGTAATTTATTATTTACTAGTCCATTAAGTTGAGTATTATCTGTTTGAACAATAAATTCTTTGGGTAACAAGAACATTTTAAATTTATTTATTCCTTTAACAACTGCTAATAATTCTTTTTCATTGATTGAATAATTTACTTCAGTATTATTAAATGTTCCACTAGTATATCTACAAATTTCATTTAAATCGATTTTTAATAAAGCACTCCAATATAAATCTGATGCAACTATCTGTATAATTTATTTATCATTTTCATCAGGGAGTCTGAGTTTAGGTAAATTTTTACAATTTTCTTTTAAATTTTTAACACAAAGAGTATGTTTTTCATTTCATCCTAACTTATTTGATTTTCTTAATAGTTTCTGCAATTTATTTCTTTTTCTTGCAAGTTTTTCTATAAATCCTTCAACATAATTAAGACATCCTTTGTTGCTTATTTTCAAGTTTATTAGGAAATAGAATTATTTTTTCTGAATTATGAGGTTGTAATTTTATTCCTTCACTATTTATTATCATTTCTAAAAATTCAATTTCATTTTTTGCAACTTCTGCTTTTTTCTGACTAAGTATTATACCTTCTTTTGAGCAAAGTGTAGCAAAGCTTCTAAGATGTTTAAGATGATCTTCATATGTTTCTGAACAAATAAGTATGTCATCAACATAAACAATAAGAAAATTATAAATTTTAAAAACTTCATCCATTATTCTTTGATAAATCTGTAGTGCATTTTTTAATCCAAATGGCATAACTATCCGTTCATAATATCTCTGAGGGGTACTAAATGATGTTAATGGTATACTATTTTTTTCAAGCTTGATTTGCCAAAATCCAGATTTACAATCAAATTTTGAATAATATTTTTTTATTCTTAGCTATGTTTATTAGGACTTCTTTATTTGGTAGATAACATCCATCAAATTTAGTAGTTTTATTAAATTCATTATAATTTATTATCATTCTAGGTTTTCCTCTTTTTATTTCTGCATGATTTCTAACCATAAAAGTTGGACTACTATGAGAGCTATTGCTTCTTCTTATAAGTTTTTGATTAAGAAGTTCTTGAATTTGTATTTGAAATTCTTCTTTATTTTCTTGATTATAAAGCATATGTTTGACTCTAATAATAATTGTAGATTCAAGTAATTCTATCTTAGCTGTAATTTTTTATTTTTCCCATTTTTCAAGTGGATTATCATTATAATTTTTGGCTAAAAGATCTTTTATTTGGTCAAGAGTAATTGTTCTGATTGAGTATTTGAGTAATTTTAGTATAAATTCTATTTTTTCACTACGCTGAGCTGCCTGAACTTTGAATGGTTTAAATTCTCTAGCAATTTTTAGTAAATGTCCACATGTGGTTCTTAATTGAATAGTATAAATATTTTGACTATATTGACTAAACTGTTGTAAAAAGTCATTTCCTAAAATAATATCACAATCATTTATATTATATTGGTAAACATTTTTTACAGTTACTATTTTAGATCTTATGATAACTTCTATATTTTCATTTTTGTATTTTAATGATTTTTTTGCTCTAGTTATTCCTTGTAGAGTTAATTGTTGTTTGTTTTCTATCCATTTTGGTAATAAGAATTCTTTAAAGACAGTTATTTCAGCCCCTGTATCAATTAGAGCACAAGTAGTTATTTTTTATTCGAATACAGTTATTTGTATATATACACTTATTAAAAAATTTATCTCTCTACTCATCTTTCCTTAGGGCAATATGTAGTTATTATTTGATGTATAATAAGAATTTCTTCATTGTCTATTTTATAATTATCTAGACTATCTAAGAATGAATTTCCTAATAATATTGAATGTTCATCAAAATTCATATTATTATATATATAACATTATATGTTTAATAATAACTTCCAAGTTTAATTTGAACTTGTCATATGATATCACAAGAATTTATTTTTCTTTCAAAATATCTATAACTATAGGGTTCTACTTTTTTCTTTTTAATTCCGTTATCTATAAGAGAGCAAATATGATTCTGACTTGCTCCAGTATCAATAAGTATTCTACTTTTATTTATCCATTTATTTTCATTAAATAATTTTCCTTTAATTCCATAGACAATATTGTTTTTATTTTGTTTTATATGTGAAATACTATGTCTTGCTATACTACTACTTCCAATAATTATCTTATTTTCTTTATAAATTATTTGTTTTGGTATTAAATGTTGATCAATAGTTATATCATTATCATGTCCTATCTCAAATTTTTCTATTTCCTCTATATCTTGTTCTCTAAGTAGAATTGCTTCTCCTATATCTCTAAATTCTTCATCGATTTCTATAAAAGATTTTTCCTTATATATGTTTCCATAATTACTATTTGTATAACAATATAATCCTTGATATAATATAGTAAAGATTTTATTATCATCTTTTAATATTTTATTAGTCATCTTAAAATGTAGACTAAGACAATCATCTAAATTTTTATCATTTATATGCACACAATATTTTGGATAATAACTAAATTTCAATTTTTTATAGGCTAAATTTCCTTTAATTATTCCTAAATTTTCATTTTCTGCAGTTATACATCTTTCATCTTGTAAATTAAGTATTATAGGACTATTAATTCCTTCTTTAAAACATGATTTTATTATTATTTGTACTCTACCAAGGTAGACATAAGATATTTTACTTTTTTTTTTTCTTGTTTTAATTTTCCTAAGAATTCATTAATACTTCCTTTTGTATTAGATTTAGTTTTCATTTTTCCCTGTGTATGTTTTACATCTATGACTTTTTCTATTTCGTGATATTCATTAATAACTAGTTTTTTTTTTAAAGGCTGAACCTAAAATACTAAATAATCTATTTTCTCTTGGAGGCTTAAAATTTAATTCTGCTTTATTAATTTTTCTAAATTTATCCCAATCAAATTTCCTTTTAAAGCATATTCTTCTATCCCTTCATAAACTTCAGTTTCTATATCCTCTGTATTTTCAATTTCCATGATCTCTCCATTTTACCGAGAGGGGGGGGGGGGGGGGGGGGGGGGGGGGGGGGGGGGGGGGTTAATGCAAAGATATAATTATTATAAAAAATACAATTATATCAAATTTGTCGAACCCTGAATTTAAATTTTTAAGGAATGAAATGGAATCTATTTTATAATAGAATGACTTGTTTTAAAACCTTTTATATTGAGGGTATTTTTGGAACTTTAAATTTCTAAAATGGTCAAAGGCCATTCTTGAAATATGGCTTCAATTTTAGGTTATTTACGTGTATTTCCCTGTAGAATCCAACCCTCCATTGGGACTAGGGTGAGGCCAAAAAATCAACCTAGTGTCGAATGGTGTTTTGATAAAAAAAAGTGATTGAAATTTTTTCATTGATTAGAGCTCACACTCTAGAAAATTATAGAAAAAAACAGCATTCTTGGAGTTCTTGAAGATTATCGAAGAAAATTGGAAGGTAAGAGAATTCGTTGATTGTAAGAGGTTAAAAGCGCGAATCAAGGGCAACGTACTAAATATCTATGTGTTATATTAATTTAAAGACATGTTACAGAATTCCAATTTCAATTTTTAGATATTTAGTATCTCACATAAATATACGGTGGTGCTTACCTAGCAAAAGTTTAGGTAATTATGAAGAGTAATGTTATTTAGTACCGACGATGTTATAAGTTATAACACGAGTCTAGTTGACACTAATTGTCATTAAATGAAATGTTTAAATGAATTGCACAATTTCACATTTAATTGAACGTATGACATAATGTGACATAAATTAGAGCTCTAGCACCACTAATGTTATATAGCATTATTCAATTATGAATTGGCAGATCTACAAACATGTGAGGATTTTATAGGATTGAGATGATATTATAAGGATTCTACTTATTGATTTTCAAATATCACTATTTAATAACTCAGTTAGCGAGGACAAATAAGAATTCTCATTTGAATGAAGAATGAAAAATTAAAAACATCTTCAAGAAATTCTATATTTTTAAAGAGTATATCTAAAATATAAAGAACATCTATAAATTTAAAAAGTCAAAATTTTTAAGCACTACGATAGGCACTTTATATTTAACACTTAATTTTACTATTTTCAAAAATATTTATTATTTTTTCATATCTTTCATTTTCACTAGCTTCTCTCCAAGTTATTATATTATTTTTCTTCATTAAAAATTAAAATATTTTGAATATATTTTATTATAAAGAGTGAATTTGGCTTTCCAAATTTGGGGAACCAAACTCACATTCTAAATTAAATGAATGAAGATAAGAGAATTCATGACTTGAATGTGCAAATAAGAACATATTTGGATAACATGATGGGTTTTCCCATAGACAATTAAAGGAAGAGATTGATATATATGGATCATTGTTAATACATTGACCAAGTCAGCTAGCTTATAAGAATTACTTTCTATTTGGTTTAAGTTGATAGAAAAACATAGAAAAGAGTAATCAATCCAAAACATTATTAAACCTTATAATTTATCAAAATCCTTTCTCAAATATAACCATGCATGTTGAAATCAATGAGAATGAAAATAGCGAAAGCATAAAACATACCTTAAACCATAGATTTCAGATTATTTGCCTGAAGGGGTTAGATCTTCCAATTTGATTTGTGAACTTCACTTCAATTTTGATCTCCATTGATGGGATGTAGAGATTCTTGAAGCACACACTCAGAATGAGGACAATAACTCATATATTCATAAGATAATGACCATTTATTATCTTTCATTTGTTTCAAATCGACCTCTCAACAATTTAAAACAAACTTTCGGTCTCTACACTTTAATTTCATGAAACCTAATACCCATTAGTCAAATTTCATCTTTAGTGTATCACTTTAATTGACTAATATACTTTAAATAATAGCACAACACATTTTAATATGTTACGTGTGACCCTAAATATGTTAGAATTTTTCCACATAAGTTGGTTCAAATATAAGTGAAGGTAAGTTCTAACTATAAATATTATCATTTTTCATTACATAGAATGATATCGAAGGTTTACATCAAAATTTTGAAAGAGTTCGTACACGGCCAATGTAAACCAAGTTAAATTCTAGTACATCCAGGTGAAGTCAGGTGGAGGCTTTTTCTTTTCCATACATCAGTCTAGTAATTTTTTATTTTTTACCTTCAAAATTAAATGAGCAGACCCTGCCACCCTGAGTCACTACAAGAAATTTATATTTTTTCATACAAAATTTCCATTAACAAATTGAGATTTGTGGGCGGAGTTCACTTTTCTTTAGAAAACGATGTTTCGTAGGATTACGATTTACTTCAAAATTTTCAATAAGTTTGACAGGCAAGATATATCTTTTGCCAACACAAAAAATTTGACGTATTCATAGGCTAATAATTAACCAAAAAAAATTTAATCTTTTATTTATATTTTTAGCAGAAAAATATTTGATCTATTTGTGAGCATGTTTGGTACGGCTTAAAATTCAATTAAAATTGAAAATATGGCCGTTATTGGATCTCACTCGTTTAATAAAAGTCAACAATAACGGCTATATTTTCAATTTTAATCTCTATCAAACACCATCTGTAGATTGAGACGGTTATCGGTTAAAACCCGACCCTACCCATTTCAAAAAAAAAAAGGAAAAAAAATTGAAACCCAATCTCATTATTTCTCCTGCTTCAGCAGTACCCATCAGTTGGTGTCGTTCCTCTCCTTCAGTTTGACTGTCATTCATCTACTCTCCAGTTCAGTTGCCAACTCTCCGGCTATAACGCCCCTGCGATGGGATCAGGTGTGGAACTTGTGATTTTTACTGCTGCTTCTCTAATCCTTTTCTACTTCTGCCCTTTACTTTACCCCGAAATTTGTCTCTATCAATTTAATGCTTATACCATTAAGCCAGAGATGGCAAACTGGACGAGCGGCTAGTCGGCTCGGCCGCTTGAGCCGCGAGCCGCTCGTCAAATGACGAGCCCGAGCCGAGAGAGAAAGCAAAACTCACAGCAAATATCCTGTTATTGAATTTGAGAGGAAGAAAATCTTGGAGGGAAAATATTTTTACTTACTAAAAACAAATACAGTAGTAATAGATTAAATAGGCAAGTAAAATAAAAAGGCGGGAAAAGACAGTTGGCAAAACTAATTGAGCTAACTAACTTTCTAATTACCGAGCTAACTAACTTTCTAATTACCAACTAATTGCCTAATGATCGTACAAAAATATTATAGGACAATATTTCTAATACTCCCCCTCAAGATGTGCGTAAATATCCTTCACACACATCTTGGATAACAAATGAACGAGATTCGAAGGAGGTAATGGCTTGGTGAATAGATCTGCCAGTTGATGCCTTGAACGAATTGGTAGTAATTTGATGATGCTAGCATTGATTTTGTCTCGTATGAAATGGCAATCCACCTCTATATGCTTCATTCTTTCGTGAAAAACAGGGTTGGTGGCAATCTGAATAGTGGCCTAGTTATCACAATAGAGTGCAGCTGGATTCGAAGTACAAGCTTGGAAATCTTTTAGTAACTGTCTAATCCATATGATTTCACTAACAGTTGAAGCAATGGCTCTGTATTCTGCCTCTGCTGAAGAACAAGATATAGTGGGCTGCTTCTTGGATTTCCATGAAACCATTGAGTTGCCAACAAAAATACAAAACCCAGTAGTGGATTTTCGAGTATCAACACACGATCCCCAATCAGCATCTGAGAAAGCTCGAATGTTGATGTCTGCGTCTAAGCTGGTTTGTGATGAAAACAGAAGACCTTGTCCAGGGTGACCCTTTAGATATCTCAGCAAGTGATGAACGGCTTTTAAATGTGTCAATCTTGGTTGAGAAACAAACTGACTCAATTTATGAACAACAAAAGTTATATCAGGACGTGACAAGGTTAGATACAGAAGCTTTCCAATTAATCTTCTATAATGAGAGGCATTAGGTAGTAAGTCTCCTTCATGTTGACTAAGAGAAAGTTTAGAATCCATGGGGCTATTTACTGGTTTGCAATCCAGGTAATTGGTATCTTCAAGCAATTGCATTGTGTATTGTCTCTGTGATATAGTAATTCCAGAGGATGATCTGGCCACTTCGATCCCTAAAAAATATTTCAATGTCCCCAGGTCTTTAAGTTTGAACTGGGTTTGTAAGAAGGCTTTTAGGGAATTTATCACTTCAATATTCGGACCAGTAATCACTATATCGTCTACATATACTAGTAGGGCCACAAAGTTCGACCCTGAGCCTTTTGTGAAAAGAGAATAGTCTCCCTTTGACTGTGTAAAACCATACTTCACAAGAGAATGAGTAAACTTAGAATTCCATTGTCTTGAGGCCTGCTTCAGGCCATATATGGATTTGTGTAGTCGGCATACCAATTTCTCCCCCTGATTTGATGGCTTAAGCAAATCATATCCAAGTGGAAGATCCATATACACTTCTTCGAATAAATCCCCATTCAAAAAGGCATTATTCACATCTAATTGTACCAAATGCCATCCATAGTGAGATGCAAGAGTGATCATCAATTTGACAGTGACTGTCCTTGCTACAGGTGAAAAAGTGTCAAAATAGTCAAGCCCTTCTTGTTGGGTATACCCCTTTGCAACTAGGTGTGCCTTATGCCTTTCAAGTGAACCATCGGATCTGAATTTGTTCTTATAGATCCACCTGCATCCCACAGTATGTTTTCCAGGTGGCAACTTCACAATTGACCAGGTATGGTTATCTTCCATAGCTTTTAACTCAAGTTTCATAGCTTCACACCAATGAGGAAACTTAACAGCTCGATGAAAAAATTGGGGTTCGAAATTTGAGGAAATTGATAGGACATAATGTCTGTTAGAGTCTGATAGGTTATGATATGAGATGAAATTTGCAATGTGATAAGAAGAATGAGAAGAAGGGTGATTACCATGAGCCATCAGATTACAGTGATAGTCATGGAGATATTTGGGAGGCCTGAAAGGTCTGGTAGATTTACGAATAGCAACATCAGAGGTTCTGTGGGGAACTAACTGATTAAGTACTTCAGGGCTATGTGTTTCTTTAGAAGATGAAGAGATAACATCATCAGAGTGATGCATCTCAGTAGAAGGAGAAGAAATGGCGATTTCTTGTGTATTTATTTCTTGATGATCATGAATAGTTCTATTTGGAAGATCACCGGGTATGTGCAGAGTGGAAGATGGCAACACTAAATCAGGAAAAGGATCAAGCATTTGATCAGACTGAGTTATGGTATGAAAAGGAAATGTCTCTTCGTGAAAAACAACATCTCTAGAGACAAAAATCTGTCTTGAAGTCACATCATGCAATTTGAACCCTTTGATTCCTGATGGATAACCCAAAAATATGCATAATCTTGCACGAGGTTGGAACTTATTTCTATGTGCCGTAAGAGTGGAAGCAAAACTCAAACATCCAAAGACACGAAGGTTTGAGTAATCAGCAGGCTGACCATGAAGAATTTCATACGGAGTTTTGTGTTTCAAAATGGGTGAAGGAGTTCTATTGATGAGATAGGCAGCTGTCAAGATGCATTCTGACCAATATTGAATAGGGATTCTTGATTGAAAGAACAAAGCACGAGCAACATTCAAGAGGTGTTGATGTTTCCTTTCTACAATTGAGTTTTGCTGTGGTCTCTCAACACAACTGAATTGATGTACAACTCCCTTCTCAGAAAAAAAAAATGCTTACAAGACAACTCATGTGCATTGTCTGATCTGAAACATTTAATTTTGGCCTCAAATTGTGTAGTGACCATGTTAAAAAATCGAACTATGGCAGCCTCTGCATCAGATTTATGTTGCAACATATATATCCAAGTAAACTTTGAACAGTCATCTACCAATGTTAAAAAATATTTCTGCCCCATATGTGCAGCTACATGATATGGCCCCCATACATCACAATGCAATAAATCAAAAGGCTTATCAGACAATTTGTTTTGTGACTCAAAAGATAATCTTCGTTGTTTAGCCATGGGACAAATATAACAAGGAATTTGTCTATTCAAATTTGAAGTAATACAGGAAAACTGATTTCTCAAAGCATCTAATCTCTTAAAAGACAAATGTCCAAGTCTGTTATGCCATACTTGTGCAGATATATTGCCAACAAAGTCATTAGAAATAGAATCAAGCACTCTGGTATCAAGCACATACAATCCTTGAGCTCTATTACCCTTGCCAATCATCCTCATGGTGGTATTCTCCAGAATTTGAAAGTGATCCTGAGAGAATTTCAATGTAAGTTGGGAATCAATAGACAATCCACTAACTGATAGCAGACTAAACTTGAATTGCGGCACATATAAGACATCATGTAACATAATGTTAGAACTTAGCTTGATTTCACCACATAGATTGACAATTATCTTGGTATGTTTAGGCAGAGTGATGCTAGCATTTTCGACTGACCTCATGGTAACAAATGCTTCAGCATCACAACACACATGTTTAGTAGCTCCTGAGTCTACTATCCAAATTTCCTTAGTGGCAAAAATAGGATCAACAGATATTGAGTGACAAATACCTGCAGTACCTGTAATATTCTGCTGTCTCTCGAGTTCAGTTGGACCAGTGCTTGAGGTCTGTGCCAAATTGGATAACATGTTCACTAATTGTTGGTATTGAGTTGTGTTGAGGTTTTGTATAAAATCCTTTGCTGCCGGTTGATGATCCAGACTTTGATTAATAGACATTTGGTTGACATGGCTATTTGAAGAATAACATTGATTATTTTCCTTGGCTCTTGGTTTGTATCCAGGAGGGTATCCATGCACTTTGTAACATTTATCAACAGAATGTCCATGGAATTTGCAGTGAGTGCAGTACGGCTTGTCCTTCCTTTTGAAGTTGTCCACATTCCTAAATCTCGATCCCTCATAACAAGAGTCATGATTCATCATTGGTTTAGCAGCATCAGACCTGATAGAAAAGCTGCAGCAGCTCCAGTAGACATGTTATTAGATCCTAAACTTTGTGCATTTAATTTTCTTTGATTCTTTTCTTGAACCATAAGTGCAAACACCTTGTTCACTGGTGGCATAGGGTCCATAAGAAGGATCTGTCCCCTAGCTTGAGAGAAGGAATCATTCATCCCCATGAGAAAAGACATGATATACTCCATCTGAAGGTATTTGTTCATCTCCTTAACTCCACCACATGTGCATTTTCCACAATTACAGTTAGGCCTGAAGTTAATCAACTCTTCCCATACGGTCTTCAATTTAGTGAAATATACACTAACCGAAGTTTGATCCTGAGTTAAATTCATCAGCTCCTTTCTTAATTGAAAAATTCGAGGTCCATTGCTTTGTTGAAACCTCTCTTTGAGATCATTCCAGATCTCGTGAGCTGTAGAAGCATAAATGATACTTGCTGAGATCTCCTTTGAGACAGAGTTCAATATCCATGACATAACAATGTTGTTATTTCTGATCCACGAATTAACTAATTCTGGACTCGATTCATTCGGTTTTTCCATAGATCCATCAATAAATGAGATCTTATTCTTCACCGAAAGTGGCTCCATGATGGATAATTCTCTCCGGTGAGTAGCTGCGATACCAGCACCAATCTCGGATTATCAGAATAGTGAAGAAAATATGGACTGGATGGTTCATCGACGGCAGATTTGCTCGCAGATGCTTGGACATCAATATTCACTTGGTTATTCACTGGATCCATATCCTCAGAAACGAAACCTGACTTTCGACGCTTTAAAAAAATCAGAGTTGAGCTGCAAAGCGCTCTGATACCATATTGAATCCGAGATGAAGAAAATCTTGGAGGGAAAATATTTTTATTACTTACTAAAAACAAATACAGTAGTAATAGATTAAATAGGCAAGTAAAATAAAAAGGCGGGAAAAGACAGTTGGCAAAACTAATTGAGCTAACTAACTTTCTAATTACCCAGCTAACTAACTTTCTAATTACCAACTAATTGCCTGATGATCGTACAAAAATATTATAGGACAATATTTCTAATACCTGTAAACCCCTCTATTTGGCTATTTGTGTAGTCCCCTAGTGCATTACCTTTCTATACATTGCTTTATAATGACCCCACCACCCTCGGCTAAGGGGCTAATGCATTGACTTTCTTGGAGGAGGCCATTTCCTCAGAATTTAGTATCTTGAAATTGATTTATAGAGCACAAGGAGGTAGGGGATTTGAGTTGCCCGTGACTCATTACCAATTCCATCCTTATTAAACCACCAGCCACCACTAAGCAACCACTTTGGTTCCACAAGAAAAAAAGCCAATTCAATGGATATCAGCAATTAAGATCTTGCTTTGTTTCGATAGTGTTTATTAATACATTAATGACGATTGATACGGGATATATACAATAAAAAGTATTTCTGCAGATTGAGAAGGGGGGTGAGGAGGTAGTGGAGATTGAGAAAGACCAGTTAGTTGTCGAGGCTGGTGGACGTTATCACAAGTTATGGAGTTTGGGGGTGGATGGAGGTGAACTTGGAACAGGGGAGTGGTGAAAATGAGCCTTGTTACAGGAAAACCAAACCCGGGTATTTATTTCATCCTGTGAGCTGGAAAAGCACTATAAAGTTAATTTTTTTTTTTTCATTTGAAAGTTCGTTTTTCTTTTTCTTTTTTGCCTTTGTTTTTACTTATATTCCTGAATTGAAGCATAGATTAGGATTAAGTGGGATAAACTGCATATTGGTGCCGATTTTTGATATAGCTCTTTGTTTTCGTGCTTTAATGTCTTCATTCAACAGCCATTGTTTAGTCTTCTTCTTCAATGTAATATAACGTTGAGAGCTTTTTTCACTTGATAAATGGACTATAATGCTTGGTTTGCATATTTCTTGAGAAAATGTAATCTTGCTTTAATCCCCTGCTTCATCTAATATTTTAATAGAATATAGTTGCTATAATCTTATCCTAAATTCACTCGAATGAAATTTACTTTGTTTGCAAGGTTGAATGGATTTTCTTGAAGGATTTTTTATGATAGAAGATCTGCAATTTGTTATGTTAATTGCTTGTTCAAAATTCACGATTGATATGTGAGGGGATTGGCGATTTGAACTGAGGTAATCTTATGGAGGTAGTCTTGAGATGTTTTTTCCATCCTGCCATTTGGTGCACTTGTGCCTGCCTATTTTTCTTCTAATCTTCCCCATATATTTCTTCCTAGCAGGTTTTGCAAAGGTTCTGTGTTATCTATTATCTATTCCACCTTCAAAAGAATAGAATTTGGAGAGACTGATATGAATTTGGGTACATTTTGAGATCTTTCATTATACCAATCGATGGACTGAATGGAAAGCCAAAAAGGATTTATGTGATTGATGTCAAGTTTTTTTTTTTTTGAGAACGATGTTTAGTTTTTTGTTGTTATTGATGTTGTGATTGCCGTTGGAGAAAATTGCATGTTTGCTTCCTAACATGTGGTCTGTTTAGCGAGTCGGCTCTTTAACTTCTAATTCTGGACAATTTGATCTTCAACGTTTTATTGTTGTTGTACAAATGGTCTTTAGACGAGGGAAATTGTCTAAATCTTAGTCAAAACTTCACGTTTATCTTGAGCATTAATTCTAATTCGGTCAAAATTGGGGTTTGAGAATTTGCTTTCTATTTCTTTTGTATCGGTTTCTGCCTTGTCCTTCGTCACCCTAAGAGAAAATGGAGTTTGCTTTCTATTTCTTTTGTATCAGTCGCGCGTTTATTACACTCAAGTGGAAGAGAAGTGTATGACTAAAGTATTTATTCATGCTTATCGAACCATTAATCCATTGACCCACCGCATTGTCCGAGTCAGTTTTCAGGTCGAGTCTGATAACTATGATTTTGTCGTGTTCAATGTATTATATGGGTACATATAATGCCAACTGGGTACATATAATGCCGACTAATTCTTTGATTTTTCTTTTGGAAGTGACAAACTTATAAATCCAAAAATGAAAAACATCAAATACAAAACCAAATAAAATCACTAGTAATGCATTTCTGTTGCAAAATGTTACTGACAAAGATCAGTGGCCTTTCAGGCTAATATACAAGTACAATATTTATTGACCAAGCATGCATAAAACCTTACTCATTTTTTGGGAAATAGGCATAAGATTTATAAATCGATTCACACCTAATAATTCTGAGGTAGAAATATAAAGACAACTTGAGCTAAAATACATAGCATTCTGAAGAGGCAGATGAAACGGCAATAGGATTTAAAACACTGGATCATCATGTTTTGGAGTCTAATGCTAAAATGGTACTAAGATTCATGGGACTCATGTATCTGTCATCACCAGTCAAGAGCCGTTGCACAATAATTCTGTTGGCTTTCTCAGATGGATGAAATGGATCCCAGAATGCATACAAATCTCTGTCGGGGCACAAATTGGATAATGTGGTGCACAGTCCAATCCCGTTGTATGGCCCTTGTCCACAGCATGCTATTTTGGATGTAACAAATCCTGTCCAAACATATAAATGTTAGGGCTTTATGAGCATTTTTTGAAGTGTTCATAAACTACAAATATTTATAAATGAAGGGTGTATGAGTGAATAGTACTTGTGGATCCTTCAAAATGCATGGATAAAACGTAAAAGAAACAATTTATATATGTGAGCCAAACGTAGGCTTAAATTAGCTTTGGTGACTCAATTGTTTATTTGTTTCGATTTTTTTGATGTTTCGTGTAAGGAAAAAACAAACCTCCTACATATATAGACATAGAAGCTTTACATATACTCACGAGGGGGTGGGTGGATGATTTTTTTTTTTTTTATTGCACGGGACCCACCCCTCACGTGAGAGGATGTAAGAATTCTGTAAATTAAATAGTTCTATACAAATGGATTATTCAGGAAAATAATAATAATAATAATAATAATAATTCTCTGCATAAGTAAAACATGTTACTAGATTTGACAGAGTTAGACTATCCAAAAATAAGCAAGTTATCTATTTTAAACTTGAGTAGTGCTACATGCAGGGGCGAATCCAGGGCTCGACTTCAGTTAGGGCGGACCGCAAACATTGAACGTTTACTGTCAACGGTCAACTTCCGTGATAATGGTGTTGTTTATTAATATTTAATTAAATGATATTCAAAAAATCGTCTGGACTAGAATTAGAAGAACTAAATACACCACTAGAACTAGAACTAGGTACCAACTTCTATTTTGGATGAAAAAATCGTTATATAATCTATAAAAATTCTAATTTATTTTTCAGTCAAACATGCAATATATATTAACAAAATATCAATATTCAGTTTACAATTAAAGTTAATAAAACAACCATTATTATATTAACAAAGTTGAAATTATTTATGTGCTTATGTGATTTCACTTTTCCTCAATCAATTTTTTTGTGAAAGAAAAGTGGAACTTTCTATTAATTAAATAAGTTTTGTTGAAAGTCTACTCATGACACTAAGGCCAATTTTTTTACAAATTCATTCGTCATTAATTGACCAAATTCTCAAATAAATTGATTAGAGAAAAAAAATAATCAAGAAGAGGGATAAATCACCGGTTAAAATGTTTATATTTGCATTAAAACCGGTAAAATGAACATATATTATTTTGTTTCATTGAGTGTCACAAATTAGTGATTGCCATGATGGTAAACCTATCAATATACTTTAGCAAATGCCATAGGTTCAAATCCACTTTGCACTTGTTTTTGGTAAAAATTGTTTCCAAAAATTACAACATATTGGACATTGGAAGGTTTCGAACTCGGGACCTCTGATTTAAAAAAGAAAGCACCAGCCAACTGAGCTACCAAGGATGATTGTAAATAAAATGAAGTATCGGATATATAATATAAATCTTTTATCTATTCTCAACAAAAAAAATTTCTTCTCGACGAATCCAGCTAGGGCGGCCGCCCTAGCTAGCCACCCCCTAGATCCGCCATTGGCTACATGTACCTACTTTTTTACCTAATCTTTCACACACTCCACACGTGGCGGCCCTCTATTGGAAGGTAAGTAAAACTTTTTGTATACATAGCATTTTTCTTTAAACTTTGACCAAGAAAAAATATGTAGCTTATATGTTTTAAACCAAACTGCTCTAAAAGTTACTCTTTTCACTCTCTTTGCTACGTACGAGAGAGGTCCAAATCATATGTACTATAATTTCCATAGAATTAATATGGTTAAAGAAAAAGCTACAAAGTAGTTGAAGCTTCAACTCTTTGCGTTCCCTTACGAGATACCCTCCCACCCCCAAAAGAAAAAATTAAAAATAGTTGTAGTAATATCAGATTATATACCGTAGGCCTGAGGATTATCAATATATTCGAAGCTCATTCTCATTGTGTTACCAGCATTGAAGATATCAGATCCAATTTCACTATTAAGACCGTTCACCATTTGAACCAGTTGTGGATTGAACAATGCAGCAGCCCTCTGTAACTCCTCAGCACAAGCACCATTTGGGCTCCTTTGTGCCAATTCTGCTGGCACACACCCCATTGGTCCTGTTCCTGTCACAATAACCCTTCTAGCTCCCAATTCATAGAGCCTCTGCCATAATGTGAATGATTTAATTAAAATTCACGTCCCACGTACTGTAACTATATGACTATTTTTATTTTTATTTTTGTTTTTTTTTTAATCGTAATTCAGGGACGGAAAAGTTATATAAAGTATGTGAAACATTACCCTTAAAACCTTGCGATACTCGGAGATGACGTATCGGACATAATCAGGGAGAGAAAATTGTCGTGATCTAGCCGAAAATGGCACCAAATAGTAGTTGTTGACAAAGTCATTGCCACCAAGGGTAATGAGCACAAGGGCTTCATTCACTAGCCTTTGAGTTCCTGCAGGGCCAATTAGCCTACTAACACGTGTCTGGTACTGCTGAAAGTACTCCAGTTGTTTCCCAATTCTAATGATATTCAGCTGCAAAAAACAAAAAAAACAAAAAATTCAGTCACTTGATGTTTGAAATATATTTTGAAGGTTATTTGTATGATACTCCAATATAAAGGTACTATAGTACATATAATAGAAAATGCCAATCAATTTTTCTCAATGTTTAAAGCTTTAGAGAATGAAATTGACATATAATTCAGGATTAAGCTATCTGTACATTCAAATATGTACATCTTGTTTGACACTCTTACGTGTCAAAATTCTAGCCTTTATTTGAAAAAAAGTGTTGTTAAAATCAATGTCCAGAAATCTGACAACTTACTGAAATATTAAACTATGTGTAAACAATGATGTACATGTAGCATAATTCTATAATTAATTATAGGATGTTCAACCACAATAGCAACAAAGTAAGCCTCGTTTGCAATAAATTTAAAATCGGCTAATGTCTACTAGAAGCTTTAGAGCAACTACATCCTTAACTATTGAAATATAGACTGGCCATGTGAGGTTCAACAAGAATATGTAAAAATGGGAAACATTTAGGTCCTGAATTTCTGTTAGTAGTTTAAGAAAAGAGATGAAGTTAACCACTCGGTCAGATTTGATGCATAATGCAGAAAAAAGGATATTCCAAAATGTTAAAACATTAAATTCTGAATTAAGACGGGCACTGAACATTAGATTCATTAAGGAACCGAAGTAGATGAAATCAACATACAAACTGTATTCCAGTGTCGTTGAGGACTCCCACTCCAGCAGAAGCAAAGTTGGCGCCAATAAGAAGATGATTTCCAGTCAGCAATGGATCCAGGTATGCCCTTGTTGGTTCCATTCCCAATTGCTCGCCTGTAGAATGAACATTTAATACATATTAATGTTTCGATAATCAACCATTTCATCTAAAAGCTTATTATCATTGCGGGCCCTCCATGTGCAGGTCATATTATTTTTTATAGAATACGTTACACGTGTACAATTATTATAAATAAAGACGAACTTAGAACCCAGGTGTCATCCTATGTTGAACAGAAAACCGGTGCAATATAAACGAAACTTGTATGAATGTGATTATAATGTAAAGGATTGTAGAGTTTGAAATTCTACTGATGAGATCTGGAATGTTGAGGCCATTAGAGAAGCGGCCAGTTGGACGGTGAGTCGGATAGTCAATGCCGTAAGGGGGTGAGTCTGCACGAGCAGTGGTGGCTAGGTAGTTGTTGTTGCCATTGTCAACCAGTGAATCGCCAAACACAAAAAATGCACGTGCATCAGCTCGAGGTGCCATGGCAAACAGTGCTAGGACAAGGTTGGAAAGTATCCATAATGCAGAAAAAGAGAATGAGCAGCCCATTATATGTATAATTATGGTGGTTCTAACTTGAAAACCCTAGAAAATATTTCTTAGATTTTCACACTATGTTCTGCTCTGGGTTTAACAATGTCAGATAATGGCCTTATATAAGCTGGAGGAGATAATGCTCTACCAAACCCTCAACAGAGAGATTGTGACGGAGATCAAGATAGAGATTAAAATAAAGAATAATGTTACCTATACGTAATGGAGTTATATAATAATTTACGTACAAATGATGTATCAAAAAAGAGTGAAGAAGTTTTTTTTTTTTTTTTTATTTATTTGGTTGAATAAATTTTGACGTTAATTTTTTTTTAAATGCATGTGGGGCCCCCCTTTGTGAGGGGCCTGTAGAAGGTCTGTGAAAAAGTTTCTGTGAATGAAGCTTTATTCTATAAATAAGGGTTATTCCAAGTGTATAGGAAAAATTTTCATAGAAAGTTTACACCCCCTCACATGTGTGGGGTCTACCAGAATTAAAAAATGAAGAAAAAAAACCCACCCTGACCCCGTATTACGAGTGTCTGCGAAATTACCCATCCCCACTCCTTGTGTAAGTGTATCACTTCTCTATAAATACTACTAACACTTGCTTTGTAATAATTTGAGTTTGCTATCACGTTAAAAAGAATTAGAACTACACTAAACTTTTTAAAAATATTTGGTACAAAGTATTGAGTTTATAACTTCAATTAACCTTAAGGAACATGCTTTTCATATTAGTAAAAACAATACAAAACTTGACGACAATAGTCAATTTGACCAGTCAACGAGTGCGTGCATGGTGTTGCTGAACATGACACGTCCTTCTTTTAACATAAAGAGTGAATTTATTTTCATCAAAAGATGATATGAGTATACTTTTATAAATGGTGATAGTAAGAATAGAGTATAGGACCTTCGCCTACTTCAATGCTAATTTTAAATTAATTGAAAGTGAAGCAATTTTATCGCTCGTCCCGTGCATGATCAATGCAACAATAAATTGAATCAGCAATGACCAATAATCTTGACATAAAGCTAACGTTTGTGGTTTTGAAGCCAAATGAAGTACTTTTAATGAGAAAAAATCCCATTTGAGACATAATCGGATCAAAGTTGCTACATGTACATTCATTTTGTACATTAAATTGGACATAATTTTGACACATGAAGGAATGTCGAACTAGTTATACAAAATGAACGTACAACTAATTTAATTCTAGTCGGATTGGCTGCTAGTCTTATCGAGCCTGTTTCTTTCATTAGCAAATTCATAAAGTTCTTAACAAAACCGTCCAAATTGATTATTTTTGGGCATTAATGCTACCATCATACGTAAATATCTCCTTTTATTTCAGCATCATTCTATCGGTAAACGACATTCTAATTTGAATAACGCTTTATATTTTGTCTCAAACGGTCTTCATATTTGTCCATCTTTAGCCCGTTTGATGGCAATTTTTCTCAAAAATAATGTTTTGATTTATTTATTTATTTATTTATTTACGCGCAAAATATTACCACCATATGACTAGGTTATTTTTTGTTTTTAATCGTAATTCAGGGACAGAAAAGTCAGGTAAATTATGTGAAAACATTACCCTTAAAACCTTGCGATACTCAGAGATGACGTAGCGGACATAATCAGGGAGAGAAAATTGTCGTGATCTAGCCGAAAATGGCACCAAATATTAGTTGTTGACAAAGTCATTGCCACCAATGGTAATGAGCAAAAGGGCTTCATTCACTAGCCTTTGAGTTCCTGCAGAGCCAATTAGCGTACTAACACGAGTCTGGTACTGCTGAAAGTACTCCAGTTGTTTCCCAATTCTAAGGACATTCAGCCCTCCCCCCCCAAAATACGTATAGCATTGTCCAATTAATTAATTTAAATTTATATTCAAACGTATGCCTATATTTCAAATGTCTTATGAATTTGACTTTCTTCTACGATCCGAATTACTTGAAAGAGAGAGAACAATGAGACGACTTGGAGTCGTAACAAAGATCAAATAGGACCCGGAGATTAAAGAAGCCATGTGCTGTAAATAAATGAGGTGGGCCATTTTTGAGCTACTCTACCGAGCCTGTAATAGCATAATGTTGAAAAATCTTTACCCCGTTTGGTAAAGGTTAAAATTAAATTTTGATAAAAATTGATTAAACGTTTTGTTGAAAAGTTGATGATTCCATAAAATATGTGGTTAAAATTAATTGTTGATTTTGATTTTGATTAAAATTTTAATTTTAGTTTCTATAAAAAAAAAAAAAAATTCTTATAGAATTTCAAGTTTCTCAATTAATCTATCAAAAGGTGTTTAAGCCCCTGTTTGACGCACATTTTCAATAAAATAATATTTTTCATAATATCAAAAACTTATTCACTACTTTTTATCCACATATTTCCCATCATATTTTCTTAATAATATCCATCAAACACACCATAATTATAGAATTTGGCCCTCAAGGTTGGGCCAGGTTTGGGAGGTGGGGTGTTTCTCATCAAAGAGGATCGCCACAACCACAATTTTAAAGTTCATTCGACAATAATTTAGCCCCAAGTTGTACTATGTGCATGATTCATTATGCTCAAGAGGTCATAAGACTTACGAGTCGATGCATAATGGCTATTGTATTGGACAAAATTAAAGGTAATTTTGACGAAAAATCCGTTCGAAATGATGGGAATTGCAAAATGTCGTTGCACGATAATTGTATAAAAAAAATTATGTATAAGCACTCGACATGAGTGACAAGACAATTAATACAAGGCATGCATCACAAAGGTAACAATAAAGGCATTGTCTAAGGACGTAATGAGTTAATATTTCTTATATACGGACGAACTAACATTCATTATGGAGAATTTCTTTTAATTGAATAAGAGTGTATCTAATTATTCAGGCGCTTCAATTTGGATAGTTGACTGACAACCTTGAAATGACATCACAGCCGTTCATGTTACCCTCATTTACGTACAAACTTACTGCAATTCCAGTGACCAAAGTACAACATTTCACTTTTGCAGCATCAAATGTGCCGACTATTTGTTGCTGAAAACATTGTCTCGATCGTTTCAGAACTTCGACCCCATTGGAATCAACATTTATTTTTAATAAATCGAAGGTCGGCTAGTAACAATTTTTAGGTTAGTCAAATTTATCGATGCAATTAGAATAGCCTTTTTATCATTATTATAATCGATTTATCACTATATTTATCAGAAGATTCGATAAAACTACATTCAAATCACTGAACCTTAAAGTGATTAATGTAGCCGAGGTTCGTGACAACCATAATTTTGAAATCAATCTCCTGATTGTTGAAACACTTCATTTATATGATAAAGAAAGACAAGTTAATTTATTTAAATTTAATCTTCAACATATCTCCGATAAATTCCCTTTCCATCAAATTCTAGATATAAATGATCAAAAGTTATCCAACAATTAACAATTATACGATCTTAAAGAAACCCCTATAATCCCAAATTATTAATAATGAAAAAAAAATCTATTTCAATAATTTTATTTTTTATTTTTAAAAAAAGAAAGATAAAAACTAAAAAAATATCGATGGGCTTAAACCCACACTGTGTTATGTCTTCATCACTTCTGTTAATGAGATAGAATCCCACATCAAATAAATATGAAAATATAGATCAATCTATAAGAGTTTGTACTACTACTCTTAAAAAATGTCGACTTTTTAAGATGGAAAATCAAATCTTAACATATTATCATAGCCCGTTAAAATCCAACGAGCGATTCGATCCGATTAAAAAAACTCAAAAATATTGAGCACGCGGATTTCAAGATTGGTATGCTCAAACGAGCCACCATCTTGCGGATGAATGATAGGGGATAAAATCCTAAATCGAATAAAAATGAAAACATAAACCAATTTATAATAATTTGGGCTACTCATCTTAACAATTTATAAATAAAATAATGATATTTATGTCTAATTAAAATGTAATCATATTTTACTCATTATTTATTCTTTAAGATCTGATTTCTTCCGAAGATAACAAATAATAAGGGGAAAATAAAACCGTACATAGACAAATTGGGAGCATGTTTAAAAGTAAAATGAATGCATGCAGTGTTAGTTTGTTGATCATTTATTCAGGAAAATAAATAGACTGGAAAAGTGGATAGAGTATACTGATAGATGTTTCACATGGTAAAATTAAGCTGAAAATTCTTCCTGTAATTTGGAAATTGATCGTTTCACATTTTCTTCTACTATTTCACTTTGTCCATCTTATTTGCTAGAGTTTAGTCTTATAGACGTAGCGATGAAACGACTGCGGTAGAAAAAATAATTTATATATTCGATTTGAGATTTTTTGGACGTATGAACCAATCTCCGTAATGCAAAATTACTCTCATACCTAATTTTAGCATGCCATCGCTTTGTCTCCTACTCAAACACACCCTGTATTATACTCAATACAAATTTGTTTTTGATAACTGCTTTTCTTGTGCTTGTGTATCAATTCAGACTTGTCACCTAGTTCCTGATATATTATTATTTCAATTTGATACATCTGATATTTAGTTAATTCTTTTTAAGTTATGTGACATGTCCACATCAAAGAAGAATATATTATAAAAAACGGCTTGATATTAAATATGAAATAATAGTTGAACCTATAAATTACTCAAACATATCACACTATATTTGGGGTTTCGCAAGAGGACTAGTCGCAGTGCCAAGGTGCTAATAGCATTCTTCGACTTGTCGTGTCAACGGGTTTTTTTTTTTTTTTTTTTGGCAATATGTGATATGCTGACCGGTCACAACATAGGAAGTAATGCGCAGAATAATGTTGAAGATTATTAACACTCCAAAACGCTCATTGATTCAATTAAGTACCAAAATTTTGATCATCAAATATTCGTTGATCTGCAAATTTTATTCATAAACAACCAAGTTATATATAATGAATTCTAGCTTTTAAAGGAAAACAAGAAGCCCTAAATTGCAAACAATCCATTGATGAGATGGACGAAAAAATGAAGATCGAAGATGCCAAGGATTTAACAGGATACAATTGGAAAATAAAGGAACAAGATTACAAGAGAAAAAAGGGCCGAAATGAAGCAAATTCAAATTTTGGGGACTAAAGTGCAAATATTCAAAGTTATGACGAACATCACGATGAGGAATCGAGAGTGTTATGGGTCAAATGGATGAAGAAATAAATCAAAGGATGAAATATAGTCAAAGTATTATCACAAATCAACTTACAGACGAAAAAGTTATGCTTCGAATTTTCAGTGTCAGTTTGAGACTTCCTTTTGGCATAGAAAACATTCGAATTGGAAAAATGATATTTCAAGAAAATCTTATCCATTTGAGTTGGATTTTCAACGCATTTTGAATCACTTCAATCGAATATCAGGAGGGAAAAATATGACAAAAACATTGAAAGTTGTTCGGCGAAAAAAAAGTATACTTATGCGGCCACATCCATGCCTCCAGAGCTCTTGGGTCTAGCTATTATTTTTTCTATGCGGTCACTTCCATTTTTACTATGCGATTGCATAGTACTTTTCCGAGGCGAGATGTTGCTACATTTTCCAATGGAAATTCTACTTTGGTAACAATTTTTCGAGAATCCTTTAAATACCATAATTTGTCTAGAACGCACAAGAACGTCGCTTAAATATCAAACAAAGACAAATTACTCAAGATTCTTGAAGATTATTCAATCAAAATCAAGATTTCCATCTTTTCTTTATCCGAATGATATTGTTCCATATTATCTTGTATAATTTAATTAATAGGATGACAGGCTAGTTTCTCTATTGTATTGGATGAATGATAAACCATATTGTTTGTTTGTTTGTTTTAATTCAAGACAGATAGTTTAGTATATCTTGATTTTTTTAATTGGTTTTGCACTTTCATTGAATTATTTGATTGTTTGATCACCAATTAGATAGTAAGTTACATGTTGTAATGTAGGAATACTCACAATAAGTATAGAATGCGACAAAATCAACACATAGACAATAATTATTAGGAATAATATAAATGTCATGTGTAATCTTGTGTGATAAATCATGTGAATCAATGCATATTTTTATATGAATTCAGACTAGGAATATGATAGGATCGTGTTAAACAGATGTTTAATATATCTTGAAAAAGAATATTGAATAAAAATGGACTATCGATTGTGTTGAAGGCATGAATTCAATAAATTACGAATTAAGAATTGAATTAAATGACAATAGGGGGTTCAAAATTCCAATACAAACATTCACATTTTAGATAAATACTTTATTTGATTTCTAAGTTTAGGATTAGTATAGAAAATATACAAACCATCTTTTTTGATATTACATGACTTCGAATTTGGTAATAGCTATTGAACTAGATGTTAGACATTATTTTTCGTGAGAACGATAAACTCGAAAATCATTGATTTCTATTATTTATCGACGATCCATGTACGCTTGTGGATTTCAACTTAACAAAGGGTCGAAGCACTTGAGGTTCCATTAACACTTTTGAGAGTTTTGGATTATGCCACTAGTACATCATTTGTGTACTCTCGAAGTATTGTCAAGAAATAAGTGAATGAATTTTTATTTTTTTTTAATTGTCAAATGAGATAATGTCATGTGGTAAACAAGTGTAGACCTTGATGTACACCAAATATGATTGGAGAGTTTTTCATAGTTGTTCCATTTTTGTATATTCTCTCTAAAATATTTTACTTTGGAGTATTCTAATTCTTGTGTTACAGGGACAACGGGGGATGAGATATTTGCATGTTCTTAGATGAACAATGCTACACTTACAAAGGAGGATGACAAAGTTGTGTGATAAAATGTCACTTAGAGGCCCCTTATTAGGGGGCGCTTGGGGCGACGGGTGATAATAGTGCAATTATCACGTTTTTCATCCACTAATAATTGCATTTTCATGATTTATTAGCACCTAAATGTTTTAAGTACACTTATATTTTAGTTTAGGTTGCGAATGGACGAATACGGTGGAAATAAGGAGAAACAAGTGAAAGATGACCAAAATGGAGGAAAGTGAAAGTTCGGGAGTAAAGTGCAAATGCTATAAACTTATTTCCAACCTTGTAATGAAGATTCGAAAGTGTTAGAGGTCAATTGGATGAAGGAAGGATCCAAAGGGATGAAATATAGCCAAAACATTATCACATATCAACTTTCAAGGTGAAAATTTTTGCACCGGTTTTCAGCCTCATCTTGAGACCTGTGTTTGACAAGTTAGATGATCGAATTGGAAGTTGAGCGAACTCCATGTCTCATTTCAATTGTTCCTTGCGATCGCAAGGAATTGTACCTTGTGACCCATGGTATACTTCGAAGCTCGAATCTCCACTTTCCTTCTACGACTCAAACTCCTTTGGTAACATATCTTGCACGATTTTTCAACCCTAAATACAACCCAGAACACCCCAAAACGCCTTCATACATGATTTTACTCTGATTTTTGCTCAAGAAACACATGAGGAACTAAAAATCTTGGTGAAACTACGAAGGAACTCGGTTAAAATTGGTGATTTCATGTCATTTATTTATTTATTTTGATCTTTTCATTGTCAAACAATGATATAATTTAGATTTCATTATCTTGAATTTACATTGAATTCAATTTAACATTTACAAGATTTTTCATGAATTCAGTCATACTTTTTTCATTTTTCAATCAAACTATTTGTTGAGTTTTAATTTCAATTATTTACTGTTGAGATTGATTTAGCAATTATTAAATCTTTCATAGATCCAGTCATGCTTCTTCTATTGTTAGATTGAACTAGTTGTCGAATTTTAATCTCAATTTCACTTTATTGGTGGATTAATTACTGCCATATGCTTGATGTATATGGTCGATCTTTGATCTTGATTCAATAAAATTGAGCGAATATGTCATAAATCTAGATTCTAGTATTACATTTGAAAATTAAATTGATTTTCACGATATATCTTCTGATTAGAGTGCAGGGATGAAAGCTTTTAATTGAGTTATAAAACTAAATAATTGATGTGAATGATCTGATCCAACTGAGGGAATTCCGACACTTCACTGTTTCAAATTATTGATTTTAATTTCACCTTTCAACATTGAATCTTACTACACATTTAAGACAACAATTCATCACTTTTTTATCTTTTAAATATTTTTCCATCTCCCTGTGGATACGACACCCCAAATCTGCATTACAACTACCGCGTTATTCTTTGGGCGTAATCAAATTTTGACGCCATTGCCAGGGAGACGGTATAAAATACACAAGGATCGACTGAAAAGGGTGACATCGTTCATTTACTTTCGTTTTTAGTTAGTTTAATTTTCGTTATTGTATTTTTCTTATTTTCAATTTTTTTTCTTGTATTTCATAAGCAGGTATCGAGGAGAGCGAGGAAGATTTGCTGACAGATCTGATTTAGAGTTTGAATCTCTTTTTAACCATACTTTTGATTCTGCATCTGTTAAAATTGACATTTCATCACACAACATCATGTCCGATAGTGAGCATGATGCACATTTTAAGACTTTACTTGATTATCTTCATCCCACACGCACATCCATACCATCATGCATTATTTTCCCACCTAATATGCCACATATGAACTTTAAACCGGGAATGATTCAACTTCTTCCCACTTTTCATGGACTTGAAAATGCAAATCAATACATGCATATTAGATAATTTGAGGAGGTGGTCACAACCTTCCACAATCAATATAGTACAGCGGATGCATTCAACCTTAATTTTTTCTTATTTTCACTTAAAGATAGAGCAAAAAGCTAAATGTATTCGTTGAGATCACGTTCGATTGGAACATGGGGTGAAATAACTCAAGCTTTCTTTAGCAAATATTTTCTCCATCGTAAAACTAGTACTTTGAAAAAATAAATTTCTTCATTCACTCAAAAAGACAATGAAACATTATACCAAGCATAGGAGCGATACAAAGAGTTTCAAGCTCTTTGCCCCCATCATGGTTATGAGAGCTAGTGAATAGTGAGTTATTTTTATGAGGGACTAACACCTAGGGAGCGTCAATTTATTGAGATGATGTGTAACGGTGAATTTTTACAAAAAGATGACCTAGCTGAAAAAGCTCACACCTGGACTATCCCAGTGCCACTAATAACACTAATATGTCACAACCCGTAGGAAATATTTCTAGTGCAGGCATTTATCATCTTAGAGAAGAGGATATAGCCTTAGAGCTAAAGTAGAAGCCTTAACTAGAGAAATTGAAACCCTACGTACTAAGATCTCAAAGCATTCCCCTACCGTTGCCCGTGTTGAATCTTCTGGACCATGTTGTGTGTGTGGTGGAATTGATTATCCAGCGCATGAGTGTTTTACTCTAGCTAAGATGAGGGGGTTTATGAGGAACACTGCAATGTCTTAGGCACGTATAACAAGTCTTATATTCCATTTTCTGATACCTATAATCAGGGATGGCGGAATCATCCCAACTTCAGCTGGAAATCTGAAAACCAGCCACCTAGAGTTTTGAATACACCTTCATACCAACCTACATCATCTAGGAATTCCTTAGAAGATACCCTACATGCATTCATGGAGGTACATGGAAAAACAAACCAAAAATTTGAGACTATGATTACCCAAATTATTGAGGAAAACAAGGAAATCAAAAACCATATCTCAAAACTAACTAATACCTTAGCGGTAGTGGAACGTGGGAAATTTTCGGCTCAAATTCAATCAAATCGTAAAGGGCAGCACATGGCACAGACCTCAGAATCTAATGAAAACAATCTTAGGAAAGTAAATGCCATAACCACTAGATCAGGAAAAGTCATAGAACAAATTCCTAAATCTAGGGAAACTGAAAAAGAGTTTAGTGAACATGAAGAGAGTAACTCTAATAAGGAGGTGGTGAAAGATCCAGTGAGAGTACCTTTCCCACAAGCTCTTAAGTCTACCTCAAAATCTGCTGGTCAACATAGTGAGATCTTAGAACATCTAAAACAGGTAAAAATCAATTTGCCTCTCTTGCATGTAATTTCACAGGTTCCTACTTATGCAAAAGTCCTTAAGGACTTATGCACTGTCAAAAGGAAGCACAATGTCAAGAAAACTTCTTTCTTGACTGAACAAGTGAGCTCTTTGATTGCGCAAAGGATCCCACCAAAGTATAAGAGCCCTGGTTGTCCTACTGTGTCTTGTGTCATCGGGAATCATGAGTTCGGACAAGCCCTTCTTGATTTAGGGGCTAGTGTCAATCTCATGCCTTATGCTATTTACTTGTTGTTAGGTTTGGGTGAGATGAAGCCTACATCTGTAGCTCTGCAATTAGCTGATATGTCCACTATTAGACCTAGGGGAGTAGTTGATGATGTCTTGGTTCAAATTGATAAATTTTACTACCCCGCTGATTTCTTGGTTTTGGATGTAAAAGCTGATGTTACTGTTGATTCTAAAATTCCTATTATTCTTGGTAGACCTTTCCTTGCTACTGCTAATGCTTTGATTAATTGTAGGAATGGTCTTATGAAATTATCATTTGGGAATATGACTTTAGAAGTCAACATTTTCCATATCACTAAGCAGTTAGAGGAGGATGATGAGTGCCATCAAACCCACATGATTAATGTACTCACTCAGGAGATAACTGATAATATATTTCTTGGACCAGCATATGAAATTCTAGAACTTGATGGATTGGACGTCGCCATCAATAAACATCTTAAGATGGAGGATTAAGAGTCAAGTAATAGTTTTTATTTTACATTACCAGTTTCTAACGATAGGACTTTACTTTTTGTGCCGCAGACCCCCACTTCTGATTTTAAGCTTTCCTCTAGTCACCTCACGCATGTATTAGAGGGAGGTGGAGGAACATCACCGCTGATTATGTCCAAGGAGCTTCGTGCACTACAAAGAAAATTGGAACCACGCTTTCTGGATGCGGGCTAAATGCCACATTGGATCGAGCCAACGACAATAAACAAAAGCGCTGCTTAGGAGGCAACCCAATGGGAGTTCGTTCATTTCTTTTGCTGTTTACTTTTGTATTTATATTCTAGTTAATTTCTGTTATTTTCTTTACTTCTTGCTTGTGCACTATTGTTTAAGCCTCCAAATTTAAGCGTTTATCTTTCTCAGCTCCATAGAGAGAAATCTCACCTAAACACTTTGAAACCCGTGAGTTATGGAGTTGAACTCCAGGCCTCATTTCAATTGTTCCTTGCGATCGCAAGGAGTTGTACCTTGTGACCACATGGTACACTTCGAAGCCCGAATCTCCACTTTCCTTCTACGACTCAAACTCCTTTGGTAACATATCTTGCACAGCTTTTCAACCCTAAATACAACCCAGAACAGCCCAGAATGCCTCAATACATAATTTTACTCTGATTTTTGCTCAAGAAATACATGAGGAACTAAAGATCTTGGTGAAACTACGAAGGAACTCGATTGGAATTGGTGATTTCATGTCATTTATTCATTTATTTTGATCTTTTTATTGTCAAACAATTCTATAATTTAGATTTTCATTCTCTTGAATTTACATTGAATTCAATTTAACATTTACAAGATTATTCATGGATTCGGTCATTTTTTTCCATTGTTCAATCAAACTATTTGTTGAGTTTTAATTTCAATTATTTACTGTTGAGATTGATTTAGCAATTATTAAATCTTTCATAGATCCAGTCATGCTTCTTCTATTGTTAGATTGAACTAGTTGTCGAATTTTAATCTCAATTTCACTTTGTTAGCAGATTAATTATTGTCATATGCTTAATGTATATAGTCGATCTTGATCTTGTTTCAATAAAATTGAGCGAATATGTCATAAGTCTAGATTCTAGTATTACATTTGAAAATTAAATTGATTTTCACGATATATCTTCTGATTAGAGTGTCGGGATGAAAGTCTTTAATTGAGTTATAAAACTGAATAATTGATGTGAATGATCCGATCTAATTGAGGAAATTTCGACGCTTCGCTGCTTCAAATTATTGATTTTAATTTCACATTTTAATATTGAATCTTACTACACATTTAAGAGAACAGTTTATCATTTTTTTATCCTTTAAATATTTTTCCATCTCTCTGTGGATACGACATCCCAAAGCTGCAGTACAACTACCGCGTTGTTCTTTATGCGTAATCAACGGGGCTTGCCCAAGTGCCCCCAATAGGGGGTCACCAAGTGGCATTTTGTCAACTTTGTTATCCACTTTTGTACAAGGAGCATTATTGTTCTTAGATCGATTGATGATGTTACTCGGCAACACATTGGCCACTAAGAGGAGGACTGATACTCACCCCAAAGGATAGGACTAATACTTACCCGCAAAGGTCTTGGCCACGAAAATAGTTAACAAATTAAGTCACTGTTTGTCTCCCATTTTTTTAACTATTTTTTCTACGTAGTCATTTTTAATTACATATTTACACAATAAAATATTTAACACGTAAATTCAAAACTTTTCCTTACTTTTTAATCAAACAATCTCCAAAAATTCACTATTCAAAATGATGTTTTCCAAAAAAAAAAAAATGAAGAAATTGATCACCAAAGAGGGGCTAAACGACATCAGGGTCTTAGTGATGTTATTTCTACGCAAACACACGCTCTTTCTACCTTATCTTGATGGATTGACGATAGAATTTATTAGGAGACACAAACACGAAGTTAAGCTTTGAATATTATTTAAACTATTGATCGATCCAGTTCGTGCCATGCAGCGATAATTACATGTACGCGCAGTGGCAAACGCAGAACTTTAAAATTAGGGCGGCACAATCGAACTTGAAAAGAAGTTGGAAGAAGTTTTACAATCGAAAATTTACGTCTAAAAAAATCATACCCTATGTAAGTTTGCATCCGAAAATTTACATGAGATGTGACTTTTTCGGATGTAAAATTTTGAAATATTTTTGTGTCATATTCCATATAAAATTTTCTAATAAAATGATGAAGATTACATTAAGAAATTTGTATCACAAAAATAATAAATGTTAATTGATTTATTTTAAATGCGAGTTAGACGTCCTTTAAGGCTCACGTTTAACGTAACCATTTTTTATATCTGTTTGGACTATTTGATATGTCCATAATGTAGTTCTCGAAATAAGATTTGAAATGACATAAGCAATTTGTAGGTTCAATTAATATACGATCGTCGGAGAATTTTTAAAATTAGCATATTATCGAAATTCAAATTTACTGTAATTTTGCTCATATTTGGTGGAGATTAAAATCTGTTTTTTAGTTAATTATGATAAAAGTTAAAACAATTATGGATTCTATGAAATATGTTATTAAAACTGATTGTTAAATTTGATTTAAATTTAAATTTAAATTTCAATCGATACCAAACATGATTTTAAAAAAAAAAATCTCAAAAGTCGGGGGATCGGGGTGGCCCATGTCACTAGGCGCCTACTTATATAGTACATTGGAGTAGTTCAACTAACACATACAGAGTACCAAATAATCAGCAACTTCATGCACGAATTATGAGTGTGAAAAATTGGTCAGATGCTGTACATGGTACAACACCAGCAAATATCTCCCTTCTGTTTGGCCCCCATTTTGGGATGTTGAAAATTTTTGAAATAGTGATTGATGAGAGAATATGTGGTAAAAAAAGTAATGAAAAGTTTTAAATTTGTGTATAATATTATTTTATTTGATAAACGTGTGGTTGAAATGAAGAGATAAAAAAAAATAATATAATGTAATGAAAAAAAGGAATGCCAAACGGGGGACGAGCATGTGTTTCTTAGAAACTCAATTATCTTGATAACTTTTTTATATTAAAAAATCAAGAATTCTAATATTTGGACATTTTGATCTGTAATTAAGAGGTAAGACGATGCGTACAATTTATTTGAAATATAGTTTCTTGCACATTGTTGATGAAATTTAGAAAATAGAATCCCATATTTTATAATTGGGTGATTATATTGCCACAATAACTTTTATTTGTTACACCACATTTTAATTGCAATTAAGTTTCTTGATTTTTGTTCATTGTAGTAATTATTTCTTTAAATTTCTCTGTCGAACTCTTATTTTCAACATTCCATTAATTAGTAAATCTTGTTCTCGATGATGATTTATATCAAAATATTTTGTTTTCATGCATTGATTTGTAAGAAAAAATATTTTTTTCACACTTTTTATTTATTTACTTTTTAAAAATATGATGAAAAAATGAGTTATTTTATGTCATTTCGACTTTTAAACATAAAATTGTTATATATATATATATCAATCATGGAAAATCTATGGCATTTTCTGTTTGTAAAGTCAATGCAACTGAACAATGCAACTTAATTCAAATTAAATAATCAAATTTGAAAAATATATATTTATTTAAAATTTAAATATAACTTCATTATATGATTAGGGTTCAAGAAAGCTAGGAAAATTTAGGAATTTATGATTTTCTTGACCCAGAATAGGGTTAATAACCCAATTTTAACAAATAAATATTTATATAAAAATTTAAATATAACTTTACTAATCTCTTAAAAATTTATAGCATGCTCACTTTATACATTCATTCAGAATGGACCATTGTCAGGACAGAAATTTTAATTTGAACGATTATTGCAAGAATTAATTGTCATTGATTTAAATTCCATGAAAAATGTCATATTTGAGAAATTCAATTTCTATTTTGACTGTTTGATACGAAAGTGAAAATGAAGTTGAAATCTCAAGGTACAACCACTTTAATCTTATTTTTTGCCAATTTTATCGAAAATACATTCCTATGAGATTCTTGAATTTTTAATTGAAATTTTTTTCCACTTTCGTCAATTAAACAAAACTTAAAGGTTATTTGCAGTAGGATAATTATAGTTATACAGGGCCACTCCGACGCCAAGTGGTGCTCCTATAGGTGAGGGGATTGCGGAGTACGTGTAGCATGATCGTTGGCAGTAATGGTATGTCCCATTTCCTTTAACCTGCTGCATGAACCTGCAGCATTTATCTTGGTAAGCAATAAAACCATGGATCCCACAAGCCGAAGTATCAATTTCAAGCCAGCTTTTGTATTTAACTACCTACATTTTCAGTTGAATTTATAAACCGGATGTTAAAATTCAGATCTTGACCTTTTGGAATGTTATCCCCTGTCATCTTATCTGAAATATCGAAGTTCGACCCAACTAACATTTAGGGGAGATGAATTGGTATTTTATGCAGAATTTAAATTTACTAATATTTAATACAGATGAATTCACGTGAAAATCTAACATATATGTTGAATTGCCGTAATTTATAATTTGCAGAAAATAAATAACACCAAGGAATTGATCACGGAGAAAAACACTTTGCGGGATCAAAAATTTCGAGCGCACTGCTAATGAAATCCACTATAAGCGAATTGATTTACAAAACGGGATAGCTCGATTAATTCCTAGTACTCTCTAACTTTCTGATTGTAATCACTAAGGCACTCCTCAAACTACGTGCTCCTACACCAGTTCTTTACTTTTGGAACAGTTCATCTCATGTGGATCATCAAGAACTCTCTTGTTCTCCTCCAATCAAAACTCTGCTTACCTTCCTTGATTTTCAAAACCCTGATAGATTATACAAAAGTAGGTGTTTTGTTTATATGGATTTGATGTTTTCCAAAGTGTGGTTGAATCAAAAGAAGATTAGAAATTGACGTAGGATGCTTAGGATGTGTTCTCTCGTAAAATATCATTCAACCAACCTTTTACATGAACTAAGGCTTGGGTAATTATAGTTTAGAGAGCTTGAGATAATTTAGGATAGATAAAACTGTTGAAAATCGTAAACTAAGTTTTTTATAAAGCCAGCCGAGCGACAAGTGCGCCTCTCGAACTATGGGAGGGCGTCGGTAGACGACAGCTCTAAGCGCTCGAGCATCAATTGGTGGCAGACTATCATAATTCCAGTTACTTTTTCTTCTTGCTCCGTACTTGAACACAAGTAGTCCTAATTGACCTATTCAACCTCTCAATTGCCTCTTTGACTTTTTTAACTTTAATTTTGTCTAAAGACCTGCCAATTACAATAAAACCTAACATGATTATATGTTCTTTTACTTGGAATTTGAATTAAATAATAAATCATAATATTGCTATATTAATTTTTTTATCAACTAGAAAAACTACTGGTTCCATTCATTTTTAAAGATCTATAGATATCGATAGGAGTGGAGCCTCGATTTTGGTTTGATGCACAACAAAAATGAGCTCCACTCACTATCATTGACCAGACATTGGTTGGTTAAGATTGGACCAATTTTTCGTGCCCTATTGTGATCAGAACTTGGTCACTTATTCACCGAATCAGTGACCAAATATCGTTTGGCCGCCCAAAGATTAGGATAGGATACTTGTATTTTTCCACGCGGGAGAAACTATTATCCACCAAACGTTGGTTTCTGATATATTGTTTCGGCAACCAAACATATTTTGGTCGTTGATGCCGTTGGAAGGATTTCATTGCTCTTTTTTCGTTGGGTAATTGGGTTTGTAGCAACCAATTTTTGGTCGTTGATGATTTTTTTAGCAATCAACTATCATTTGATCGTTAAGGATGTCTTATAGAATTTCTTTTCTTGGTAAATAGTTTATGTTGGGTATTTTAGTGATGCCCAAATAACCCTTAGGCAATAATGAAAAATTGCGGCCCGTTTATATTCATAGGCTATAAGTCCGGAATTGAAGAATATTATTAAAATCCACGCCACAAATGATGTATCCAAATCCTCTTGGGTAGTTAGATATTTGAAAAGGGAATTCTATCCCTTTCTCACGTGGAAGTTAGATGATTATATTATTCTTATCCTTGATAACCAATCAGTTTTCTTGAACTTTATCTTGGAGAGAAAAATTTAGATATTCGTTTGTCCATTTTGCCTATAAATTGAAGTCTTTTGGTACAATTAAACACGCCAAAAAATTGAGGAAAATCGACTTCATCCTTTTCTTAAAGTGCCTTTGTATGCCAATTTCTCTGCCTCTTCTTCCTGCCTCTGTGTGCAACTTTTTCTACTTCCAAGTTATCCAATTTGGTGTTGGATTGATCATTTTCTGAGCCTAAATGAAAAGGGGAAAACATTAATTTTGAATTCTTCTTCTTCTTCTTCAATTTTGATTTCCTTTTGAATTATTTTACTTAATTCTTTACTAATTTCTTTGTGTTGTTCAATTGTATGATGAATTAAGATCAACAATTTGGTATCGGAGCTTGGAGGGAAAATCAAAATTTGAAGTAAAACGAAGCTAAAGCAGAAAAAATGGAAGAAGAACATTGAAGTTTTGGAACAACCGGACCTGCAAATCCATTTTTCGGACAAATAGTTGACATGCAAAAGAAACTGAGGTCAGATTTGAACGCTACAGGCCAAGGAGAAGGTGACTGGACAGCACGTAGAGAATTCGACGATGGCGCGTGTGGAGGTTTCTGGGGACGATTTCTTCGAGCAAAGTCTTCATTTTGACATTTTTAACATTCACGTGTCGTTAATTTTTCGTTTCAGGTACTGCAACGAAATTTGGACAATTTTGCCCTTGGTAGGTCGACGGTCACAATTGCCATATATATATTTACTGAAGGCTTATTAGTACAAAACATCCCTACGTTTGACAGTTAGTATGCAAAACGTCCCAACATTTTATTTTTTTACATTTTTGCCCCTATTTCAACGTTTCAGTGTGGAAAACGTCCTTCCGTCCATATACCGTGAGATTTTCCGTTAAATGCTTACCTGGACTCATTTTAATTTGAAATTCCAAGGGTAAAATGGTCAAGCCACTTCACAAACCTCTTCCTTCCCCATAACACGCACGGTAGACGGTTCATCTTCCATTCCATTCCTCTCCACTGTTCACGTCCCTACGAGCACCCACTTTCTTCATCATCTTCTCGAATCAACCCAAAATATCTCATCCCGTTGGAGGATAGTATATGCGCACAGTGGACGGCGAGCTGAGAAAAGGTAAAGTTCACTGTTCGTGCGATATCTTTTTGATTTTTCAGTTCGAAATTTCTAAATTCGAGTAGTCAAGGCATACTTGCTGTTTTTTATAGAGTATATTTTTGTTTTTCACATGAAATTTGTCGAATGAAAATGCCTCATTCGTTTATCAGAGATCCCGGTGATGGTACACCAAAATACGGTAAGAACGAAAATGTCTCTTCCGTTTGTCGAATGAAAATGCCTTCTTTGTATGATGTTCTTTGAAATTACACTTTGGAACTCCAATGAAATGGGATTTGGGGAAATACCTTCAACACTGTGAGGGTTATTTTTGAGGGTTTGTAGATATTCATCTGCAATTTGCATGACAGTGGTTGGGACTTGAAATTTATGTGAGTTTGGTTGGGTTTTGATCATTGTATGATGTGCATTCCATTATTTTTCAGATTTGATCAGTGTGCATTACGTTGTTTCCATACCACCTTTCACTGTTCATTCTTTCATCTCCAAATTTTTCTGCATGCAGGTGCAAATTATGGCTACTTCACTGTTGAATTGCGTCATGGAGGCAATTTCTATGTCAAGCCAAACAATTTGACATACAAACATGGTTTAGTGATTTTCTTCGATTTCTTCCATGCATCACTGTTTACGAAATCTAACTTGATGAAGTTCTTAAATGCGGTTGGTCATGATGTGAAGTTTGAGGTTCACTACAAAAAATGAAGAATGAGTTTAGGTCAGGGGTTGATGAGATTGGAGAGTGAGAATGATATCAAAGAAATGCTTAAAGATAGAGATGGGCATCCAGTAGTGCAAATATATGTTGTAGCCCCATCGCAATTGCATGCATTTCCATTTCATGCATTCCTCTCCAAGGTTGACACTCAATGCAATGAACCACAAATAGTTGAAGGTTCTTATGTGGAAGAGAACGAGGGTGGAGAGCCTGAAATTGATTGGTCAAATGATTTTTTTGATATAGGTGGTGATATGGGTGTTGTAGATGTGGGTGGTATAGGTGTTGAATGTGTGGGTGATATGGATGTACTTGATGAAGAGAATTAGGATGTACTTGATGAAGAGAATTATAGCTCATAGAGATGCAGCTGATAAATGGACATCAGCAATAGGCCCTATAATCCAAAAAATTCTTGATAAGCATAGTAAACTGTCAAGGTTTGAGTGGGCTGAATATGAGGGGAATGAGAAGTTCCAAGTTCAGCACAATGAAGGCATTATACAGCAGGCTGTTGACCTCAGGGATATGACTTGTACATGTCGTGCTTAGCAATTATCAGGAATCCCTTGTTGCCATGTCATTGCCTCGTTAGTATCCAGAGGTCTCTGTGTAGTTGATTATGTACATGCCATCTACAAAAAGGATTCCTACTTGATGACATATATGCCTTCAATTTCACCCATCACAGGTCCGAACTCATGGCCTAGTCCAGGGCTCAACCAACTTAGACCACCTGTTTACACGAAAAGGGTTGGAAGGCAAAAAAGAACAGAAGAAAATAGCCGAATAAGGTGGAGTCTTCAAGTCAAGCGAAGAGGTCCAGAAAGTCTTCACAACAGGAAATCCCCTCTAAGATAACTTCAACAGGCATGTCCAGTGCAGGGAAGAGAGCATGCCAAACTCAAATATGTCAGAAATGTGGTGAACCAGGGCACAATAGGAGGAGCTGTAAAGGGTGCCACCAGCATCAGACAATTAGGGACACATTTTATGTGTTAATATGTTCTTTGTCTACAACTTCTTCTTTTTTTTTTTTTTGGGATTTGGCAGTTTTTGCAACCTAATGAAGTGGTTGAATTGTAAATGCTTAATTCTGTTCAGTTTAGCCTAAACTAGTGCGGCTAAAGGCCTCCAATTGTATTGTACTTTTTGTTTAGTTTTTTTGGTTTGTTAAATTCCGTTTCTGCTTTAAATTTTTAGTTTTATATGTTTGTTCAGTTTGCCATGGTTGATTGGTTCTAGAGTTGATGTGGTTATTGGTGTTTTGCTGCGATTGATTTCGGTGTATGTGTTCAGTGAATGGGTAAAGCATTTCGGTGTATGTGTTGCTATGAATGGGTAAAGCTTACAGGATATAGCAGGGGCTTTTTTCACAGATTCCCTAAACGTAAGGACGTTATTTACAAAAGATGTCTGAACATAGGGACGTTATGTGCATATATTGTTAAACGTAGGGACTTTATACTCACAAAGTGTTTTAACGTTGGGATGTTTTACACAAACTGTTTTGCAACGTAGGGAGTTTTTCACACGTTCAAAATTGGGTAAAAATAGTTTGACAGCTTCTTGTTCTGATGCACATTTCTGGGACTAAAGACGAACAACGGTTTCAGCCGTTGCATAAAACGAAACGATTTTTTATTTCCATTTTTAGAAGAACCTATTTATTACTCCATATGCGTGGACTGCGTCCAAGAATATATAGAACTGAGATAGAAGAGAAGATGAGGAATTAGGTGAATTCTACTGAGGTGCGTTGAGTTTGAGAAGATTCAAATTCAGATCATTTGAAAAGACGGGAATTTGGTGAATTCTACTGGACGTGATAAGCTTGAGATTCAGATAATTTGACAACGCCTGAAATTTGGAAATGCAGTCCCCTTGCTGCTGTTGTTCCTAAGTATGCATGACCCGTGTGTGGGATGATGGCGGGAAGAGGTTTGTGAAGTGGCTTGACCATTTTACCCTTGGAGTTTCAAATTAAAATGAGTCCAGGTAAGCATTTAATGGAAAATCTCACGATATATGGACGGAAGGACGTTTTCCACACTGAAACGTTGAAATATGGGTGAAAATGCAAAAAAACAAAATGAAACGTTAGGACTTTTTGCACACTAACTGTCAAATGTAGGAACGTTTTGTGCTAATAAACCATTTACTGAATCACTTTAGGCCAAAATCGTAATACTAAAGCAGTAAATTCACATTTCTCCTATTTTATGGACTAGAACTGTTTGCTTTGGTAAATTGGTTGAAACCTTTACATTATCGCACTAGCAGATCATCGTGTGGGGTGATTATTAGGATTGGGGGTTTCCATTACTTGGTAACCATTGCTTGTTGGTAGAACTTAGGATTACTTGTCATTCTCTGTTTAATTTCTAAGTGAGATTATTTATTTGTTGTCTTTAGACTTTATTGTTTAACGTTGTTGCATTATTTAATAATATTTTATACTTGTACCCAGACTCCTATTCTAATTTCTTCACTTGATCTGAGAGCGTGAATCTCACAAAGTCTAGGTTCTAGAATAGCGTATTATTGTGAAATCATATGAATATTGTTACTCTGTGTAATCTATGTGACCTGTTACTTTTACATACCTGAGTTTGTGTTCTATGCATTTTTTTTTGTGAGATATCGAACATCACTTTTAGTTGGTTGTCTTTAATGGTAAATGAGATTTTTCAATTTGGTAACAAAAATGAAAGGTATTCTTGTTTAACAAAAAGTCTCTAAAACTATTGATGGCTCTTTTCCTACAAACTTGACTACTGATGCAAAGGAGAATTTGGATGAATTCACATATACTTCTATCATTTTACATTTTTATGATGCAGTATTAAAAAAATTTGGTAAATTAAAATCAGTTCAAGAACTTTGGAAAAAACCGGAGGAGCTTTATGTGTCTAAATCTACTCCAAACAAACTTTTTCTATTTGAAAGTTTTTTTTAGCTTCAAAATCGATTTTTCAAAAGATTTGGATGACAATTTGGATGTTTTCAATAAACTCGTGCAAGATATCACTAATTGTGGTGAGAAAGTATCTGAAAAATATAAGACTATCATTTTGTTAAATGTTATCCCTGACACTTATAGAGAAGTTAAAATGCTATTAAATACAGGAGAGATACTTTAATGTCTGAAATTGTCATAGACTCATTAAGAAGTTAAGACATGGAAATGCAGGCCAAGAGAGTCGAGAGAAAAAGTGGTGAGGTTCATATGATGACAGGCATGTCTCAATCTAGGATTCGTGATAACCAAAGTGGATACACACCTGGTAGTAAAAAGAAAAGTAAAAATGTATCTAGGTCAAAAAGTAAATTTAAAGGTAGAAAATGCTATAGGTGCGGTGGATCTTTCATTAAAAACTGTTATGTTGAGAAAAAACAAACAAAAAGAAAAAGTTTACGATGAGGCAAATGTTATTACTTCTTCTGATGAATGTTGTGAAATTTATGTGTTATTGAATTCTGAGCCTACTGAAGTAAATATGACTGTGAAATCGCATTTGCATGAATGAATACTTGATTTTGGTACATCATTTCATTCAATAAATAAAGTTTGGTTTGGAAATTTGCAAAAATTTGAAAGTGGTCATGCTATTTTGTGCAATAATCATGCATATAAAATTGCTGAAATTGGTGATATCACGTTAAAATTTGACACTAGTTATGTGTTAAATTATATGGATTCAGATATATTCCTAAAACGACTAGGAATCTTATTTCGGTAGGAGTATTAAAAATCGATGATTTTACTGATAAAATTGAAAACAACATGCTAAAATGATTAAGAGTGCTCTCGTCACATGTAAAAGTACTAAAAGAAACAATATTTATGTGACTACTACTGAAATTATTAAAAAGTCATCTTCATCTATAAATTTGACCAACACGGATGACACTCAAAAGTGGCTCAATAGATTAGCTGACAAAAGTATTTAAGGACTTAAATTACTAAATGATAAAGGTGTATTTGAAAAAAAAAATTGTGTGTCTAATATGCCTTTTGTGATCATTGTATGCTTGGTAAACATCATAAGTTATATTTCTCATCTGGCATACATAAAATTACTAAAGTTTTGGAATATATTTGTACTGATTTATTAGAGTCTGCTACTAATCCTACAATGGGTGGTAAAAGATATTTTTTTGTCTATAATTGATGATTATTCTCGTAGGGTGTGAGTTTATCTATTAAAAGATAAAATTGAAACCTTCAAACATTTCAAAATATGGAAATTGTAAGTTGAAACTTAAACCGGCAAAAAGATAAAATATATAAGAAATGATAATGGCCTAAAATTTTGTTATAATGATTTTGATGATATGTGTGAAAATGTGGAATTACTAGACATAAACATATTCTTTATACACCTCAACAGAATAGGGTGGCTGAACTTATGAATCGTACTTTACTTGATAAAGTTAGATGTATGGTGTTGAGTTCTTGTATTCCTAAATCTTTTTGGGGTGAAACTGTTATGACTGCATGTTATCTACTTAATTTGACACCTTCTACTGCATTAAATGGTGATATTCCACATGAAAAATGGTTTGGTAAATGTGATGACTATATTGTGTTAAAAACTTTTGGCTATGCTGCTTTCTCTTATCAAAATGAGGGAAAAACATAACTTAGAGATAGGAAATATGTTTTCTTAGGATACCCTATAAGAAAACCCCACACCACCTCAATTGAGGTAGAGCATCAAAATCCTGAATTAGAAGATAATCAAAGTAAAAATATTGAGAGATGAGGTTATAGAGGAATATCAAGAAAAGCAAAACCCTTTGTCTGATTACCAGTTAGCTAGAGATAGAGTTAGGAGAACATATAGGGTGCCTCAAAGGCTAGAGTGTGATTTTGAACTTGCTTATGCTAGTTATGAAGAACTAGTTGATAGAGAACCAAACACGTATGAAGAAACCTTGATGAGTAAACAATCTGAGGATTGAGTGAAAGCTATGAAAGAAGAGATAAATTCCCTTGATAAAAATAAAACATGGGAGCTAGTCCCAATACCTAAAGACAATTCGACTGTTGGGTGTATATGAGTTTTTAGAATTAAGGAGGAAATTACCAAATGAGATGCTTTAAGGTTTAAGGCTAGAATTAGCCAAAGGTTACAAACAAAAGAAATGGGTAGATTATAATGAAATCTTTTCTCTAGTTGTTAAGTATACCACAATTAGGACTACACTTGTATTAGTTGCGCATTTTAATTGGGAACTCGAACTACTTGATGTTAAAACTTTTTTTTGCATGGTGAACTTGATGAAAAGATATTTATGGATCAACCTAAGAGTTTTGAAAATAAACAAAAACCTGATCATGTGTGTTTTCTTAAACGCTCTCTGTATGGCCTAAAACAATCTCCTAGATAATTGTACAAATGTTTTGATTTGTTCCTTCAAACAATTGGTTTTAAAATGAGTGAATTTGATCGTTGCTTATACTATCAAGGAAATGCAAATAATAATAACTGTGTTTTTGTTGCTATACGTAGATGATATGCTTTTGATTGGTCCCAACTTGAAGTTTGCTAAATGATATAAAAACTACTTTGAATAATAAATTTGATATGAAAGACCTAGGTAATGCTAAAAGAATCTTAGGCATGAAAATTCAAAGAACTATGTCTAATTCATTTTTGTTTTTTTACATCAGGCTCCATATATCAAGAAAATTTTGAGAAAAAAAAAAGTTACATGAATGAATGCAAACCTATTATATTGCCTTTAACTAATTATTTTGTATTATCTAAAGAACAATTACCTACTAATGAAGAGGAAGAGAAATACATGAAAAGATTACATATTTAAATGTCATTGGTTCTGTTATGTATCTAATGGTATGTACTAGACCTGACTTAGCCTTTGTTGTTAGTACACTTAGCAGGTATACGTCCAACCCTGGCCCCAAACGTTGGGAAGCTTTAAAATGAATGTTTAGATATTTGAAAGGAACATGCAATGCTGGCTTAATATATATAAGTTTAGTACTGAAGGAGTAAAATTGAAAGGCTTTACTAATGCTAATTATGTTGGTAATATAGATAATAGAAAATCTATACCTTCCTATGTGTTTACTTTGTGTAATTCATGTGTTAGCTGGAAATCACAACTTCAACATGTTGTTGCATTATCCACTATTGAATCTGAATATATTGCTGCTACTGAAACCTTTATAGAATCTCAATGGTTTAAAGGTGTATTAAATGAACTTTGTGTTTTTTACGACAATGTAACAATATATTCTGATAGTTAATCTGCTATTCACCCATGCAAAAAATCTGTCTTTCATGAACGTACTAAATATATAGATGTTAGACTGCATTTCATTAGAATTATGGTTTCTCAAGAACTGGTAAAACTTGAGAAAGTCCTTTCATAATATAATCGTGCAAACATGGGAACTAAGGTGCTCCCATTGGTAAAGTTTAGAAGCCGTCTTGATCTTCCAAACATTAGTACAAACTTGTCTCTTTCCTGAAGCTATTTATTATCTTATCTGACTTACAGGTTAATTTGGCATCAAGGTGGAGGTTGTTGGATATTTTAGTGATGCCCAAATAACCCCTAGGCAATGATGAAAAATTGTGGCCCGTTTATCTTCATAGACTATAAGCCCGGAATTGAAGAATATTATTAAAATCCACACCACATATGATGTAGCCCAATCATGTTGGGTATTTAGAGAAAATCAGTCCCTTGAGCTAGGTGCTCAATACCCAATTTTGGAGATATTTTGAAAAGGGAATTCTATCCCTTTTCTCACGTGGAAGTTAGATGGTTATATTATTCTTATATTTGGTAACCATTTCGGTTTTCTTGAACTCTATCTTGAAGATTAAAATTTGAAAACTCGTTTGTCCATTTTGCTTATAAATTGGAATCTTTTGGTTTCATTTAAACACACCAAAAGCTTGAGAAAAATCGGCTTCTTCTTCCTCCTCTTACCGTGCCTTTGTGTGCCAATTTCTCCGTCTTTTCTTCCTGCCTTTGTGGGCAATCTTCTCTACTTACAAGTTCTCCAATTTGGTGTTGGATTGATAATTTTCTGAGCCTAAATGAAATTGGGAAAACATTAATTTTGAATTCTTCTTCTTTTTCAATTTTGATTTCCTTTTGAATTATTTTACTCAATTCTTTACTAATTTCTTTGTGTTGTTCAATTGTAGGATGAATTAAGATCAACAGTTTCTATCGAACAATCAATAATTAGTCTGTAGAAAGATGTGTTAGCTGTCCTTGGTTGATCGCTGGAGGCTTGTTCATTTGCATTAGCAACCATGCTTTGGTCTGCCATTCGCATAAAGATGATTTGGGCTTTAACGATAAATCAGGAACTTGCCGCTAAGATTTTTGACTTGCGACCAATAATTGGGCACTGCTAGTTTGTTTTAGTTACCAACTTTGATGTGTTAGCTGACGTATGTTGCATAATTTTTTATTTGTTTTTACTAGTTAAATATTTTTAATTGGCTTAACTAGCCAATTACTAATTGGTCGGTAAAACATGTATTAGGGACCATTGGTTGGTTGTTGGAGCACATATTCAGCAACCAAATTTGAGTTGGTCACTAGGGGCATGTGCATTTGCATCAGTAACCATACTTTGGTTGCTAGTAAAATTAGTAAAAAAATTAAAATAAATTAAAAATACAATTGTTAGATTTTTGGTAATAAAAATATCATTGTTAATACTAATTTGTTTTGACTTTGAAATAATATATAAAGAAGTAATATAAAAGAAAATATAGGGAACACAATTTAATTAAAAAAAAAAAATACTGTGGTATTTCCTTACAATTTTAAGAAATTATGATACGAAATTCTTAATTTAAACATGCTTTGGTTGTTGAAGCCATAAACATGAATAAATTCCTCTTTTTCTTTGCGGAGTGATTGGGTTTTCAGCAACCAAACATAAATTGGTCGGTAAAAAGATGACTTGATTACCAGTTGTTAGTCGCTAATGATTTGTTTTAGCAATCAACTAATTTGGTCGTTGAAGGACGTCGCATAGATTTTTTTTTTTTTTTTTCCATTCTAAATAGTTTTTACCAGCAAATCAGTAATTAGTCGGTAGAAAGATATGTTAGCGGATATTGGTTGGTCGCTAGAATGCATATTCAACAATCAAATTTGTGTTGATCACTTGATGCTTGCACATTGGCATCAACAACCAAGCTATGGTCGCTAAAGCCCTTGGCACGAGTAAGCCTCATTTTTTTTTTTTTGTCCTCAGGGTGATTTGGGTTTTAACGATAACTTAAAAATTTATCGATAAATTTTTTGACTAGTGACCAATAATTGGAAGATGCTGGTTTGTTTTAGAAACCAAATTTGATGTGGTTGCTAATAGATGTTGCATAGAATTTATTTTCTCGATTAAATAGTTTTTACCCACCAATCAGTATTGGTCGGTAGAAAGATGACCTAGCAACTGATTGTTCGTCACTAATGGTTTGTTTTAGCAAGAAAACTACGATTTTGTTGTTGAAGGACTAAGATTTGTTTTGACTTCATAATAATAAATGAAGAAGTTATATAAAATAAAATAATATATAGCTACCACAATTTAATAAAAATATTATGGTACTTCGTTACAATTTTGAGAAATTATGATCCAAAACTCTTAATTTCTACATATTTTGGGTGTTGATTCCAGGACGATGAAGCTATTCTTAAACCGAAACACACTGATATCATTAACATTAAAACCTTTGGACGTATGAAAATTGTTAGAGGTAATGGGCAATGGGTGTGCCAAACTCAATGCTTCGACAATGCGTCTGACCCTACTACTTAGCCATTCACCGAGGAAGAGGCGGAAGAAGAAATGGGTGATGACGGTAGTGATGATGGTGACGGTGATAATGCACCACGGGCACGATGTAGGCCTACTCCACAAGTTGCACCTTCCTCGGCCAACAACTGTCTGAAGATCAATTCAACATACTCCAAGGACGTATTGATTCTCTTGCTACCACCGTTGCTAGCCGGATGGACGCTCTTGAGCATCGAATGGAACAAATGAGCCTATCACAGGAAGCCTTCTTTGCACACATGTATTCCATCCATCATCGAAGCCCTCCTCCTCCGGTGGACGATTGGTTATTTCTCGTCTCTTATTTTTCCTTCTTCAACCTTATGTTTAATTTCATATTATGACCTATGATTAGTTTCTTATTGCACCTATTCCTTCACAAAGGGGGAATTTCACTTTTGGTGTTTGATTAGCCCCGTATTTTTTGATGATGACAAAATGGGGAAAATGGACTTGTGATTTTAATTGTTGAGACTTGTGATATGTAATAGACTTGTGAGTTGAATTGTTGAAACTTGTGATATGACTACCTCCACTTCATGATTTGAATTGTTGAGACTTGTGATATGTCTACCTCCACTATTTGTGATTTATTGGAAATGCATATCGTTATATTCATTAATGTGTAAAAGATAGGGAGAACATTTTGCAAAATCACATATTGTTTGTCATAATAAAAAATGGGGAAATTTTTGACCTATGATTAGCTCCACTTGTTTTGATTTCACAAACAATACTCTTATGGTTCTAACATATCTAATTTCTTGAGTTTTTCATGTATAAATAATCATAAACACTCAAAGGTACAAATCGTCATCAGTTGAATAGTGTGCAAATTGAAAGAGACTCGAAGAGCAAGAATCTTGAAGATTAGTATTTAGAAGTTGTTTATCGAAACTTCGTTTATAAGTAAAGGTATACTCATCGATTCTTAGCAAAGCACATAAAGCTCGAACTATATTTCATAATTAATCACTTGCATAAAAACGTTTTAGAAATAAAGGCGATTTGAAAAAATGAATATCTTGATATAAAATTTAATAACTCCAAAATCTGCATCTTTCGGTCGTCCGAAAGTATACCGGTCGATCGGTATGCTAGACCGAAATACGCTTCGGTCGACCGGTTTGATCGATCGAAGTGTCGCCGAAACTTCAACAGTTTGAAATTTACAATGGCTATATTCACACTTCGGTCTACCGAAAGTGACTAATTCTCAATTTCTTTTTTTTTTTTGCTCTATAAATATCAATCCATTTTACATTCAATGTCAATTAGCTTACAAGAGATTTTTAAGAATTTATTTATTGAAAATCATTGAGATTACTTGAGTCTAAGTTCTGTTTCATTTATTACGAAAGAATTTCTTGATTGATTCAACCTACTTTCATTCATCTTATCAAAAATTCTATTTTACAAATAACTTTTCATAACTTCATCTATTCTTCATTTTTTATAAAAGTTTTCTTTGTCGGCACTTTGATTTAAGTGTAAATCTCTCTTCATACTTAACTTATATTATTTGTTGAGAGAGATTATTGGTTTGAAAACTTGGATACAAAAACTCAAACTACTTTATTATCAATTATTCATCAAAGTTTTCTTCATAGATTCTTGAGCTTTATTACTTGCTAACTATTGAAGTATTATCATAACTCTCTAAATACTTGACTTAATTACATCATTTGTTAAGAGAGTTTTTTCAATTATAAAATTATCATTTATACTTTGGTGGTTTCGAGAGCCTTGTAAAAATTCGATTGTTGTTAAGGATAAATGCTTCTTGTTGTAAGTCACTGAAGGATAAGTGCTCCTTATTCTAAGTCGCTTAAGGATTTGTACTCCTTGTTTGTAAGTTATCATTATAGTGCATTTGGTCTTGCTCGTGACGGAGAGCTTGGTAACAGAGACGTAGAACACATTGTGTATCGAACCTTATTAAATCGGTTTGTTATCTTTACATTATCGCACTTTACTTTATATTGTCATTTATGTTGTGCTATATTTATACTTGAATTAAGTTATCAAACTTGCATATTTAATTCTCGTATCATACTTTACATTTATATCTTGTGTATCGAATTGTTTTGAGTCTAAGGGTGTGTTTGAGCCACATTATTTTGGAAGAATGTATTCTGAAATAATAGATTGATTGAGAATGTGTGGTTGAAAAATAATGAAAAATTATTGATGTGATGGAAAATATTATTTTATTGAAAAATGTGGTTAAAAATGAGTAAAGGAATGAGAATGAAAAATTTAATGTGTACCAAACTGGGCCAGTGTCGAAAAAGTTTCAAAAATCAATTCGCCCCCATCTTGGTTATTTATTCTTGGGTTATCATTGACAAGCATGAAATTTGTCATTTTTGTAAATTCCCCGTGATAAAATTTGGAGACAAGATTTCAACCATTTTGGGTCCGAATTTTTAGGGCAACTCATGAAATTATTAGGCAATAGCTTACAAACCCACCGCACTTTAAAGCCATCTCCAGCGCTGCACCAAATTTTGCACCATTTCGTACAAAATCTTACACAAAACTAAAATTCATTTCCAACCATTACACCAAAACTTACATCAAATGAACAGTATTTAATCATTTTCTTCTCTTTTTTTAATCTTAATAATTTATTTATTCGGAATATTATTTATTTATTTATTTTAGAAATATATAAATAAATAAATACATTAAATTAAGGAAAATATGAAATTCATTAATAAATATCCTTCATAATAATAATAATAATAAATTATTATTATTATTATTATTATTATTATTATTATTATTATATAACAAAAATGACACAAATACCCTCCCAAAATACTTTTGACAAATTAAAAGAAGGGCAAATTGAACTTTGGTGTTCCATTGGTGCAATGGTGTTTCCATTGGAGATGATCTAAGAGTCCATTTATCATCATAGTCTAGATTAGATTGGATTTGGCATCACATCCCAACACTATAGATTTGAACTTGAAAGACTAGTAAATATTGAGAGTCTGTTTATTTTGTATTAAAATATGATTTTAATTAAATCAAAGTTAAACAATCAATATTAACCTCATCTTTCATGGGTCCCGCAACTTTTTAACCAAACATTTTAAAAACTTCTATCACAATCTACTAAAAGTTTAATTTCAATTCCCACCAAACACCCTCTAAAAATAAAATTCATTGAAGACGCAACTACAATATGCAAAAGCCAAGAATACAAGTGTAACTTCCCAAAAGATTAACCCACAAATAATTCGGAAAAAAATATAAAGTCATATAAAGAAAGATTTATGGTGAAGGTACTTAAAAGGAGATGTTTCCAACGATCGATGTGCATCTTTCCAAGTGCTAAAATCCCATAAGTTCCAAATTCTTAAAAGCTAAAGGCTTAGTTTTAATCAATTAAAACCATCGAAAAAATAGATATCGCTTACAAAAAGTAAACAACAAAGGGGTTAGAGCTTTGACACGTGGAGTAAGAAATTCATCTATTTATATCCTCATCATACCGTCCATACTTTTTAAAAAAAAAAATTGTCTTTTTCGAAAAGTGGTCGAATAAGACTAGCAAATTTAGCTTTCTCCAATCAACTTCCCACCAACCACTATTTTTTGAGAAGATATCATTCTTTAATTTCTTTGGTAAAAGAATGCCAAAATCTTGCTTTCAATCGTTTAGTGTCGGTAGGCATATTTATCCTTTAATTTAATCCTACCTTTGATATTTACTATTTATTAGAACTGTCACTTGAAAGAGACAAAGAAGGAATAATGTTGTTCAAACTTAAATATTATAAACTTTTTAGTGTTTTAAATATTTTTGTTTGCTTTATCATAGTTTAAAATTTTGTTATTATACATGATTAATAGTGATATTTTATGTAAATATATCTAGTATATTAAGGAAAAAAAAAAAAAGGTCTTCACACTTTTTTTGTCATATGTAGGCGTAAAAAAATATCATTTACAAGAATGGAGTAATATCATTAGAATAAATAGAACGATCAAGTTGGCGGCAAAAAATAAGATAGGATATCAGGGGTGGACGTAGACTTCTTTGGTTAGAGGGACACAATTAAACTTTCAATAAGTGACGAAAAAATTGAAGTAAGAGATATCTTATTATAATTTTCATGTTTATTTTTCGCAACCAACTTCTATGTAAGATCACTAATGCCTTTTAATCCTTCAAAATCTTTGGAGGTGTGCATGTCAAGAACATATGTATCTAATTGATCATCAAGTTCTGAGATATCTGTTGCTTCAAAATCTACCGAATAATACTGATATAGTCGAATCACTTTGTTCATGTCAAAAACATCAAATGAGTTATTTGGAGACAAACACGAAACACAAAGGAGCAAGTCACCAGTAACCTCAGAATAACGATCATTCAACTCTTGAAGTTATATATCAATAATAACATAAAATATTTCCACACGATAATGATGCAAATTTGTCATTATCTCGCGTCGTGAACAACCTAGAGTTATGAACATATCATTCATATTGGGAACATTGATCTCATGAGTTTCACAAAACAAACAAACAATTTCAAAAAAAGAATCTCATCCGTCATCCCTTATCATTTGGAGCAGTGCTTTACATAATTGCATCAATCTCATGGCATTGACAATATCTTGATCTTTTTGTTGTAATGCTTTCAAAAATTCATTTGAAATCTCCAAAATCTTTTTCATGAGATTTAGATTAAATGCAAATTCAAATTTTAATATCAAATCAAATGAAATACAAGCATCACCTCTTATTCCGGTACTTGTAGTGTCGTATCAATCATCTCAACAACGTCGATATAGTTGAAAACATGACACTTAAGTTAATTAAAAAACTATAGTGAGAGCACCAACGTGTATAACTAGGACGCTAAATAGTAGTTTTTTTTTTTATTAAGACCCCATCCGCTTGATAGTTCACCGACACTGAGTGATTCAAGAACTTTCAACATTTGGTTATGTTGAATAAGATCACTCTGTTTAGCCCATCCACCAACAACATTCACCAATTTGTGTATTTTAGTGAATAAAGTTTCAATCTTCGAATGTTTCTGTGCCACAGTTACAAGAGCTAATTGAAGTTGATGAGTAAAACAATGAATATAATATGCACTCGGGTTTTCCTTCAAATAAGTACTTTGAGGTCCTTATACTCATATCGCATGTTACTAACTTCATCATATCCTTGACATCTCAAATTAGATATACTTAAGCTATGCGTAGAGAATAATTGATCAATTACAACCTTAAGTGAGGTAGTTGTGGTAGTCGAAACATGAATGACACCAACAAAATGTTCCAATACATGTCCATTATTCACATAACAAATGACAACCAACATTTGCTCCTTAACTGAAATGTCTCTATTCATCAACTAAAATTGAGAAGAAACTATCACGAACATCTTTCATAATCACATTTAGACATTCAGAAGCAATATCACTCACAATATCTTTTTGCACTCGTGGTGATGTTAATTTGAAATTCTTAGGTGCATTCGTCAAAGTAATGACCTTAATCTCAATATTATGACCACACAACAAATGTAATAGTTCAAGAAAGTTTCCTTGGTTGTTTGAATCTTCAGATTCATCATGTCCAAGGAAGAAATTAAACACAATCAATTCACGCACTCAGTCGAATTCGATAATATGTTCGAGCTTGATTCAATTTCTTGACGAGACGTGATTGAATACTTTGTTCTTGATTCTTGAACGATTCATATTTGACTCGAGCCTGATTGTGTGCACTGCTTGAAACCCTAACATGTTTTCTAAGATATTGATAAGTGTATTTTATACACTTATTTAGGCTCTAAAACAATGACATTTTGTCGTTCTTTTAATGAGATTATAGCCTAATTTATGATATAATATGTTATTAGGTGAAACTCGATGGAAGATGAAGAATTGGAGAAAATAATGCAAAATTGGCAAAAAATAGGCAAGATCCAAAGTTTGGGGACTGAAGTGCGAATGCTCAAAAGTTGTGTAGAACTTCACGATGAAGTTTCGAGAATACTAAGAGTCAATTGGATAAAGGAAGACGTCAAAGGGATAAAATTTCCTTAAAATATGATCACACATCAATTTAGGATTGAAAGAGTTATGCATCAGTTTTAGACTCATGTTGTGATCCATATTTGACATAGAAAACGATCGAATTTGAAGACGACTTCTGAATAATAGTTGTAGCACTGTGAGTTAGCTTTTCAACGCATCTTGAATTACCTCAAACGGACATCGGGAGAAAACGTTATGATAAAAATACTAAAGATGGCACAGAATGACAGCAAGGCAGCGCTACCTACCTAGCGCTCAGGCGCTCGAATGCTGAAAATTAACAGATTTGCAGCACCCAGGCGCTGCCCCGTAGTGCCCAAGCGCTGCGCACCGCCACAAATTTTAGGTTTTTATTCTTTGGGCCTCGAAAACCCCACAAAAAGACTCCAAATTGACCAAGAACGTGTATGAAAGTATAAATAGACCTAAGGAGGCATTGAGAAGGGGATTCCCACACATTGAAAAGGGAGGTTCCCACACATTAAAAAGAGGGTTCCACATTAAGAGTACAATTAAAAGAAGGAAAATATCAAGGGATTCAATATCAAAGCAAAAATTGGAAGAAGAAAAAGAAGATCTTGGTGCAAGAGTTTATTCTTTTCAATATCTTTATTTCAATAATCCGGTAATGTATTCAAGTTTATTTATTTATTTTTCTTCTTACATTATGAGTAGCTAAAACTCCTTATTAGGGCAAACAATGTGATCTATTGAGACCTTTAGTTCTTTAATTCAATAATTCTATGTTTTATTCTTCAATGTGTTGATTTTATTATGATTGCAATGTATTGAATTATTTGATCAATAATTTGATGATCCATTGAGTTTCTTACGAATCGAGAGGTGAGTTTGAGACTTAGAACGTGTAATAAAATTTGGTAACGAAGTATAACGTGTAGAGATACATATACCTAGTACTGCGGTCGTTATATGAATTCCTAGTGCCATAACTCGTTTAACTAAGGGTAATTCGCATAGAGATATGGAATTGAATTAGTTAAATAGGCTCAATGAGAATTCGAGAGGGGTAAATTGAATACCGTAGAAGAATTCGACCGAACAAGTTGGGAACTAAGGTGATCATTAGATGAAATTATTTTGCCGTAATATATCTTACATACATGAATTTTTGATCCATTTGTGTTTGTTATTTCATCATAATTTTCATTTGTTTTAGGCAGTTAGTTCATTTTAATATTCACAACTATCACAATCCTTTATTTGTTCGTCTTTTATCAAATAGGAGTTAAAAAAAGTAGACTAAGTCTAAAGTGTAGTCCTTGTGGGAATGATAATCTGAACTCTTAGGTCCACTATATTACTTGTTACGATATCGTACACTTGCGATATAAAAAAACGCAACAGATATCCTTTCTTTTTCCAATTTGAGAATCCATTAATAAGAAAAGAATCACCACTCAAACTGAAAAAATAGTAGTAAAAACAAGAAACTGTATCTTTTGCTATACTATATTCTAACCAGGCAAGATGCTAATCATACCACGAAACACAAAATCGCTTGTCTTTGTTACCCATTCTTGTGAATGAAAACTCATGATTGAGATGCTAAACAAGGACCCCCTTTGCACATATGCTTTTCGAATCACGTCTCGATCATTAACATCATAATTCTGTATTGGAACTCTCAATCCAGGATCGACGAGAAGATGTGCAACATCAACAGCCCCAACTTCTCCAACATCAATATCAACATTATTTTTATCACTTTTGTCTCGAACATTCCTTTCATCGGTATTTTGCTCATCACAAGAAATTGTAGATTTACGTTTAAAGTATTTGTCCATAACTGATACAAAAAAAAAACCACATTAGAAGTCCCTAAATCAGTTTCTTCTTCTCATAAGTCACACCAACCAAATTTCAAACATATTAATTATCAAGTTTCGATCTTCCTAAATTAATTTACATTTAAATGAGAAAGCCCTAATCAAAAATCCCTAAATTGCTAAATAAAAATCCCTAAATCCCTTAAAGCCATAATCAGAAATCCCTAAATTTCTAGATAAAAAATCCCTAAATCGCTAAATCGGAAAATACTAAATCAGAAAACACAATTAATGGCAACATTGACGTTTAGCAGGAATGAGTAATCCATAAATACAACTCCACACTTTAAACATTGAAGAAAACAATTGAAGATTTGAAATCAAATTGGAAAGTCACACATACCTTCAAAAGGACGGCAATGGCTAGAGTCGGAAGTTAGAAAAAGGACATAGGCTAAAAGGTAGACGTCGCAGTCGCACAGTCGAGTGGACCGCAGACTAAGTCGTGAACTTTGAACGATAGTGGAAGTCTGGGAGAGAGAAAGCTATACACACGGTCTATAAGTGAATGAAGACGAAATGGTAACTACCGCCGAATGCGAGGACAGACGACAAAGCTTGGGTTTTAGAACGGGAAGAGATAAAATGGTGGGATTATGTAACATAGGTCTGGCCGTGTGGGGAGACTAGGAGAGAGAAAATGGTGGGATTGATATTTTACTTTTCCTATTTATATAAAAAAAATCAAAATCTAGGGGATCGACTGACCGTCCCTGTTGAGAAGGTTTTCGTAAGGATACCTTGGATATTTGTAGTGGTGGCAAACAAGCCGAGCCGCCAATTTATCGTAACAGAAAATCAACTCGTATTAACCAATCCAATTTGTTGGATAAATAATATTAATTATATAAATAGAAATTCGAATATTCAGAAATTATTCTGAAATTAATTCGAATTAGCAGGTTTGCTACGTGTAAGGTAGGATCGTGGTTGCAAAAACATAAGAAATCTAAGTATTTTGGCCCTCTCTCATAAACCAATCCACAAGTAGATTGATTCTGATCACTCATTGATTCGTCTGGTATCCTCGGCTCGTTTTTGGCGAGCCACGAGCCGAGCCCACAGCTCGGCTCGTTGGCTCACCTGAATTTTTTTTTCCCCTCCTTAAAGGCTTATTACCATTAAAAAAAAAATTGGCGAGCCGACGAACCGAGCCAAAGCTCGGCTCGCCTTGGGCGAGCTCGGGCACGAGCCGAGCTCGCCCAAGGCCAACAAGCCGAGCACCCGCTCGGCTCGTTTGCCAACGAGCCGCGAGCTCGGCTTGTTGGGCAACGAGCCGAGCTTGCCCGAGCTGGCTCGGCCCATTGACATCACTAGATATTTGATTTGGAAAAGATTTAAAGACAATAAATTAATGTTGTATTAATGTCATATATATATATATATATATATATATATATATATATAATCGATTTTGTATTATTCCTAAAAATGATTTTCCTTCAAAAACTCTGTTAGCATGCTTTAAAATTAATTACAAAAATTTAATCGATTTTGTTGCTCTTTATTTTTTTCTTATTTAAAAATACGAGGTGTAAATGAGTCCTTTTACTTTCTTTTTAAACGAAAATTTTGGACGAAAATGGTGATTAGAGATAATATGTGCTAATTAATGAGAAAATATATTTAGTTGAAAATTAATAGGTTGATTATTATTATTATTATTATTAAACTAAACAATTTCAAAAAAAATTCACCAATAACATAAGTTGTGAGAAAGAATATAATTTAGAGTTAATTTCACTAATGGTCACTCAAGTTCAAGCAAATTTTTAAATTGACCGTTGAAGGATTTTCTTGATCTATTTAACCATTAAAGTTAAATAATTAAAAATCATGAAATTGACCAACTGACCTCTAGTTTTAACTCTATCAAAATCTTTTACTATTTATTAATGATGACAAATGGAGTTAGATATAAAGGGAACGATTTAAGGGGTTTTTTTTTTTTTTTCTTTTAACTAAAGATGAGGTTTTTCTCTCCTAAGAATAACATTTTATTTTCAACATAACATGGATACATGATTGTTGGTCAATTCCAAGGTTTAAAGGTTCAACGTTGGATCTGGAGTGGATGTCGCTAAAGAAATGACCAATTATATAATATCATTTTAACTTTTGTGACTAAATGAGTCACAAAAATACTTTAAAGACCAATTTGAACTTTCATTTGAACTTTTGTGACCACTCTTGAGATTAACTCGGATATAACTTTATGGAATCTAACTGTAAGATGAGGTGGTGTCCTAACATAAGAAGAAAGAGGAAAAGCAAGAAAAGTATGACAGCAGCCTCCTCTTTATCCCGAACTCCGTAACTACTTTTCTAGGTCAATCCCAAAATTCTCAAGTGCTGGCAAAGAATGGCAAAAACAGCAGAATGGGTAGTAGTACCGCAGGCAAAGACAACCGTCAAGATGAAGAAAGAATTGGAAAGAATGGTGAATGCTATAGTGGAGGGGGAGGATTATACAGTAGAGGCAACTGATCATGCTATGGAAATTTTGTGGGCTCTTAAGGATTTGAAGTTGAAGGCTGTGATGAAATCACAAGAATTGTTGGGACTTGATAATTTTTGTTCCTCTACAGTTCCTCCTCCAGAATTTAGATGTCCAATTTCTGGAGAATTTATGAAAGATCCTGTTATCTTGGCCTCCGGTCAGGTTAGACTCCTTTTTCTGTTTTCGTGTCGAATTATTAATTTTTCTGGGCTGTGCTTACTGGAAAAATTTTTAATGTTGTTCAAATATTTCCCATTTGTTTTGAGATTCTTGCGTTGGGCTGGACATGGTCCAATTCGGTTCGGTTATCTCCAGAACCGATCCAAAATTTTCAGGTATTTAATAAATGGAACCGTTCGGATTCAGTTCCGTTCCGTTCCGTTCGGCTCTGTTCGGTTCCGTACCATAATTAAATTTTTTAACATTTACAACAACACTACATAAATATCACTAATAACATGTCCATTCATAATTATTACAAATTAACGTAGCACAATTTAAAACAATATAAATAACAAGTTCTCCAGTAAGATTAATTCGATATATACAAATACCAAAAATTAAATTTACCTAATTAATTTGATAATTTGTTTAGAAAAAACTAAAAAAATTAATTAATTCAATATAAAAAATTAAAAAAATTATTTAGATTCGGTTCTTCTGTTTTTTGCCTAGAACCGAACCAAAGCCATCGATTCTCGATTCAGATACCCGTTCAAGTATTTAATTTTTGAAGAACCGCTCGGTTCGATTCGGTCCAGGAACTTTTGTCCAGCCCTATTCTTGCGAGTCAGATTGTCATTATTCAATGTGTATATGTATTATTTTCATTTCGAATCCAATTTATTTTATTCTTTTTATATTTTCATCAAGTTATTGTTGATGGTTGTGCTGTACGATTTGGACTGGTTTTACAGACATATGATGAGCCATTTATCCAAAAATGGTTAAAAGATGGCCATCAGACATGTCCTACAACTGCTCATGTACTGCCTCATACTCTGCTCACCCCTAATCACTTGGCCAAGAAAATTATTACTAAATGGAGCAAGGAGAACACATCTGAGATGTCCAGTGCTGTAATGGAGGGTGATGAGGAATATGTAGAAGACGCAAACTTACAACAGTTTACTACACTTCTCGAACGGCTTTCCTCGTCTTCCCTTTCTGATCAGAAAGGGGCGGTCAAAGAGACTCGGGTGCTCACTAATCGTTCGCCTTCTTTTCGTGCTCGTTTTCAAGATGCCATTCCTCGATTATTCAATCCAACCTTGCTTGAAAGGGCTAATTCTGATATTGATCTCCAGGAAGATTTGGTTGCGACCATTTTGAATCTCTCCGTTCATGACAGCAACAGAAAGCTAGTCGGGGAAACTACATTGGCCATTCATTTCCTTATCAAGTCCTTGAAATGCGAAAGAATTGTAACGAGGAGCAATGCTGCTGCAGCCCTGTTGGTATTATCAACCCTCGACTCAAATAAACACATTATTGGGAAAGCAGGCGCTATTAAGCCCCTGATCGACCTTGTGGAAGAAGGGCATCCATTGGCAATGAAGGATGCTGCTGCGGCAATTTTAAGTTTATGCACTGTCGTGGAAAATAGGGGCTGGGCTGTGAATTTAGGGGCAGTCACGGTAGTCACAAAAAAAGTTATGGATCATATTCTCATTGATGAAATGTTAGACATTCTTGCACTGCTGTGCAGCCATCAGATGGCTGTCGAGGAGCTTGGAGAGCTTGGGGCAGTATCATGCCTGCTCGACATATTAGGGGAGAACACGAGCGAACTTAACAAGGAGAAGTGTGTTGCAATCTTGTATACGATGTGTTTCAGTGATAGAACAAAGCTGAGGGAGATTCTGGCAGTAGAGAGTGCTTGTGAAACGCTCTCTAATGTTGCACAAACAGGAACTTCGAGGGCTAAAAGGAAAGCAAATGGCATTCTTGAGAGGCTAAATAGATTTGCCTTCACTTCATACACTGCTTATAATTGATTATTCTCAAAGCCCTGTACAGTTTTAGCATCCACTTTTGTATATTGCCAACTTCTTCCTGATTCATACACGGTAATCCTAAATCTTGTTTATTTGTGGAAAAGATTATTATAATATTTTTTGAGTGAATTTGTATATATATTCATCGTTCTATTATACACTGTCATTTATGCAAAGATTACATACCTATTTAGAAAGAAAAAAACAGAAACATACAACAAGACAATATATTTAGACTTCAATTTTCGATCAAGTTTAGGACTAAAAGTAGGTGTTGAATTCATTGGCAATGAAGGTGGTACACAAAATGCAGTTAATACAATGCTAAATTCAATTCACTCGTCATATCAATGAGTAGAGATGCAATTACAAATTCATGTTTACCAGATCAAGGCCCCTGCTGTTCATACTGATTTTTGCATCAATGCGACGATTTGCAAATATAAAAAAAGTGCTATCCATTCTATCTCACCTGAGTCTCTCTCCCATTCGTATCCAGATTGCTCAATATGATTTCTGGCATTCGAACTCAGGTTGCACAAGGGGGAGCAATGCACCGGGAAAAGAATCCCAACATTTTCTTCTGCGTTGAAACAAATAGGGAAAATAAATAAGAGGATATGATCATTGATATCGCAGCTGTTTAGAAGTACAGAATAACAGAAGTGAAGTTCATATAATTTACTTCTACGGTAAAATTAGTAGGGAGGAAACAAAGTAGATGGGACTTACACGTTTGGTCTTGTGAAGAAGATCAGGCGGAATTTTGTAAAGATCTTCGTCCACTGGTTTCACAGAAGTTATTATAGATTGCCGTGGAATAAATTCAGCAGACTTGTTAATATTCTTCTGAGACAAAGGCTGACTTCTCCGCTGTTCCATTGCCTCGCGCACCTTAACTTGCTTTCTCTGTTCCGTGACATCTGCAAAGAGCTTGGCATTTCCCCTTGTCTGCAATGTTATATATTTTTACTCATCAGTACCCACTTCGAGAAATACATAATTCAAGGACAATTATTTTCCATTAGCTAGTCAGCAGATGTTAATGCAAATGCAAAGGACACATATTTTGATCCATCTTAGTTTCCTAACATGATTAAAACTTAACTTAGTCGACAAGAACAAAGAAGTTATTCACAAAACAAATGTCGGTTTTTCCTAAATCCTAATACCTTAAACCGAAAATTTGGGGAGCTACTTCAGGGATGGCATTTTTCTTATTTATACAGGTACCTCAGAAATCAGATTGTTTAACCACAAATTTTACATCAGAACCTGCATAATAGCTGCTCAAAACTTAAAAATTGCACATATTGCTTAAATCACCAGATTATTCGCCTAGCTGCATAGATGGGTTCTACGGGGAATGGATCAAAACCAAGTGAGGAGTAAGAAAACGTCATAATTTCACATTTAAAGATACTTTTGGTGAACACAATTCTCGACATATACAAATCCACCACAAACTCCACATATGTTTTTCGTAGCTAGTCCCAAGCACGGATTAAACAACAGTACCGACATTGTTAAATCGTTAGACATGAATGCAGATACATAACCCACAACTCTATACAGTAAGCAGTTGTTTCAAATAGAACTATCGTTTTAGAAATTGTCCTCACGCCCACTATCATGTGCACAGTTCAATTAAGAATAATCTATAACTCCAGTATATGTGGTGTTACGTAATAGACTAAATAAAATGTTAGCGCCGTGTTATAATCCCAACGAGGCTAAATAGTATTATGGATAATCTTGCGACTCTATCTCAAGACATTTTCCTACTTTAGTACAATGTTTAACCTCGTTTTAGATTTTGATAGGAAAAAAAGAACAAGAATCCTATCTGCCCGTGAGAGGTAAATCTTCTTGAGATAGGAAAAAAATGGCAAAAGAGAGTGTTCGGTACAAAGACCTTTCGTGGAGGAACACCATAAACAGCCTGGAACGGCGGTTTCTCATACTCAACAGAGTAAAGATCTGTGGCGGCGGCGCCCCAAGAACCACCGGTCGCATTATACGAAACACATTCCGCCGAACAGGAGCAGCGCATCAGGCCGGCTTGCCTTGCGCACTCGAAATACTGAGTAATTGGAAGCTCATTTGTCTTATCCCAGTCACCAAATGCTGGAATCTGCCCACTCTTCCTGCAGTATTCCTGTAACCCACAACCAAGCAAAACAGTAAATTCATTTTAACAGTAATTTCTGTACAGAAATGCAGAATCCTAGAAAAAGATTCAAGATTTAGTAGACTCACTACACCCATAATTTCAGAGCTTTCAGCAGAAGATAACTAAAAGAAGTTGAAATTTTTCTCCTTTTTATGTTCAAGAAAGGTAGAATCCCCAAAATTGTATCAACATCACGGCGTTAAAGTACTGTTTGCCAATAAAATGAATAGGGACAGGAGCCTTTTGGAGTTGTGTGGAGTGTGGAGAAGAAAAGGTCAAAATAGTCAAACTTTTGGGAGTAGAAAATTGAGTAACTTTTAGCACAAAGTCCAAGAGAAACTCTGTGGTCTGTGCCAAATGCTGATAAAGAAAACTTTCTATCCTTGATTTCCGCTGCAGGGTACGACCCTCTAATTTTCAACCGTTTACGCTAAATCTGGGAACTTGATGAACATGGAGTTTCCCACTGTCTTTTCAACTGTCGTTTGAACATGTTTAGTCACACTATCTATCTGTAATTTTTGCCCCATTTTGTTTTCTTAAAAATCAAATTTTTAATAAATTTTAATAAAACTGGATTAAATATTTGATTGAGAAAATAATAAAAATTATATGAATCCCATAAAATTATGGATGAAAATGAGATTGAAGAAAATGAATTTTAAAACTTGGAGCCAAATAGACGATTTATTTCATAAGAGCAAAATCTGATCACCGTAGAGATCGATGAAACTAAGTTTGGAAATCACACTAGCTTTTGACTTTGGAGGGACACTAGCCTTGACAATATTTTAGTTAATTTATTTTACAAACAACCTCTTTTTATCTAAGAGAAAGCATAAACGAAACGAGCGGTGCACGAAGTTTGCAAGTCATAGTCAAGCTGTGAGCATCACCTTTTTGCTATATTTCAATAATCCTCACTATTCATAATGATTAATTGTTTTTTTAAAAAAAATAACATATCAATATTTGGAAATGGAAATGAAAATGAAAATAAGATATGAATGGACGTAACTATGTCAACGAGCCGAGCCCGAGCCAGAAAAAAAGCTCGAATCGAACCCGAGCTTTTTTGGGCTCGAGTCGAGCCGAGCCAGCCTAGTCAAAAAAAATGAGGGTCGGCTCGAGCTTTTGACCCGAGCCTTAGAGGGCCGAGCCTAGTTTTTTCACTTTTTTTTTGCCTTTTTTTTTAAATATAAAAAAAATTATACAATGGCTGCCTTTGTAGACAGCCACAGCCTGCAAAGGAAGCTAATTTAAAAAAAAAAAAAAATTAATAATGGGGCAGGGTCGCCCAGGCCGGGCTCAAGCTGACGCCCCAAAATGGGGCTCGGGCTTTTTACGGGCCGAGAGCCCGAACCGTGCGAGCGAGTCTTGAGCCTACTAAATGAGACATGATTTCGCATGTTCTAAAAAGATGTGTGATCTATAACGAGGGGTAATTGAATTGGGCCATCTTTGTGCTTTTACTCTATCATAAGAAAAGAAATAGGAAAAGTTATCAAGTGCTATTTTAATAAAAATAGAGAAAAAAAAAATGTTATTTATATAGCCCAAAAATTAGAGAAGATAAGACGTGCAGTGGAATGACAATGTCTATGAGTGGTTGAAGATAATTTAGGATTTTGACTTTTGAGAGGTTGCCTGCCAAGGGGATAAAAATTACCTCATTTTTTTAATTCTCAAACTCACTCCCATATTTTTCTCAAATTATTTTGTAGTACCATATGTGTTTATCGTCATGTCTACATTTAAGATCCATTTAATTGGACCATCACCAGATACATATGTCATAAATACTACCTAACATTACTCTAATTTCCCATTTCAAACTCCAAATAATTGCAAAATTCAATCACCATCAAAAAACTATCATTTGCCTACTCATGTAGATCCTCTCCGAACAAAATTTAATACAAAATTTGGTGTAGACAATTGAAAATAGTCTTACACCAATTTTTTTTAAAATTTATATTATTAACAAAATCATTAAATTAAAAATTATATTTAATGAATTAAATATTGCATAAATTAATAAATTAAACAAATACCGTAATTGAAAAATTACATTAAACGCACAAAAAGAGTTACATATAATAAAAATGACAACACGGTTTATCAATTATTTGTCAAAATTAGTATATTCATCCCATACATGATCAATTAATGCATCTCGAAGTGCAAAGTTTGCATCTATATCCTTGAGTTGTCTATGTCAAGCAAGGAAATCTTGAAATCGAGTATTGATACAATTTTAATTTATTCTATAAATAATTATTACTTATTACTTGAGTAAAATTTAAAAATAAATGCTCAATTAAAATAACAATCACATTAAAACAATATCAATTAATTAAAATCAATTAATTCTAAAAGACAAAAAAGGATATAGATGGAACAAAAATTGTCTGTAAAGGGAAATAAGAGGCAAAATGGGGAAAAGTGAAAAACTTCAAATTTGGTGTAAATAAATGGTGTTACACCAATACTATTTATTCTGCTAAATTTTACACCATTTTTGCTATATCATTGGAGAGCATTTTACAGTTTTACACAAAAATTTGCCATCTCATTGGAGTCAAGTGTCAAGCGAAAAATAGTAAGACCTAATTTGCAACAACTTCTATAGGATGGGGACTTCTGCATAATTTACCATTTGGAGAACTACTTATCCCTGTTCGGTGTAGTTAAAAATCACATTTTTAGTAGATTTTGATAAAATATAATGAAATAAGTGGTTGAAAGATTATGAATCCCAAATATGTGTGGTTAACGTTACAAGTTGAACTTAATTTGAATTTTAGTCTATTATTCAAACTACACCAAACAAGGATCGGGTATTTTTGTTTTGATTAAAATTTGTGTAGACATGTTTTTTAGGTTCTACAAATAAAAAACCCCTGTACAATTTAATGAATATTTTGCTCACTTCCTTCACAAAATGTCATATGACATTCTGTCAATTAGACTATTTTAAAAATAATCAATTTTTTGCATCCAATCATCTGCCGTCAACGATGCATCTGTCAAATAGATAGGTAAAACCATCTGACAAAATGGCTTAACTAAAAATTACATAATCTAGTATGTTAACAACTCCAATTTGCTCTTCTAACTACGGTTAAGAAGACAAGAACACCCTTCTAGTGGTTGCTAAAATATAATGAATATTTCGAAATAAGATAAGAATTATCTATCATGGAAAAAGGAGATATTAATCTTGTGTTGTGAAGATATTTTTGTAATTTTAATTCTAATATTGTCTAACATTGTAAAACACAAATTATATTAAAAGAGTTTTTATTCAAATAATATTCGTACATATTGAAAGCAAGTAAATCTAAGCTCGACGTGATACAGCCTAGAGATGTCAACGAGCCGAGCCGAGCCGAGCCCGAGCTTTTTTGGGCCCGAGCCGAGCCAAGGCCGGCAAAAAAAAATGAGGCTTGGCCCGAGCTTTTGACCCGAGCCTTAGCGACCCGAGCCGACTCGAGTTTTTTTTTTTTTTTTTTGTGGCACCTTATAGGCTTATGTCGGATAACATGTTAGATTTATAAATGAGTAATTATCCATTATAACAAAATAAGAAATCTTTTTAATGATCGATTTAAATTTTCTTACAAATTTTGGTAACCATTGATGAAATTAGCTAAATTTTTAAATGTAATTAAGCAATATATATCACTAATAATTTTACTTAATATAGAATAATAAACATTTGTGTAAATGAGAAAATGCTTACTTTAAATATTTAGGTACTTACAGTTTTAGAGAAATGAAAACAGTAATAAACTAATAATACAATAAATATTAAACAAACAAATATCAATCATTTTTCAAAATAATCTATGTGATACATTATGAGATAAATTTGTTACTTATAATTAGTTTATTAGTTTCATGATGAGTGGAATAAGTTGACAAATTTTGGTGTTTTTTTTTTTTGGGCCGACCCGAGCCACACGGGCCGGCCCGGCCTGGCTCGGTGAAATCGAGCCCGAGCCGTGCGAGCCGCTGAGCTTTTTTGCTATCCCTATATACAGGAGGGAACAAAAGAAAAGTCTTCGCCTATATAGGACTGCTTGAATGCAGTATATTGTCCTTTTGACTTCTTGAATACCTGAAAATAAATTCAAACTACCCGAAAATTTTATTAGCCCTGTTTTGGGTAGTAAAAATTAAATTCTTAATAAATTTTGGTAAAATTGATTAAAATATATATATATATATATATATGATAAGAAAATATGACAAAAATTGTAAATTTCATAAAATATGTGATTAAATTAGTTGTTGATTTAACTTAAATTTTTATTAAAATTTTAAACTACGCCAAGCATGGACTTAATCTTTTTAGGATGAACCATTGTGAAAGCCACAAAGTGTGGACGATAGCGAGAAATAATTTTAAATTATGATTGAAATTAAAGTTTCACTGTATTTCAGTAAAAGTAACTTCTAATTTACTTATGTTAGCCAAATTAAGGATCTATTTGGGTTGGATTAAAATTTAATTTTAATCTAAGTTAAAATCAAATAATTAATATTAACTATATCTTCCATAAGTCTCACATCTTTTCAACCATACATTTCAAAAATTTCCATCATAATTCATTTGGAATCTGATTTTAATCTACATCAAACGCTCTCTAAGGCATAAAAGGATTTTAACCATAATAATGTGAAAAAAGATAATATGTACTTGCACCTAACTTTGAAAAACATGTCACGAAATTATGAGAAGCATCACCATTAAGATAATTTGTACTTTCAACATGTACATATTGTCAAAATACGTCATTTTAAAAATAAATTATGTCAGATGCAGTAACATAAATGTAAGTAGCAACAGATGATTGTATGGAAAAATTAAATGTATTTTAAACAGTGTAATAATATATTGTCATGTAACATTATGTTAATCTTTATATCAATATAACTGACATTGTAGCCTGATAGTTTAATAATTCATATTAAGCTAGTTCATGAATTGTTCCCGTGAGGTAGAAAACATTGATTGCACCGAAGGAACCGAGCTCAATCTCGATCGACCACCACAGTTGCCAAAACTAACACAAACCAACACTTTCCGCAAACTTTAAAATCGGTTGCTCCTACTTCTTTAGCCCACAAAGAGCCGACAATGTGTAAGAGATCAAGGCCTAACGTATGTAATCTACAAAGGAAGAATAAGAAGAACGTATCACTCAACAGGAGCACAAAGCCGAAAAGCACAAAGCTAGAAGAATCTGTTTTCTCAAGAGCACACGGCGCCTCAATCACTTTCACACGATTCCAACAGTAATGGGTAGGGTTTTTAATATATTAGGTTTAGGTGTGGGCTATTAGGTCAAAAGATAGGCCCAATAAGAAAATAGGTAAGTGGGCTAACACCTTAAAAGCCATCCAGGTTATTTGAGTTGGGTCATGAGTAGCACTAATATAATTAGACTGCTTCAAATGGTCCAAGTGGATTACGTGATAAGTTTAGTCAACAGTGGTGTCGAAACATATTCAGTCATTTGGTCGATACCGACTGAATAAAAAGAGCAAGACTTACGTTATTGTCCAGTAAGATCGTTTGACAACAATTTGTCTAACAATTCCGCCTATTATCTAGGTAGAAGGCTCATGTGAACATGTCCAATTGGCCTGATTTATACTAAAAAGAATTTTTATAGAGGTCCCATTTCTATTCAATGTAAAAATATATATAATTTATACTACTAGTGAATTCTACTTGTAAGATTTTTATATTTTACAAATTCTTTGACGAAGTGAGTTTTCAAACATGTCAATTATAATATTTATTCTTGTAATTATGACACAACTTTAAAACCATATTAATTTTTTTGAAGGGAAAAGTTCATATTTAAGTGGATCACAATACACAATTTCAAAAATTAAGAAATAAGTTACAAAATTTCAAAAATCAGGCGACAATTAAATTTTATTAATTAAATGAATAATTAAAAAATATTAATTAGATATATTAAGGTCACAATTAGAGGTGGCAATTGAGCCGAACGGCTCGTCGGCTCGCCCGCTCGGTTCGTACTGTTCACGCTCACGAGCCGCTCGGGCTCGTAAAAAAACGAGCCCGAGCCCGAGCACGAGCCGAGCTCGCCCAAACGGGTGACGAGCTTGTAGACGCGCCGGCTCGTGGCTCGTCCACTAATTATAAAAAAATAAAAAATAAATAAAAAGAAAAATTCAGTGACCATTCTGGTCACTGAATAAATTTAGTGACTAGAACGATCACTGAATTCAGTGACCAAAACGGTCACTGAATTTATTCAATGACCGTTTTGGTCCTCGAATTTTATTTTATTTTATTTTATTTTCTATAAATACCCACCTAAATCAAACTTTTTTTCCACCAATATCAATCTCTATTCTCTCATTCTCTACTCTATACAATTTACATTCTCAAATCTCCATTTATTTATCAACAATATCATTCATTCATTCTATAATCATCTTCTACATTTCTATATTCAATTTCTATTATTCTTAACAAATGGATTCACGATCATTTGTTGAAAACTTGTTCGGTATGGAGAACGAAACACAAACACCTGCCCAAAATCAATTTGTGAATGAATTCTCCGGTTTCAATGAATTACCAATTCCAGAAAATATTGAAGATTACGACGTTCATGAAGGTAGTCGTCCAATTGATTTGGATGACGTTGATGTTGATCCTAGTGTTCCAATTGATTTGGAACAAGATGAAGAGCCTACGTCAAATATTCTCGATACAAGAGGGAAAAGAAAGGGGAAGAACAAGGCAAAATGTTGAGACCATTTTAAATTGGTTCAAACCGGTCGTTTGGTCGATGGAATCCCCGAAACCAAAGCAGCATGTAAATACTGCCAACAACGACTGGCATGGCAAAGAGGTATTGGAACTACCCACCTCAATCGTCACTACAAAGCATGTGTGACCAACACATGAGTTTCTTCCAGTTGGTCAAACTCAACTACAGTTTGGTTCTCCAGGCGCCAATGGTACTACGCCACTTTCTACATAGATGTATTCAGAGGAGGAAGCTCGAACGGGAATGGTGAAGTTTGTTGCCGCGTCTGAGTTGCCACTAGCAATAGCGGACAACCAACATTTCGTGAACTACGTCAAAACATATCTTCAGCCGAGGTACGTTGGGGTAAGTCGAAATACTCTCCGTGCTGATACAATTAAATATTTTCTTCATGCAAAACAACTATTGATAAATGATTTAGAGAAATATGGGGGTGTGATATCTTTAACTTCTGATATGTGGGAATGGATTAATAAGAGAGGTTACATTGCTGCAACTGCACACTATATAGACCCACTTTGGGTTATGCATAAAAAAATTATTGCTTTTAAAATTGTTGAGTACCCGCACAACGCCCAAACTATATTTAATGCTATCATAAATATAGTTAAAGAGTATAAATGCGAGAGCAAAATTCGTTCTTTTACTTTTGACAATGCTACCGTAAATAAAGTTGTTATCGATAAATTGCATAGAGTACTTCAACCCGATTTTGGTGGTTATTTATTTCATATTCGATGTGTATGTCATATTTTTAATTTAGTAGTACAAGACGGTTTAAAACATGTTAAGGATGAAATTGACCGAATTAGGAGTGCACTTATATATATCACGATTACACCTAGTCGAAAACAAGCATTTGAAGAATTTTGTTCAGAAAATGGAATGACAAATACAAAAACATTTATTACTGACGTAGGCCATAGATGGAATTCCACTTACTTATTATTAAAATCATGTGAAGGTTTCGAACATTTAATTACTGAATTTTATAACAATAGGCATGTTAGAGATGAAGACGAAACTATTTTGAATGAAACCGATTGGAATATAGTTCTTAAAATAAAACATTTTTTGTCCACATTTTATGATTCTACAAATATATTGTCCGGCGTTTATTATCCTACAAGTTGTATGGTTCTTGAACGTCTTTATGCAATTGCTAAGACTTTTAAAAGATTTCAAAATGACCCCGATTTTCATGCAGTTATATATTCCATGGAATTAAAATTCAGAAAATATTGGGAAGAATTACCTATGTTATTTCCTTTAGCATGCGTCATGGACCCCCGATATAATTTATCAGGTACTAAATTTATAATTGATAAAATTTCAAATTCTTTAACTTTTAGTATACCTATTACTTATAGGAATTTGGAAGAAACATTACGTGAAATGTACGAATTATATGTTTCACGAATGGGTACACATATTACTCGTGTACCTACATCTACTCCTCCCACTAATCCAACGGATGACGACGATGTAATTTTAGATTTATTCGAAAGCATGAACTCATATAGATTTAATTCATTTGCATATGCATGTGGTTCATCTGGTGGTAGTAGTAGTAGTTTGTCATCCACTGCATGTACTCAAACTTCGAGTAATAGTCCAAATGCGTTGCCATCTGAATTAATCGATTACTTTCGTCATACTTTGCCTACTAACAAAGAAGTTAAGAAAAATTCAGAAAAGGTAATTAAATTTTGGCGAGATAATGAACGTCGATGACCAGTAGTTTCTGCAATGGCAAAAGATCTACTAACACCTCCTGTTAGCACTGTAGCTTCGAAGTCTGCTTTTAGTGCAGGGAAGAGGGTTCTCTCTGAGGTCAGGAGTCGACTCAAAGAAGATATTTTGGAAACGTTAATGTGCGTGAAAGATTGGGAAGACGCTAGTTATCGAATTCAAGATAAATATGCCGAAATTGCCTGTAACCAAGTAAATGATATTTAATTTCACCATAATCATCACAAAATTTATAATATTTTTTAAAAAATTGTACACGTAACAAGTTGTTCGTGTACAATTTTTAACCCCGCCAACTAAAAATTGAAGTAGCCGGTCCCAAGCCTGGATAAAGGAGGATGGTCTATCTTTATTTTTTTATTTATAAAAAATAAAAATGTTTTGAAAAATGTATATTTAAAAAATGGTTTATAAAATGTGTTAATACTTTACATATATATTATTTTTAAGTTTAAGTATAAAATGGTAAACAAAAAACATATTATATTATTACTCAAGTAACTTATTACTCAAGTAACTTAGTAACTCAACAAAACAATTTTTGTTCTTATTTTTTAAAAAATTATAAATTTTTTTGAAAATGTATATTTAGAAATTAATCACAAAATGTGTATATATATATCTTTTACAATTAAACTAGTGTGTTATGTGTATTTAAAAAAAGAAAAAAAACGAGCCGAGCTGAGCGCTCGGCTCGTTTGGGCGAGCTCGGGCACGAGCCGAGCTCGTCTTGGCATGGGCCGAGCCAGCTCGGCTTGGCCCATTGCCACCACTAGTCACAATACTATGCAATTTAGTTACAAATTATCGAATTAATTGATCCCAAATTATTTCTCGATCACAAATCAAAAAATTTATTGGTCACAAATTATTTCTCTGTTATAAGTCACAATATATTCAACGATCACAAATCCAAGTTTTTATAGATTATTTACTCATCGATCACAAATCATAAATTTTATAAGTTACAAGTTATTTCAAGGTTCCAAATTATCTAATTAATTGATCACAAATTATCGAATTAGTTGGTTACAATTTACCAAATCTTGAGTCATGATTCCAAATTTAGTTACAATCACACGTTTTTAATCACAAATTTAATTAGTTTATTAGTCACAAGCACTCTTCATCCCACTACACCGCTCCTGTCATCGCAGTCCCTGCCACTACTACTACCACCACAACCAAATAGTTGGTCACAGACACTCTAAATTTCCTACCACTATCACCATCATAACCACATGCACGGCACCCCACCACCACCAACATTGCGATCTCACTGCCACTGCACGACCACAATCACCTCCACAATAGCCACAATCGTCATCACTACTATCCCCTGTACAACCACCACCACCACCACCAAAAAAAGAAACACCACCCCACCTACAAAAACAAGAGAATCACCCACATAAAACCACCTATAGCACAAACAACAACAAAAATACACACAACGTTGCAAAGATGACTACTCGCAGCACGACAGAGGTGTCGTTGCGCACAACGCTGGATATAAGTTGTCGAGAAAGATAAGTTTCTGCGGCGCGCAACGATGCTATTCGCCGCTACTTCGAACCCCTGCATGCTGTGCTAGAGATAATTTGTCGAAGAAGAAAAGTCACCTCCATGTTCAACTTTGCTACATGACACTCTGTCGAACCTCAGCATGCAGCGTTGTAAATAAGTTGTCGAACAAGAGAGTCGTCGAAGAAGATATTGTGAACTTGAATAAAAATGAGAGACGATAGATATAAAGGATAGGGAGGGAGGAGAAGAGGGGAAATGATGTTACGGTTTGGGAGTGTGGGTTGGTTGGGGTGAGGGTAAGGGTAAGGGTGGGTAAATTAATTTATTATTATTATTATTATTATTATTTAAAAGTTGAATTATTATCTGAACAAATAACTTTTAAATTTGATTTTTGGATTGAGAAGTTAAAAACCATGCGAGGATGCAATTTCCATTTTTTTTTAAATGTAAAAAAGAACCCGGTGGACTAGACTGGCCAAACTTGCAATATAGTAGGTTGATGAATCAATATGATCGTCATATCATATTTTAAAAACCTTCTAAGTTCTAACCTACGTTCAAACCATATTCTTGTCTGAGTGAGAAAAAATATATTTTTGAACATTCTCTTTAAAATGCAAAGCGAATGTTCCTATACGAATCTCAACAATCACTTATTTTGATTCTACATATTGATCGTTTTAAACTACAAGAAAACTTTTGAATGGAATATTTACATTATGTAAAATATCTTCATTTGGACAAGCTAGTTTGAGTCCGCAACAAGCCTGAACCGAATATGAATACATTGATTCAGATTTAAATACCGATTTTAAGTTTTAACGTCTCTATTTTTAGCATCTCTCTACTTACTGTACGACGGATTTTGCGTATTAAAACACAGAAATCGTTACAAATTGTATTTTTGAAAATACAAATAGATAGGAATCTTCTTGTAATTACAAAATTGCAAAAACCCTCTAATTAATAATATGAATGTTTGAAAACGAGAAGTCACATGGCTTGGATCCTAGGTTTCGAGAATTTGATTTGTTGAGAATTTCACTTGTTCGATGCTTGAATTTTAGAGCTTGGATTTTTATTTCGAAAACTTGGACTTGATCTCGATTTGATTTGAAGAAGTCTTTGATCTTCTTGAATTTGCTTGATTTGAAAAAGATTGTGATTTTCTTCGTGTTTGCCGGTCTTGGAGTTGGGAGGATTTTTTCAGCACTTCATGATTTTCTTTTGCACTTTTCTTCCCCCTTTGTAATGAACTTTTGACCCTATTTATAGGGGAAATTTGTGATCAATTTTGGTAATCACTCAATTAATTCAATTAAATTGATTATAATTGAATAATTGTTGATTTTTAAAAAAAAATAGTAGGATGAGCTTTTAAATTTTATGGGCCTTAGTATGTTTTAGTTTAATTGAGCTAATTATTTAAATTGATCCAACCCATTTTTTTTTTATGTCTACACTTACTTCTGTGGACATTCCACAATCACACAACAAATTTAATACTGAGAGGGTTTTAAGAAATATTTTACTTTAATAGATAAATAAATCCCACACAGTTTAGGTGGTTTAAAAAAATTTAAAATTATAAAGTGAAGTAATTTGTAGCATACTTTAACATGAATTTCGGGTCAAAATACTTACTTGAAATATGAATTCCAAGATCTTTTGAATGGTTGAATCACCTTACTTTCCAAAACTCTCAAATCTACAATCTTCTTACACTCCAATAGTCTCGATCCCAAGCACAATGTAAGTGGATTATTAGCCACAATTTAAGTACCAATTTTTGTGAGTTTTCATGCCAAAATAGTGATTTTAGGCGTCTCTCTCTCTCTCTCTCTCTCTCATCTTCTAAGTGAGTTATGAGAGTTATGTAAAAACTTGTAAGTTGGTGAGAGTTGAGAGAAGTAATAAGTTTGATTCTTTTCAAACCACTCTCTCCAATCCACTTAAATAACTTGTGGGTCGTGTCACCCCACATGGCGATTCATGAGCCATATTTTCTACATCTCCCACTCGCATATGATAGATTTGATCTGAACCACAAGTGCCAACGAATGTCACACATTAGATCTTTCTCAAGATCTATCTCACAAAAATTCATACAAAAAATAGATCGTGTGACCAACGAGTATATTAGAGTTTACGGTACTATAAACCTATTAGGGATATATAGTAGCTCTACTAGAGGAATTTTACATCTCGCTATACCCCAAACTTATTTTCCAACATTAATTCAAGTATTTTCAATCCCTCAAGTATTTATGGAACATCTTATCATTGTATTCACAATCGTGTCCTATACCTTAAATAGTTAAACACAATTTTCCGGTCGGTAAATACAAATATAAATGTTGGTCAAAATAGTCTTCATTTCCTACTTGAATCCTTCAATTTTAAATCAACTGCTTTCCTAGACATGTCTCATCAAATCAAATCAATCATAATTATTTGTAACATGCTAAATAAGTAATACCGAAATAAAATCTCAAAAAACAGTCAAAAGTCATAAGGGTATATATGAGGTTATATAAACCTCAAGGTCTCACACAATGAGGAAGGAAGGATCCATTTACTAATTTAGCTAATATTGGTCGTAAAAGCTCACGTAGTATAAAACACGCTCTACAATATTTCTCTCTCATTCTTAGGGCGTATGTCATATCATTTATAAACAAATAACACCATATAGATCATGGTTCAGGTGTTCCCCGATACCTAACTTGAGTTCTCCTTATGTTCATTCATCCAATTAATCTCAAATCGAGAACTTGATCTGACTACTAAACAAGTTTAATAGATTAGCAAAAATTCATTTAGATTACTTGTTGCAATCTCATCTTGATATCTTATCAATGCGACTAGATCATGTACACAACATAATCATTATGTCTCATCTCAGCACACTCTAAAATATCTCAGGCGATTGCTCGTGTGAGTGAGCCAATCTCAACCTATTTGGCACACTTTATATGTGTATGCAAAATTTTATCTTGTAATCCCAATAATAGATTACACATGAACTTAAAATTGTTCATCTATAGGCACATAAAACTCAATCAAGAGTTTTCTGATACATTTAGTATCATATTCTACGTAATTTTAGAGAATCGACATTACCAATAAGTATATCTCTAAACATCTTTAGAGTATGATGATTACATACCATCATTTATGTAGTTCTATTGCAAAGACACTTTTTTGCTAATGTCTCTCACATAAATATTTATCGAGTGTTTTGTTCCATCATGTATTTGAGATCCTCAACATATGAGATAATTGTATAACTATCATGGATCTCATATTCACAACTAGTATCATCAGATGCCCAATACATATTTATCAAACAATCTCTTCAACCGTCAAAATACATACAACAAGATATGCTTTTTGCTACTCTATATAGTAAGATTGTATAAATCTAATAACTATTTGTGCTCGACTAACTCTCATCTTTAGTCGATATTTGTATATCTATTCCAATCACAAATTATTCCTTCAACAAGAAATAGAATATTTGATAACAGCATTCTTCCGGTATCATAATATCCTTTCTAAGGACAACACCAATACAATCTGACTAGATACATGGCATGACAAACATTAAGGCACGTATACAACATAGCATAATTCTAATTCTTAATTGCACTAGATATGGTTTTTAGGATATTTCTTTGTGCACTTATGAAGTCCTTGAACATATATAAAGACTCATATGGTCACATTTCGACATAGGAGCATCAATATGATAGGAATTTCATAGTTAAAAATATTCTAGAATCTTTTTTATATACAACTCTTTTGACAGAGAAACAAGACTACAATAACTTTTTAACACAAAATATACAAATTTCTAAAACTCATGTTTTTCGTTTCAAAAAATAAGAACAACCATTTCAAAATGGTCTCAATACACTCCTTCTCATGCTTAGCCAATATATTGCCATCAGCATCAAAATTAGAATTGCAACCTACTATCAGACTTTTACATAAATACAATAAACTTCATCCACATGATGAAATTTTGTATGAGATTTAAACCCTGTTAAACTCAAGTACCACAATCAAGATGCATGTATTAGGCTACAAGTATAATTAAAAAGTCACTACAATACTGTAGAAGCCTTTAACATGAAACTTGCAAATTGATTCTTGTAGATCTCTTTAATCAATTCTAAATTGAGAATAAAAATACAGTCTATAAGTTTATTTGGCGTAATCTAAACAAACACACTGTCATGGCTAGAATCAACGTATAGAAATGAATCTCACTGCTAAAAAAATATCAAACTCAATATACTCATATTGAGTCTAACCTTTGTTTAAAAAAATGGGCTTTATTTATCATAAGCTCATTTGTCTTCTATTTAATTTTTAAGAATCTGAATGTTCACAATAAATATAATGTCCAATTAGAATTTTCACCACTTCTCAAATTAGGTTGGAATTCTTTACTCCATATATACTATCCATCACTTTCTTCAAATCTCTCCACTGGATTTCTGAACTAATAATCATTGGAATTAAATAGCTATTAACTCTCACTCGGAACAAAAAAATAATTGAAATTAGATAGTTCTTATATATCTCCTATTAGGATAGATAGATCACACTCATAAACAGATTACTCTCACTTGAATCAAAAGTTTAAACCAACTCTTATGTATTCAAAATTGATTCATCAATACACATAACACCAATTTAATAATATCTTCCAAACTTTTCTCCCATATAAGGAAAAAAATGTCAAATGTTACATCTTGTGACCCAATATCCATCCAAAATCCCACTTAAGTATCTTTTTGGAATGTTATGTGTATCTCAAAGATACATCTCGCTCTTAATAGACTCATGTTCCCAAACTTATTATCAAGAACTTATATAATTGATTATGAGTTTAAGACAACCCATATTTGGCTACCTACGTATCTAAAGCTTATATATTCTGAATGTACTAACATTAAGAAAAATCCATTAAGTGACACATTGCAGTTAACCAATACTTTTCCTAAAAGAAAATACATAAATTGGACTGCATTATCTTAAGTCTCATCACATTCAATAACGTTCTGTTCTTTCTTCACAATAAACCATATAATTATTGGTGATAAAAAATAATCAATCCAATAAGAATTTCTCTTTCATTACCTAGATCATAGATCTCTCGTGATAGAGATTCACGCTCTCAAATAATTCACAAACTCTCATCACATTTAGGGCCCGTTTGGTACGGATTCTCCAAATTCTACAGTAAATCAATTCTCATTTTCAACCACACATTCTTTAATAAAATAATATTTTTCATCACATCAATAATATTTTCTTCTTTTTCAACCACACCATCATATCACTATTCAAAATCAATTATTCCCCAAAAAAATCCCTCCCAAACAAGCTCTTAATAATATTCTCAACTTATGAAAATCAGAGGTGCAACTAATGCATGAATCTACCTATAAATGTAATGAAAATATGAAATTACATCTCTGTTTTTCAAGAAATTCAAATGGATTTACTCAATGAAAGTTTAGCTCTTACAGCTTTGAATGAGTTTATCAACTCAAAACCTCAAACCATTGCTCAAATATCCAGAATCATAATTAAACATCATCACTGATGAGCATAACTACCACGTATAAGTTCAAGTAATAGACCACTTTTAGAATAATAAAAACTGAGATCAAATTTAGTGGAGACTTTGATACTATCTTAATATCAAATAGGAGGTCAATTTCTCCATTTTGCAATAATAAGTTGCAGTATCAATCATATAAACCTTCACTTCATCTTCATTATTTGTATATAACTATGTATCAAGTCAAAGACTAAATGATAGACTAAAGACACTTCTTGATCTCATATAAAGCGGGTTTCTAACTCTTGAATTCATTATCCACACAAGATAAGGTCCAATATGTATGGTGTTGATGCGTAAACAACACTAAAAGAAACATATTCAAGTGTTATATCCTTTAGCCTAACTACTTTCGAGCTAAGATATTCAAATTGTGTGGTTGAAACACTTGAACCTTTATAATATTGGTCCTCTACCAAAACCATTTTCACATAGTTCTATCCAGTGTTCTAAAATGCGAAAAACGCACCGCGTAGGCACGCCTAGGCGCAGAGCGAGGGGAAAACGCGTCTGAATTTGTGAAACGCGCGTACAAATGCGGTCAACGTTTTTTGTTGACCGTGTAGGGGTGAATAGGCGCGATTTACAGCGCTTAAAACACTCAAAAAAACATTTATTAACTATTAATGGGCTCATCCAATGCATAGACAAGTCCAATTCAAGAGGTGAATGGTGCACCATTTTATAAGGGATTATTCTCCCACTGATTTAGACTACATCCGATGTGGGATAGAATTTTTACCTACAGCTACGGTCGCATCCAAAACTAGTTTCTTCTTTCACCAGTAAAACTGCCCAAAAACTCGCCCAAATTCCCGTGACCAAATGCCACCAAAACCAACTGACATTGGTACCGGTGGACCGCCCTCCATCCCCTTTTCAAGTAGCAACCAACACTTTCCAATTTCATCAAGTATTATGGCCGGAATCACTCCCCAAAGTTAGCAGCGAATTCGTCGCCAAATTACAGGAAAGCTATTTTCGGATTTCAACCCAATGAATTGACACAAAATTACAGAAAAATTACGACGAAATTTATGGGAACAAATCTGACCAGCGAAGCAATATCCAAGGAAAGTTCTAGTTGTCTGCAAATGGCAGTCCCACGTGAATTCTCAGTCACACCACCTTTGAAGCCCAGTCAAATACAGGCCCAGGCAGAAAGCGTTCAGGGCCAGGAAAATAAACCGGAGATGAACAACCGGGAGTCCTCCGGCCACACCCAACGAGGAAGAGATCATTAAGGTTAAGTTACTAAAATTGCGGAATCTCGAGAAATAATTGTATCTCCAGCGCCTAATTCCAAAAAGGGTTCCACCGGATTTCAAGCGAAAGGATCAACACTAAGAATAATTCCACTGATGAGTGATGAAGGAGAGAGAGAGAGAGACTGTGTGCCGGGTCTCCACTGATGAGTGATTGAGTGTTGAAGGAATATTTCAATTCATTTCTAACAATCGCATTATGTGGGAGTGGGATAAAGAATGACCAATTGTTAATTAATAAAGCATAGTTCCAAAAGCCAATATATTAATAAATAGTTAGATAAGATTCCAAAATGCCTAATCCCGTTTTTATCTTTATTTTTTTTAAGGTAATTTTTTTTTTATGATATAGCAAAAAAATCTATTTTTTTATATAAAAATAAATTTAATATCTTAAAAATAATTAAAATAATATTAAAAATACGAAACACATTATGGCGCTTATTCTTCGCATTGACACTCCTAAACTTGTGATTTTTGATTCTCGATCTCGACGTCTCGCAACGCATTACGCATTTTAGAATATTGGTTCTATCTGATACGTTCTTCATAGTCTATTTTTCAGTCTCCTTATTATCCACATTTGTTTTAGTTCATTTAAAACTTAAGATCCGAAATCTTTTACAAACTAGAACATTGCTACACAAGTATGTTTTCGAGATTCAGCAACATCAAGTCGTACATCTTTTAACTCAAACGGTGGGTAGTGTCAATAGAGAAAATTGACACTTCAATTCGTAAGTCACATTGACCTTCAAAGTTCTCATCCATTGAAATGAGAGTAGTTTGAACTTACTACTCATCAAAAATAATTTGCGAGCAACAAAAAAACTGTTAACACTATATTAACCATCTCAGCTCAGTCACATTTGAGAAAAAAAGATCATCTATAACATAACTTAACGATTCAAATGGCCTAAACTAATGGGTCAGCTTAATGGATACCTAACCTAGCGACTAGAAATCCCACGAACTAGGTTCAATAGGAAAACTAGTTATGATTGACTCGATGAGAATCACTTCGGAGTTTTAACTCCTCTCCATTTCTTTGATGCATCGAAGTGCTGCTTACTAAAAATTGGTTATGATAAGATATACTTTAAATGATGACTATATCTTGTAAGTAGTACAAGTGGAGTATTGTTGGGTATTCTTTACAGACACCCACGTGAGTGCGAACTTGGCCGATTCTATGAGAATTTTACTTAGGCAATTTTTCTAGCGTGCTTACAAAACCAAGACGGGACAACGCCAAAATAATAAACACTATAGAAAACCAATGTTTGATGAGAGATAATGTGTTTGATCTATTATTTAGGCTTACAATAACATTCAATAGTTCAAAAATTATGTTCACTGATTAGTCAAGTAAGTCCGATATATTCTTACTAAGGAAGGTTGAAAGTGAACGTTATTGATCCCGATGCTTATATTTTAGTTGTACTCCTCTCCATCTTCCTTGTTCTGAGTACTTCTCCCATTCATATGCGGGATTATTGAAATTTTAGTATAAAATAAGGATTAAAATGTGTGAATTGGAAAAGTCTCCATTATGTACATTGATCAGACACAACTCTTCAAATGCAAACGGTGAATATCGAATAGTTGTTTCGAATGGGTGTGACCTTTTGATAGGGTGCGTACTAGAATCTACTTTTTTCATACTTGACAAAGTTCTTGATCTTTATTCTCTAAAGTAGTTTGACCCACATCAAGTCTTCAATTACTTGGTTGATGCTATCTAAAACATCATGTTCTTCTAATCGAAAAACTTATTATGACAAATATTATCGCATTTAGCTTGTCACCTTTATTAAGGTCAACTACTAATCTACGATAGATTTTGATGTCATGATCTATTAGATTTTAAAGACATTTTATTCTCAATCAATACCCATTTATGTACATATACCATTTTGCATTAATGCAAATTAACGTGTACGATAGTTCAACATTAGACATAGATTCAAAAGTTCACCATGTTCCCAATCATCGTCTGCAATCCTATTGTTTCACTATCATAGACATAATCTCATAACTCGAAATTCCATGATTTATAAGCGAGAATTACATTAATTTTTTCAACTTGAAAACTCTCACTCGGTTGATAAATCAAATAGTTCTAGGTAAGAGTTTCTCTAAATCTTCCAATTATCGAACTATCACTCAACGACAATCAATAGGTCTAAGTAAGAATCTTACTATTCACAACAATTCACGAATTAATAGATATTATGTAATTCAATAAGATAATTCCATAATGTGCAATAAAAGTATAAATATGCACATTTATCCAATTATGACATATATCATGATATCATAAATTAATTCTTCCAAAAAATAATTCTAATTATAATCGAAGAATAAAATTCACATCATTTAAGTTTTAATACTGACTCTCAACATCACTTTAATATATGTTGCAAAACAATTCCGACAAATGGGAAGTGACATCAAAATTATCATATTATGCTTATCATAAAAAAAAAAAAAAATTGTCTCAAAATATTTACATACCCTATTAAGTCATGCTTCAGATCCATCTATTAATTTTAATAAACACATAACTTTTCAATAATTTCTATAGTCTTTACTTTTCTACCCTTCCATTTAAGAATGCTATAAATGTGCATAGATTCAATAATATTTGATCAAGCACAAAAATTGGAAACAAATTATAATGAATCACATAACCTAATCAAATACTCACACAACTCATGAATGTATATTAAAACATAGTATTTTAAATAATTTTAGAGTAATTTTTATTTTCAAAAATAAAAAATAAAAAATGAGAGCACTTCAAAAAATTTACTCAAATTAATATATATATATATATATATATATATATATATATATATATATTTTAACTATCCAAAAATTAATTCACTTATACTGAAAAAAAAATCAAGAATAGCTGAGGGACAAATCTATAATTTTTAAAATTAAAATTGAGTTCCTCATGCACCCTCATTCCAATCTGCGGTAATTTTCTTAAATTAACAAAAAAAAATGGGGCACGTTAGCGCCACCATGCCGTCTCCAAAAAAACTTTTCAATTGGTCATTCCAACTAATTTCAACGTTCTTAGTTCACTTGTGTAGTCAAATTTTATAAAATCAATGTTTAAGGCCACGTTTAGGACATTAACAAATCTACCCGAGAGTTAACTTGGCAAAAAAAAAAAAAAAATGCAAAATTTTCAACCAAATTTCAAAAAATCATAACTTCTTCATTTTAAGAACAAAATTAATGATTTTTATATCATTGGTAAGGTTTTGAGAAGATCTATCCCACCATACCAAAAGAGAAGCATGAAACATAGTGCACGAGGAGTTACCATGTGATGAAATTTCGGATTTTACTGATCTTCTTTTAAAAAAAATCAGATTTATATATATCCAAATTTCAAGATGCTATAACTTCTTCATTTCAAGGCCAAAATTAATGATCTTTATATCGTTAGAAAGATCTCGAGAAGATCTATCCAACCATACCAAATGGAAAGCATGAAATTGAGTGTAGAAGAAGTTATTATGTGATGAAGTTTCGAATGTTACCGATCTTCATGTAAAATTCAGATTTACATTCAAATATCAAAACATCGTAACTTCTTTGTTTTAAGTCCAAAATTTAAGTTCTATGTACGGTTGGAAAGCTTATTAAAATACATTGCTAACAATGCTAATTTTAATGCATAATTATTAATGTATAGAAAGCAATAAATTATCAAATGATGTCATTAAAAACCACATAAGATTTCAAAACTTTACATATAAAATTCACAAAACAATTGCATCATGTAATGGCATATTTAAGCATGTATTATAACAAGGAATTCAACCTTGTGACTCTAATACCAATAAAGTAATTTGCAGCATACTTTAACATGAATTTCGGGTTAAGATACTTACTTGAAATGATAAATTCCAAGATTTTTTGAATGGTTGAGTCACCTTGCTTTTCAAAACTCCAAATCTTTAATTTTCTTGCACTCCAATGGTCTCAATCCCAATCACAATGGAAGGGGATTATTAGCCACAACTTAAGTGCCAATTTTTGTGAGTTTTCATGCCAAAATAGTGGTTTTAGGTGTCTTTCAATTTTGGTGATATTTTCCATTCGAATTTTCACCATTTTTCTACCATCTTTTTTTTTTTTTTTTCCTCTCCTCTTCCAAGTGCAAGATAAAGTTATGGGAGTTATATAAAAACTTGAAAGTTGGTAGGAGTTGAGAGAAGTTATAAGTTTGAATTATTTTCAAACCGCTCTCACCAATTCACTTTATTAACTTGTGGGTTGGGTCACTCCACATGGACGACCTATGACCCATATTTCTAACACAGAGAAAGCAGGAAAAAAAAAACTGTTACACAGACGGCATCCTGAAATTCTATAATCTGAAAGAATTGACTAGTAAATATACTGTAAATTTGAAATAATATATACTCAAAACAACCATCTCACTCAATTAGAAACTATCTTAATTTCCTTATTGGCAGTGCTTCACCAAAGAGCTTTTCCACCTCCCCTGCTTCCATCTTCAGTTCACTCAAAATATCCATTTCTTCTTTACTCAATTCATTTAGTAAATAATCTTTATCTTTTTGGAGCTCTTTGAATCCTTCTGCTAATCTCTGAAACAAAGAAATCTCTGTGTTCTTCACTTTTTCTACTTCTTCTTCTATCTCCTCGACTTCTTTTACTATTGTCTTCTCTCCTTCCTCCACCGTCTTTTCCAATCTCTCGACCAGAGGAGGTTCGGGTCCACACGTGTTGTCTGACTTTATAAACTGGTTGAAGTCGCGGTTTATGCTTTGAGCTGCCCTTTTCAGTTCAGGTACAATGCTTTCGGGCAAAACCGCGCTTCTCGTGTACACCACAGCACCACCATAACCATCCCATGCATCATTCCTGCCTCGATAGTATACGAATACATAATCATCAGGGTTGTTTTCTATCTTCGATGAAAGAATGTACCTGTAGAAATCAATTTCAACAGTAGATTAGTAGGTTGTATTGTCTAAGTGCATGTATAATTAAGGTTTAAAAAAAAAATAAAAAAATCATAAGAAAACATCGCATGTATGGATGAAAACCTGGAATTTGGAAGTCAGAAATCCAACAAGTCAAGAACATGGAATTTCATGACCATTTAGCAATAAAAGCTTTTGAGACAAAGACCATCCCTTTTCATCTGGCTATGGAAAATAAAGGCCATGTAACTATACATAAGAACTCTTGAAATGAACTTTCAATATGAAGTCCTTTATTAGACTATAGGGGGCCCTTGACTCGTCATTCTAATGATTGTCATATTATATTAGTTTTTCCACTGGAAAATTGCACTCTAAATGATCCAAAGTATAATCAGGATTCCAGAAAATGAAATTCCAGTTTCTCATGGAAATCAGACTAATCAGTACATACCCACGGGTTTTGTAAATGCTTTTATAGCAATTCAATTCTTGTGCAAGACACTTAGTTACTGGATGCAACATAATCTTAGGTGAATCATTTTCAAAACTGAAGAGATGAAGTTCCTGTATTCATCTTCTTTGATAAGTGTCATTCAGAGCTAGTCAACCCCTGAACTCTTCCTTGCTAATTGTGATCATGCCTAGCACTTTTTTACATTGTAATATTCAATCCATCAATGACTCTCTATGTACCACAGTATTTGTGCATTCAACTGGTGAGTTGTCTGCATACATGCCAACGAATATAAACTGTTTCAAGCATGCATGAATGCTTGTGCATCACACGTGCAAGCAGTAGGCACAGAAATGAAGTTATGTATACCAGTCATCTTGGTAGTGAAGAAACTCGTTGTCATGATTGTACAGTATTCCAGGATATTTTGGGTCTTGGACAAATTTCTGTACAGCTAATCGTGTGAAAAATCCAGTATCTGGAGTGCGTATTCGCCATGACAAATTTCCCACAAGTTTGTCAGATTCTGTATGAAACTCGTGCACTTGGCAATCAAAGGTATCAAATGTGGGATTTAAACCACTAGTTATAAACCACTTCCCGTTGAAATCGTTCATGTTGAAGTTCTGGACAAGATCAGCGGGGTTAGGTGCAGGAAATTCACCTACATCAGATTTCCGTGGTACACATTTCTTTCGTGAGACTGCGCACTCATTGAACTCATCTACAACGCTATTTTCAAACAAGTCGCCACATTTTATCTGTGAAAGAAAGAGCCATACTTTTATTTTTTTTCAATAAAGATTTGTTTGGTACACCAATAAGAAGGCAATAGATCGTGAAAAAAAATGATGGCTTACCTGGCATTCAATTTCATCAGGTCTGTTATTGCAAGTTTGAAGACAAGCAATGTTAGCGGCACATGATGGATTTGCAATGCACTTGGCAAGCTCCACCCTGCATGAAAGTCGGAACCTTGAGAATATGCATATAGTGTGCATAGATGTACTTACATTTATTCCTTTAGTTATTTAAGAAAAATCTGGGAGAGCATGGTTACTGGACAAAACAAAAAACCACGAATTAGTCACTGAAGAGACCACAAACCATATCATCTCGACTGTTGAGGAGTTCTTTTTACTAGGAATGATTGTGAACAGTACAAAACTTGACTCAAACAAAGCATAATATAGAGAACAGAAGTTCAAGAAAGTTGGAATTTGAAGAGAAATGGCAACATTCATACAAGCTTTATTCGCGTTGAGGCGGTCAAAGATTTATGAAGATATTGGGTTGTTATTTCTGAAGGGGATTAGAAAGTGGTGAGGTTTTAGAGCTTGAACAGGGGCAAAGGAGATGTTCGAGGCTCTTCGCAGCACAAACACACAGCAATAAGATGTCATAGGTACAAGAATATTCGGTTGAACAAGATCAATATAAGTTCTATTAGGTTGGCATAAAACTAGAGAGGCATAACTGGAGGAATTATTTTAAGTAGATCGAGTGCACCTAAATAATTAAAATGCAGTCATTCCTAGGGTTTAAATTAAAACACAGTGTAAGACACCCCATTCTCCATCCTCCCACCCCAAAACATAAAATCTAAAAAATACGATTCCACACCCCCCCCCCCCCCCCATCCACCATCTAGTACGGTTGTTAACAATAATCCAATTTATGTGTTACTATAAAAAGAGTTGTACATCACTTCCAAACACCCTATAGAAGTGAAGGATAATGAATCAGCACTATAGATGGAAATTTGTAGTAAAATCTACAGGACGAGAATTCTAAGTGCTGCCATAACTTGTACAGCTTTCGAGGTAGATTCCCATAATGCGATCATGAAAAGTGATCATAAGAATAGAGAGGAATCAGAGGTCAAATGTGGATGTGAAAATATATATGATACATTTATGAGTTAACTAGCAATCTGCAGATCAATTATAACAGTAGTGATCATCAAAAGATGGTGTATGGAAATCTAAAACACTGTAAGCAAAGTTTCTTAGAGAAACATTATAACATGGGATGAAAACAGATACATGCAATGTGATCAGTAAGAAATATCAGTTTCACAAGCAAACCATCTACATATGGATGCTTTTAAGAGCAAATTTAAATAAATAAATGTGACTCTCTCTAATAACTTAAACTTCTGGATGAAGTGGTTAACAGAATGTATTGCCTGCATTCCTTCAGTAAGCAAGCACAAGTCTTAAGAGCATCTACAGCATTAGCATTTGGAATGACCAATAATGTAAATATAATTAAGATTGCTGCACTGCTAACGTAGCTCCACTGCTTCCAAACAATGAATGTCACAGCATCTTGAAATTGGAATTTCATTTTTCTCTGCAAAAAGTTTTGACAGAGTTTAACAAGCTAATAGATGAAGTAAAAATGAAAAACAAAGACCTAATATTAGAGTTTACCTCAGGTTTACTTGTTCTATTGCCATAGATTGAAGAAACATTGTCCTTTTCATTTTGGAACAGATTACAAAATCTTGACCCAAGACCTCTATAAATTTGATTAGCCTTCAACTTCATGTATCTGGAGTTCCATTTACTGGAATACATTCTCACCACTACACTACCATAAGAATAATCCCCGGTTGTGTTGTATTTCTCACCAATAGGCCGTCGTGATTTAGTGTGAAGAAGGAAGCTTTCATCACTGGAGAGAACTACCGAACGTAAGGAGTAAGCCATGCTTCAGTGTGATCACTGCCAACAGCAACCTGTAAGTAATTTAACTAATTAAAGTGTCTATTTCTTTTATGTTAAATTGGTCGGCAAAGTATCAAGAAAACTTGGGCAATCCATGAGGTACCACACACGCACACACACACTTAAATGCATATGGAAGAGTGAAATATTTGTGTGCACATCAGTTTCTATCAAGCATAGAACCCAAGAGCCATAATATTATTATTCCACTAAATATAAAGTACACAAACTAGGATTAAAGAGTCAGTTCAGATATTACCGTAAATCTTAATCAAGTCAAAAACAAATCTCAATAAAAGGCAATTATTGTTGGCTAAATTTAAATTTGCATGTTGATCAGCTATAATGATAGATTCATTTATGTTCTTGACCAAAGTTTTCATAGCTGCAACATACTATTTTTTTGACTACTTGGTTCTGAAGGACTCATTTGTCAACTGGAACCAGCCTATACGGTTGAGAAAATTCAATATCCTTTGCACTCAACATCCTAAGATCATTCTAATTCTGGATCGAGAAATTTCTTCACAAATTCTGAGACATTGCTCTTAATTGCAGTACTAGAAAATATTCTTCACAAAAATAGCCAGTATTGAGCCCCTGGCATAAGCTAACTGAGAATTCTCAGTACTAATTCACAAATCTTCCACCTTGATTTTAAATTTCAATCAGATACTTTAACTACTAAATCTGCTTCTAGAATCTAAGATATATGCTGTGAATCAACAATGAAAGATTCATTAAAAAAACATCTTCACAAAACTGCTTTTTTAAACTGAGGTGAAAAACTCTCGGTAACCACAAAATGAATGCATCTCTCTCGAGCCGCATGTGTGACTATTCTTCAGTCTTCAGATAGAACCCGTTACAAGTCTTGGATAAAGAAATGATAAAATTGACATCGAAAGGTTTAATGTGAATATCACATTCTCAATTACGAACTGACTTTAAATAGGAAAATCGATTTTACTACTAAAAAATTACAATTCTTTCTCAACCCATAATCAGACCCAAAAGCCCACCAAAATCTCCTCATCGTTATGGGGGTAAAAATGGGATATCAGAAAGCTAACAAGATAAGACCCATGGTGATTTTGTTCAGAATTCTTGAGCTAAACTCAGTAATTTCAGGATTGTGGGAACTGCATTCTATTGTGGACCAAGAGTTCATACAATAGTAACCAATTTACTTTAGTTTGTATCATTTAACACAAAACAAGTGCATATCCATTTCTCATGAATTCAATCTTTTGTATAGACATGAAAAATGCATGTAAGACGAGGCAAAAGGACAGACCTTGAATGGCTGATATAGGAATGGTGCTATGGAGTATTTCAGCAGCAGAAAAGTTGGGTTGGAGATGAAAGGAAGAAAATTGGGAAAAGAAGAAGGAGACGTGTGAAGTCGTGGAGGGGTGAAGGGGTGAAGTAGGATAAGAGGTATTCAGGGTATTGTGAGTGATACTGAGCCCTGCAACGTTGCCTTCTCTTGGGGGTCGGGGATGGCAACTAGGTGGGTGGGACCGGCCCTACCCTCTACGTCATTTTTACTTTTTTTTTTTTTTTTGGATTAATTTATGTATACATTGGTGTACATAATGTGAATAGGAAGGGATCCAGGATACTATAGCATAGGTATCACTTTACTCACATTATGTAACCCCCTATTTGTATACGTATGTACACATGACACAACCCTTTCTTTTCAGACATGACAAAAATGATCAGTGCATTTTTTTATTAATTTTAATATATCCCCGTTTAATATTCATTATTTGAAAAAAAAAAATGTTTGGCATAGTGATTTTTAAGGAAATGCGTGATTAAAAGTAAGAATTTTTTTTTGAATTTACGTGTACAATATTTTATTTTATGAATTTGTGATTGAAAATGAATACATATTTTTTTTTTTCATATAATGATCATTGATGTGGTATTATGGCCCCTTTCCATTTCTGGGGACCTGAGTCCTCAAGATGCCCCCGATGACTAACCCCATAAAACGCCTAGAAAATCACATTAGGTGTCCTCGAGGATGTATGTGCTCGAGTCTTTTAGCCCGATTCTCAAAGCATTCCATGATCGAGCGTTAATAATCATCATCCCATAAGGATCCTAACCCTATCCAATTACAATAAATTAAGGATTCTAGGTCCATAAGGATTCTATCTTGGAAATATGGTAAGTTAAGACTTCTAGTTTTAATCCTACCACATGTCATTCTTAAAAATAAGGATAATTAATCCTATTGGGAATGCACAACTACCTAGCTCTATAAATATATGATTTGGGATCATTATTCAGGTAGCATATATCTTCTCTTTATATTCTCTCTCTGACTTAAACATCAGAGGGGAGACGATGACACACCTCGACACCTTTGTTTTAGGTGCCGAGGGAACTTATCGTGCTCATCCTTAGTCGTCAAGCTCGAAATTCAACATGTGAGATTTTTGGTAGCATCATTGGCGCCTATGGGAATCGCTACCAAAAGTCATGGTGAGTACATGTTCAAGTCTTCATCCAGCAAACTCATCATCTCCAAACCAATCCCCTATTACGGAGCCCCTAATCCATCAAGAAGAGTCATCAGCAGTACAAGTTCCTCAACCAACAGTGGTTACTGCTGGAGCATTTGAAAAACTCCGTCTGCAGGTTGCAATGCTGACTCAACTACTGAGCCAGAGAAACATTCCCCAAGCTCCAGCACCAAAAACTACATCGGCTCAACCGGAACGTTTCATGAACGATGCTCGAGCTCGGGACACCCATGATACCCATGACAATGGTGGATCTGGGGCTTTGGGCGTACCCCTATAGCCTCGGCCTCGAAATTGGTTACCATGGACTTGGACGAGCTCGTTCGGATCATACAAGATGAGATTATGGTCGGACTACAACAAAATGCCAAGGGAATGATAGGGTTCACCCCTAACACTCTGTTCACACCAAAGGTTCTTTCATATCCCCTCCCAGAGACAGGTTTAAGTTCTTCCGTATGAAGAAGTGCGATGGGACCACCGACCCTATCAACCATCTTAATGTTTACACATATGTTTAAACCTACAGGTTGCACCAGATCTAGTAATGTGCAAGATCTTTCCCCAAACATTGACCAATGCTGCTAGGGATTGGTTCATCACATTGGAGCCTAACTCTATAGCGTTATTCTCTAACCTTGCCGATAAGTTCTCCACCTTCTTTACAAGTAGTAAACGTATCAGGAAGACGACGACCACCCTCATGCAGCTTCGATAAGGCCTTAATGAGACCTTACGTAACTTCATGATGAGATTCAATAAAGAAAGGCTACAAATACTCGACATTCACATTACATCAGCTATTTCGGCTCTAACTTATGCAGTAATGTGTAAAGTCTTCACGATGTCTTTATCCAAGACGCCCCCAAAGTCAATGACTGAGCTTCTTACCTGAGGAGAAAAGTACAATGGAGGAGGCAATGAAGGCTAGCCCGAGCTTTGAGTAGCCCCAACCTAAAAGACCACACGAGCCAAACTTGCAACAAGATCATGCTAGGTAAGTAGAAGTAGGAAGGACCACCTAGGCCATTCACCCGTTCGAATACCTCTAAGTCCAACATACTAATGAAGATTAGGGATATGAAGGAGCTAAATGGCCTCCTAGGTTATGATCTCCCCCAGAGACCAGAGACAAAAACAGATATTGTGACTTCCACATAGATCATGGGCATACAACCGAGTGGGAGATTGAGGCACTGATTAGAAGAGGATTCTTGAAGATGTATGTTGGGTACGATAAACGTCCAAGGAATAATCACGACAAAGGGAAGACCTCAGGCTCAGGAAGAAGTAACAAACCCACGGCAGGAACAATCAATGTCATTGTTGGGGGGATGGTGTTGGGAGAAAATTCAAATAGTGGATAGAAGCAATATGCTCGACAATATGGTTCGGCCTATGAGACCACTCTTTACAACACAGAAGACATCGCCTTTGGATTAAAGGATTTGGAAGGCATAGCCCTCATGATGATGCCTTAGTCTTATCCGCTATAATAACAAACTTTGAAGTCAGGAGAATACTGGTGGACAATAGGAGTGCAGCCAATGTATTATCCCATGATGCCTATGTAAAGATGAGAATTTCTACTAACCAACTAAAGATTGTCAAGACCCCCCTCTAGGGATTTAGGGGTGGAACAATCATTCCGGAAGGTGTTGTTGACCTTTCCCTAACTTTGGGCTCAGACTTGAATCATATAATAGAGATTACACCTTTTCATGTAGTTCGGACCTTTGTGGCATACAACGTCATCCTTGGAAGACCACTAGTCAACAAGATCAAGGCCATAGTATCCACCTTTCACATTGCTATGAAGTTTTGGACAAGTCATGGTGTGGGGGTTATGTGTGGAGATTAGACAGTGGCGAGGAAGTGTTATGTTACAAGCATTCAAGGTTTGAGCACCAACGTCATGCATTTATCCACCTCTGAGCTCGAGCTTGAGCATGGCAGAGAAGTAACCATTGGTCGGGATCTTAACGCCACTCTCAAGGATGAACTAATCAAGTGCTTGTCCCATAATATTGATGTATTCACATGGAAAGTTGATTATATACCTAGTATAGACCCCGATATCGTGGTCCATAGACTCAATGTTAGGCTCGAGGTGAAGTCGGTAAAATAGAGGAAGAGGTAATTTGTGCCAGAAAAACGGGATGTAATAAATGAGGAGATTAATAAGCTCATCAAGGCTCAACTCATTTGAGAGGTTCAATATCCCTATTGGCTATTCAACGTTGTTCTCGTAAAAAAGGCTAATGGTAAGTAGAGGGTATGTATTAACTTCACAGATCTCAACAAGGCATGCCTAAAAGACAGTTATCCACAGCCTCGAATTGATAACTTGGTAGACAGTACCTCGCGCCACATGTTGTACAACTTTCTTGATGCATTCTCGGGCTCTCATCAGATTCTTATGGCTGAAGAACATCAATAGAAGACGTCCTTCATAGCCAATTCCGATATATATTTTGCCACAAGGTCATGCCATTCGGTTTGAAGAACGTAGGGGCAACATATCAAAGGCTCATCAACAAAGTCTTTGCAGACCTGATCGGGAAGAACATTGAGGCCTACGTCGATGACATGGTGGTCAAAAGTAAGTAGGTGAATGAGGATATTGCCGACCTATATGAGGTGTTCTCTACTCTTCGAAGATATAAGATGAGTTAAACCCAGCAAAGTATGCTATTGGGATGGCATCGAAAAAGTTCTTAGGATTCATGATCACACATAGGAGGATTGAGGCGAATCCAGATAAGATACGTGCCTTAGTATCCATGGAATCACCTAGGAGTAAGAAAGAGTTTCAAAAGTTAACAGGTCGGGTTGCTGCCTTGAATATATTCATGTCTAGAGCAGCAGACAAATGTTTTTCCATTTTCAAAGTTCTTAGAGGCAATCAGAGTTTTTGTTGGGATGATAAGTATTAAAGAGCTCTCCAGGAACTCAAATAGATATTGGCAACTCCTTCGGTTCTCACAAAGCCCGAGCCCGAAGACATATTGTACTTATACCTGGCCGTATCTCAAAATGTAGTAAGCGGCGTATTGGTCAAGGAGGTGAAGAAGACTCAACAACCTATCTATTATGTAACAAAGGTATTACTTGAAGAAGAGACAAGGTATACGTTGGCAAAACAACTTGCCTTTGCCCTGGCCATGGCGCCCCGAAAACTACGACAGTATTTTCAGTTACATCGAATTGTGGTGCTTACAGACCAGCTACTCAGACAAATACTTTGAAAACCGACGTTTCAGGAAGATTTTTGAAGTGGGAAATTGAACTTGTAGAATTCGATATAGAGTTCAAACCTCGACCTTCTATCGAAGGACAGGTATTGGCGGACTTCATTGTAGAGCTTACCCTAAAGCCTTGGGGGCCAGGGGACATCTCGACCACGAAGGCAAATACCTAGGAAATATTTTTTGATGGGGCATCAAACTCGGGCTCAAGTGCATGGATCATAATTGACAGTCCAGATAAACTAAAAGAAATTCAGTGTGCACTTAGATTTGAATTTGAGGCTACTAACAATGAGGCGGAGTATGAACCTGTTGTCATTGCTCTTGAACTTGCTAATATCTTGAGAATTGAACATGTCAAGCTCTTTAGCGATTCACAACTGGTGGTTGGCCAAATTGAGGGATCATTTGAAAGAAAGGATGAAAAAATGAGTTTGTATTGTTTAAAAGTGCACGATCTTCAGAGACGATTCAATGATTGCTAAATCTTAAAGATTTCTCGGGCTGATAATGGTAAGGCAGATGTATTATTAAGACTTATTTTCATGGGAGTAGACGGGCTTGACAAGACAGTCTACATCAAAATGTTAACAGAGCCTAGCATAGGTCGAGAACTAAATGTTATGGACATCGATAATGAGCTCTCATGGATGGACTCCATACTTAAATTCATAACTAATGGGAACCTCCTCGAGGATCCAAAGGAGACTAGGAGAGTCCTATCTAGAGCACCCATATACTATTCATCAAATGAGTCCTTTTCCGTAGAAGTTTTACACTTCCATATCTCAGATGCCTCAGGCTCTCTGAATCGGCAAAAGCTCTAGCAAAAGTTCATGAAAGAATATGTGGTAATCATCAAGGAGCACGAACCCTTACCTTTAAGCTTATAAGGTACGAATGCTATTGGCCGACCATGAAGAAAGATGTATTAGACTATGTGAAGAGATGTGATAAATGACAGAGATTCAGGAACATCATTCATATTCTTGCTAAATAGCTCACTCCCATACACTGTTCTGCCCATTTCAAACAATGGGGAGTTGACATTCTTAGGCCCTTTCCAATAACAAGAGGACATTTAAAGTTCGTGGTTGTAGAGTACTTTACAAAGTGGGCAGAAGCAGAACCTCTAGCAATTATCTCGGAGCCCAAGCTAAGGTCTTTCATCTGGAAGTCTATCATATGCAGGTTAAGGATACCTAAGGTGCTCATAACTAATAATGAGAGACAATTTGACAATGCACAGTTCAAGAATTCTTGCACCAACCTTAGGATAGATCATCGCCTAACATCGACCTCACACCCTCAGAGCAATAGCCTGGCCGAGGTGACTAACCGAATTATATTACAAGACCTCCGCACAAAGATCAAAGTTGCTCTTGGTAACTGGCCTGACGAGTTACCCTTTATATTGTAGACTTATAGGACTTCGCACAAGACAACAACAGGTGAGACCCCATTTATGCTAGATTTTGGGTTGGATGCCACTATTCCAATTGAAGTTAGCCTTCTAATATTGAGGCATTTGGAGCACAGTACCAGGGAACATACCATGGAACATCTCAACCTTTTGGAGGAGGCCCGTGAGCAAGCTGCACTACGAGTTTCCTCCTATCAGAATAGGATGGCCAAATATTTCCAGACCCAGTAGATTCAGGGTTAGGGATCTAGTGCTCAGAAAGGATGAGGTCGTAGGTCATGCCCTGGGTAAACTTGGCAGGGCATGGGAAGGACCATATGAAATCATCAGACAAGTCCGAGGAGGAGCATACAATTTGAGGGATATGTTCGGAAGACGATTGCCAAGGTTTAGTTAATTTTACTTTTGTTTTTGGGCTTGCATGCCCTATGCACTTTTTTCTTAGTTTAATTTTTGTTCGGGCTTGCATACCCCACACATTCTTCTCTAGTAGTTTATTTGTCAAGGCCCGCAAGCCTATACTTGTTTTAGAAGCATAGGAAAGATCATATAAAGTAGCAGTGAGGAATGACCGAACAAAAATATTCTCTAAGTGTTTATCCCGAAGACCTGTCACGAGCAGGCACCTCAAAGACCTATCATGAGTAGGCTTTGTTTCAAGGACATGCCATGAGCATGCACCCCTAAGACCTGTCATGAGCAAGCTTTGTCTCAAAGATATGCCACGAGTATACACCTTCAAAGACCTCTCACAAGTAGGCTTTGTTTCAAGGACATGCTACGAGCATGCATCCCAATACCTGTCACGAGTAGGCACCTTAAAGACCTATCATGAGCAGGCTTTGTTTCAAGGACATGCTATGAGCATGCACCCCAAGACCCATCATGAGCAGGCACCTCAAAGATATGTCACGAGCAGACTTTATTTCGAAGACATGCCACGAGCATGCACCCTCAAAGACCTGTCACGAGCAGACACCTCAAAGACCTATCGCGAGTAGGCTTTATTTCAAAGACATGCCATGAGCATGCACCTTGAAGAATGTGCGAGCATGACCATTCTGAAAAATACCATCACGGGTAAAGAAGTCCTCGAATCTATTGACCTCGAGACTAATCACTTTCCCATTAGGTCACGACTTAACCTTGAGCTTGATACTTTGCGATTATCTCGACATAGCGATTATCTCAATTATGTCGAGATCGAACCAAATCCTTTGTGATTATATAAGTTAATTAGCGTGATGACGATGAGCTTGTGACGGTGCAATAAAAATATTTAACTATAATGTCGTGCTCAAGATATTGCAATAAAATTATTTAATTTGTTAACATCGAGCTCGGGACTTTGCCAAAAGTAATTGTGTTAACGTCGAGCCTAAAACTTTGTGAAAAAGTTAATTAATTTTTATTAACATCAAGCAAAACTTCGATCATAGGCATGAGACTCAAATTGCCATCAATTGTGTTAACATCGAGCCTAGATTATACAATCAGTCATCGATCTAGTTAACAATTAAATGGTCGAGATGAGCACATTCATATGCGAAAATAATAAGATCGAGCAATAAAATTGAAAAGTTAGCAAAATAAAAACCCATACATCAGACAATGGACTTGTAAAAATTTACATTTGTTCCAAAAATAGGTCGAGGGGCTAGGGGGGCCTAATCTAAGTCATCATTCTCAAGAGCCTGATTTGAAGTGATGACATCGACCTCTTTGTCCTCATTCTCAGCATCATCTTAGACAGCTCGAGGGTATCTGCCATACTGGGAACAAACTTTAGGTCATCAGGTTATACATCAGGGAGCATGGCCTGAAGATATGCTCTAACCTTCTTAAAAGTATGGAGGTATGCCCCTGAGGCGTATTCGGCCTTGAGCCTATCACACTCCTCGGAGGTCTTAAATTTCTCCTAAGCTCGAGCTCTGGCCTCAAATTCTTTACTTTTTTGCTTGAGCTCTAGCTTCGCTTCCTCGACCTTATCTTTTGCGACCCCAACCTCATATCGAGCACGCTGAGCTTTATTTTTGGAGTCCTCGCGCTCTTTCAATAAAACCTTGTGCTAGACCTTTAGGTTTTCGATCTTTTTGTCCTGAAACTCGATGGCTTCCATGTGCCCAGCCATCTTATGTGATTCGTCCATCACTTGCAATGACAGACCTCGGGCTATACTAAGGGTCTGCACTGTCAAATATCGAGCACTAGATGTCGAGAAATTTACTTGGATGAAAATAACTCACAAAATATTGAGTACACTACCTTCAATGTTAGCAGCTCGAGGGATTTTATTCCCTTGTCGAACCCCACATCGCCTATGTACTTGGCCACTATACTAGACATGATGTGGCACCGTTCAAAGTCCTCGATGATCGAGGCCACATGAGGGATGTAATCGTTTTCGAGGTAGACAACCTCAGGCGTACATCGAGTAGGCAGAACTCGAGAAGAGGGCACGGATGGTTTGTGCATCGGGGGCTCAGGACATATGGTCCAGGTTGAGATGATTCATCGGGGCCCCTAGATTGATGTTCCATTCTCGATACTCGGGGCATTTTCTTGGCATTGCTCGGGGTTTTGGCCTTGGGATTGGGGGCCATGGCCTTAGCATTAACAAACTTCCAGAGGGTTGACGAGTCGAAAGACATTCTTGTAAGGAAAATCAAGTGATTAGAACGATCATATCGTCGTGCCAAGAAACGAAAAGCCCTAAGACAAAGAACCCTACCCTCGATGCCTCTAATATCTGCAAGGTCTAACACCTCATCCCCAAGGAACAATCTTATATCCCCGACCAGGAGATCAAGGTCCTCAAGCATTTTCATATGCCTCTCTAGTGACTCGAAATATGCTTGACCCTCACAAGAATGAGCTATGTCTAGGAGTCGCCACCTAGGCCAGAAAGGTAGATCGGGATCCCGATCTTCAACGAAAAACCATTTTTCCTTCTACCCTTTTAGCGAGCTCGATAAGGTCGAGATCCTAAACCCCTCCTCGAGTAGATAGGTATGCGAAACATGTAAAATGGGAGAGTTTCTTAAGCTCGAACACCATTCGACAAAGGTTGAGGTAAGGTTCGATGCCCAAGTACCTACAGGCAATAAAAAAATAGACGAGCATCCTCCATGCGTTGGGCACCAGCTGTCCCGGACACATAGAATGCTCGACCAACAGAACGATAAAGAAATGGTGCATGGGCCACCTAAACTCGGCCTTGAGGGATCCCTAAAAATCACAAATCACCCTTCCTAGCTAATACCATTCTATAATTGGGGCCGGGTGAACTAATGTCGCACCCGGGCATGAGACTGAACTCCCTAATAGCTCCCATGGCCAAATGTTCCTTAAACCTACAAGTTTTGTCAGGATATTTAAACTCGACCTCACTTTGGGTTTTGGTCACGAGTCTAGAGGGATAGCCATGAGAATGATCAAGGTTCTAACATCATCGCTAATACTCGAGCTACTAGAACCCGATGACTCTCACTTGTTGACATCTCTTAAAAAGAATCTAGGGGATTAACTTAAAGCCTCGGGGTCTTACCTTTAAAAGACTAAAAGGCCAAAAGAGTGCCTAAGGATTTCGCTCAAGCTCAACCTCGCGGAGAACTTTTACAGCAATGTGAAAAGTGAAAAATGAAAAAGTGAAAGGAGTATTTATAGGGGTTGAAATGGAAGTCCAAGGGTCGCCACCTGGGCTGTTGGATCTTGCCACATGTCAACCATCCAACAGTCCATATTCCTCGCCTATTTTATCCCAAGCAATCAGAGTTCGTAAAGCAACGACATCAAGCTATCTCGAACCGATCAAAACGCAAACATCATACTCTCTCGTTACTCATGGATCAAGCTCATGTGCATCCAACCTAATACTCGAGCTTTTAGGGCAAGATGCACGGTGGCCTGTGATGTGGTATTATGGCATACTCCGAGCACGAGAATTGTCAGAGCCCACTTTTCCATTTTTGGGGCCTAAGTCCTCGAGCCTTGGGGTCCTTGAGATGCCCCGATGACTGACCCCATAAAATGCCTAGAAAATCACATCAGGTGTCCTCGAGGATATATGTGCTCGAGTCTTTGCCTTATCCTAGTTCTCAAAGCATTCCATGATCAAGCGTTAATAATCCCCATCTCGTAAGGACCCTAACCCTATCTAATTACCATAAATTAAGAATTCTAGGTCTAGAAGGATTCTATCTTGGAACATACGGTAAGTTAAGACTTCTAGTTTTAATCAAACATTAATCCTACCATAAGTCATTCCTAAAAATAAGGATGACAAATCCTACTGGAATGCACAACTACCTAGCTCTATAAATATAGTACTTGAGATCATTATCCAGGTAGAATCTTAAATCTTGAATGAGTTGTAGGTAATGTGCAAAGAAAGGTTAAGCAGGTGGAGACTCACAGCTCATCTGACGGTGAAGCTGAAAACGAATTACCTGAATTACATGTCCTTAATTATGATACATATCAAATCATGTCAGTCCCAGTCAGAAGGGGAAGGGGAAGCGGTCGAAAAAAGGTAATGCTGGGGATCACTACTAGGTCTAAAAAATCATATTAATGTTGAACATCATTGTGTGGAATGTTAGAGGTGTGGTATCCTCTAAGAGTAGATTAATGGGACTGAAGAAACTTTTTAATCCTTCTGTTTTAGTAGTTATGGAACCTTTTGTTTCTCTTGATAGAATTGTATGGTGGGCTCGTTACTTGGGACTTCCAAACTTTATGTCAAACGTCGAGGTGGGAGGCAAAATATGGATGTTCTGGAAGAATGATATGTCTTTCTCAGTGAGTAGTTTGTCGGCGCAAGAGCTTTCTGGCTGGATTGTGGTGGGAGCTTCTCGGTTGTTTGTTTCTTTTGTATATTCTAGTTGTTGTCTGAGAAAAAAAGGGATTTGTGGGATCAGTTAAGAAGATTAGAACTTGGTGACTGTGGATGGCTAGTAGGAGGGGACTTTAACACGATCCGGTCCAGTGACGAAAAACTAGGTTGTCTATCTACCTCGTCGTTGGTCAGACGGGAGTTTAATCATTTTATTCATAAAACAGGATTGATGGATATTCCTTTTGATGGGCCGAAGCTATCACGGTGTAATGGGCGCCAAGGTACTCGTCGTATATGGGCACGTTTGGATCGTATGTTGGTCAATTAAAATTTTAAATACCTTTTTCCATCAGTCATATTATCTTACTTGGAACGCACATCGTCGGATCATTGTCCGATGGTTTTGAAATGTAGGGATAACTTGAGCTTCCCATGTTCTAGGCCGTTTCATTTCCTAAGCATATGGTGCTCCCACCAAGACTTTTTACCACTGGTGAAAAGAGTTTGGGGGGAAAATATGTCTGGCTCTCCAATGGTATGTCTTGTGTGTAAATTGCGGTACTTGAAAAAAGCCTTAAAAACCTGGAATTGTGAGGTTTTTGGCAGGGTACAATAGGAGAATGAAGCTTATGAAACTAATTTGATTCATCTTGAAAATTCGTTGATGGAAAGCTTCTCTATGGAGATTGAATTTTAGCTCTTAGAATGCCGAAATAATTATGCAGTCTGGCTAGATAGAGAGGAAGCTCTATGGAGGCAAAAATCGTGAATTAAATGGCTGAAAGAAGGGGATGGCAACACAAACTTTTTTCATGATTCAGTCAAAAATAAAAATAAGAGACAAGCTGTTGAACACATGGTTCAGGATGATGGTACTGAGCTTAAGTCAATTGATGAAGTGCATGATAGGGCTTTGGATTTTTTCCAGGAGTTGTTCTCAGTTTCACCTATCTCATTGGACGTTAATAGCCTGGATCTTCTGACACATGTCGTTACCGAAGAAGAGAAGAGGTTTCTATGCAAACCACCTATTTTGGAAAAGGTAAAAGAGGCTCTTTAGTCTATCCCCAAAGATAGCAGCCTTGGACCTGATGGCTTTAGTGCTAGCTTTTTCATTACTGCCTGGGATATTGTCCGGGCTGATCTTCTCGCAGTGGCTATTAAATATTTTGGGGGCTACCCTCTAACTACTTCTCTAGGGGTAACGAATATTGTGCTCATCCCTAAGGTGGAGTCTCCGACCAGCTTTGAAAAGTTTCGGCCTATCAGCCTCTGCCAGGTGGTATACAAAATCATGTCGAAAATTATGGTAAATCGGATGGCTCGGTTGCTTAACAAATTAATCTCTAGAGAACAGTCAGCTTTTCTTCAAGGCAGGAGCATTTTTGAAAACATCTCTATTGCCCAAGAGATGATGTAAAGTCTTCATAAGAAGGTAAGAGGTGGTAACATTTTAGTGAAGATTGATATGGCAAGAGCATATGACAGAGTTAATTGGTGCTTCCTTTTGGAGGGACTGCGCAGAATGGGATTTTCTGATCTATGGAGAAACCTTATCTTCAATTGCATCTCCTCACCTTTCTACTCAGTCATATTGAATGGTAATACTAGGGGATTTTTCAAGCCATCGAGGGGTTTACGCCAGGAGATCATCTGTCACCATATCTTTTTATTATGCCACAAGAAATTCTGTCCAGAATGATCAATCAAGCTTATGCTATCAATCGGGTTCAGCCTTTTCATGCTGGAGGTATTTTGGTAAGTCATTTATTTTATGCCAACGACTTACTTATTTTCAAAAATGGAAGGAAAAATTCAATAACTAGGTTGCTGGAGATATTAAAAATTTATGAACTCATGTCGGGTCAATCAGTGAACCTTATGAAGTCGGCTATGTTTTTTTCCAAACACATCTCTTACTTCCGTAAAAGGACTCTATTGGATGCCTCGGGCTTTAAAGAGGGTGTTTTTTCCTGTACCTACTTGGGCTTCCCACTTTTCATTGGGAGACTAGTGAAGAATTTGTTTGAGCTATTGTTGCAAAAAGTTCAGAAAAACTTGGCGGGATGGAAGGGCCGTTTACTATCTTTTGGAGGTAAAATCACATTGATCAAATATGTTCTTTGCAGTATGCCAATTCATATCCTTTCAGTGCTGAATCTGCCTAAGGGAATTCATAATGAACTGAACCGTATTTTCTCTTCATTTCTCTGGAATGCGACTGATGGATCTAGAAAACGAAAATGGATTTCTTGGAGGAAAATTTGTTTTCCTATGGAGGAAGGTGGCTTAGGCATTCGGGATTTTGGAGAAGTTCAACCAGCATTATTTATGAGATTTATGTGGAAACTGATGGTGGGGAATTCATATTGGGCAGCATTTTTTCGAGCAAAATACGTGAAAAACAAACTTTTGGCGCTGCTGCAATTACTCCCCCCCCACGTATTCTTGGTTTTGGAAGGGGGTGGTCTCGACGCTACAAATTGTGTTGCAAAATTCATTTTGCCGGGTGCGAGATGGAACTTCTAATTTCTGGTATGACAACTGGAATGGAACTCAAAGCCCAGCAGAGGCAGGATGGGATGTTAATGAATCACAATTACTGATTAAAAATCTTTTGATGGACAATGGCTGTTAGAATGGTAGCCGACTTAAGGAGGTGTTAGATGAAAGGCAGGCTATGGCTATTGAAAGCTTACCCATAAAACTTACAGGACAATGGGATCACTTTGTCTGGAAGCCCAGTAAAGATGGTACATTCTCCACTAAATTAGCTTGGGAATTGATTAGGAAGAAGGGTATTACCTGTACGTGGAAGAGGTGGATGTGGCACCATCATGCTCCCATACGAATATCCTTTGTTTCGTGGAGAGCCCTTCAAAATATTTTACCAGTTGATCAGGTGGTTAAAAACATTGGAATCCATTTGGTCTCTAAATGTGAATGTTGTGCTAGGCCATCGATTGAAACCACTGACCATGTGCTATGCAATGGAGATATCGCAAAAAGTGTCTGGTCTTATTTTGCATCCCATTCCATTTTATCCCTTCCCGTTGTTATTACTTGGAAATGTATGATGAATTTATGGTGGAAAAATGCTTTGAATGCTTCACAGATTGGAATTCTTCATGGCATCACTCCACTTATTATCACTTGGGAATTATGAAAAACTAGATGTAAAGTGCAAATGGAGGGACGCCCCATCTCATGGAAAAAAACTGTTTGGCAGAACAAAGCTATTCTTTCCGAGACTGCTGGACTAATCTCCAAGGGCGGTCGAATCTCAGGCCGCGATGTTTACCTCTTGTGCTCCTTAAACTGTCCAATAAATCATGCAAAGCAGAAACATGTGACACTAATTAGCTGGAAGAAACCGACGGGAGATCAGCTGAAATTAAATGTTGATGGCGCAGCCAAAAGAAACCCTAGTGCGGCTGGTGGTGGAGGTATTTTACGGGACAACAATGGCAGGTTTTGGGCTGGCTTTTCTCGGTATTATGGGTTCTGTAGTAATGTGGTGGCTGAAACAAAAGCTCTTCTTGATGGCCTACGAATGTGCAGGACACTAGGAGTAAGGGATATTATAGTGGAGACTGATTCCAAGATTGTGGTAAATTGGATTCATAAGGGAGCTTGCTCGTTATGGTGGCTATGTGAGTATTGGGATGATATCTTGGAGTTGATCAGATTTCTGAATGCTTATATCCAGCTCGTGTTCAGAGAGGTAAACATGACAGCTGACTTTCTTGCTAAAAATGGTAGCCACGGGTCTTCACTGAATCTGTCCTTCGGCGATGAGGTTCTGACTCTTCTTCGAGGCATTTTGCATATGGATAGGTTGGAAGTACCATATCTTAGAAGCTAATTTGTTTCATTTGTTAATGATTTTATTGTTTTATTAGCTTTTGTGATCTCAGCCGTCCCTCCTCCACAAGTGAGGCCCTTTTTAATAAAATCTATGTTTCTGCTAAAAAAAAAAAGTCTTCAGCACAAAAATTTTGTGGCCACGGTCGAAAATTAACAATGGATGTACACGAGGAAATCCTTTTTTTTGAAATTCAATCACATATATATGGGCAATAACAAGGCCTAAGACATTTTTTTTATAAATCATTTTTTAACTCTTCTATTTTTTCTCTAAATATTCGTACAATTAGATCTAGTCGATTTTGAACTTCGTCATTATGTCTTAGTTCTTGCCGAATCTCTAGCCAATTTGAATTACATGTTATAGTTAAAAATATATATGGTTTTTCATAACATTGTACAATAGCCATTGCATCGATATATCTCTTTAACATATCTCTAGGCTCATATGTAAAATATTGTGGTAAAACAAATTTTCTTCCAATTTTGTACTTTCTTGTTTCTCCATTTTGAACACTATCTACAATGCATTGATAGAGTTCAACACGAATTTGCTTCTAATTATTACGAAAATTGTCTAATCTAGTAGTTTCATTCTTAACATACATATGTATAACATACGATTGAAACAGTCTACCACTATGAAGCAATATAGACTTACCTGAAGCCCTAACTTATAATTTGTATGAATAGTATTTTCGACAAGAAACCTGAGGCCGTTTTTTAGTTCCATTAAGCACTGTATGATAGAAAACCAATTTTAGTATTCATTTATAACATTTACATTGAAAAAGTTAGAAAATATACTAAAAGGGATATTCGCAAACCTTGATCTTCTTTTTCGATAATTTGAGATGCAAAATTCATTGTGCTAGCAAAAACATCAAAATTGGGCAAATCTTGAGTCTGACTTTTGCATCTATCAATGCCTTCATGCCAACCAAATTCTTTGTATGGAAAAAGCAAAGGATATTGTAAATGATCATAACAACCATAATAATAATGAACTTTATGTGATCACCAGAATGCCCGTATATAGTAATATCACGAATGTGAGCATTTGCATTTCCATCATCGTAGCTACTTGAGACGTCATAGGAGTATTAAAGACTCTTTAATGAAGTTTTAGGTCACATCTTATATGTATTTGATAGTTGTGCAAGTTAGTTATATCACTTAAAGACCTAAAAAATCTACTATATGTATTTATTTTCAGGATTTCAATTAAAATCATTAAAATAGATTCAATAAAGTTTTTTGAAAATTTCATATGATTTTCAAGTTCATAATCTGTATCATAAAAACATAACTGCATATAACAAGACTATTATTCTTTGGTATAAATTGATTTACATAATGATATATTTGTCCCTGAACTCTAAATGTGTATATACCTCTATATGCTTTAAGCAGCTCTTTGTCATACTTTACACCAAATGAAGGGAATGCAAAATGGTTATTATATCCTCTTGCAATTTTTTTTTTAAATTCTATACATTTAGGTTCTGTAGAAGTAAACAAGTTGAATAGTTCAGTTGGTGAATCACATATATAAAGCTTAACTTTTTCATCAGATCAACAAAAGTTTTTACTTCTTTTATAAAATTTTTGTGCACCACAATGTTCACAATAGGTACATATCGATAATACATATGGAGTAATTGGTACATGTTGGGTTTTTGATATCCAATAAATCCGGGTTATGATGTTAAACCGTTTTGTTGGATTATACTTCATAGGCTTCGGCCGATGAGTGAAGTGAATATTGACACCACAATCGTTTGGACCGAACCCACAACGTTATTTGGGCCATTGGTAGTAACCTAATTTAATTAGGTTGCTCATGGCCCAATCCAATACCTTAGAAGGCTTTTGGTTGGTAGCCCACTCATTTGTTATATATTGAGCCTCTAATTAAGTTAACCTAAAAGCCCATTATTGTTGGTATTATATGCAGCCCAGTTTCTAGTGTGTGGGGGTGTGTGAAAATGTAGTAGCCGAGAGATTGAGAGAAAGAGGCGTCTGTTGCTTTGTGCTTCCGATTTTCATAGTGTGCTTGTCTTCTCCATCTCCTCATTCCTTTGTGGTTGAACCTTGGGGCTACTATACACTACACCTTGTCCTCTGTGGGCAATTAGAGAAGCAACCGGTTGGGTGGTTGTTGGGAGTTCTTGGTGTCGATTGTGGTGGTCTGTTAATGGTTTTCTGAGCTCGATTTGGTGTTGATTGAAACCCCAAATTCCTACAAATGGTATCAGAGCGAGGTTATGGTGGATTGTAGGCCAGAAATCAGCAAGAAAATTGACCAGAAACAGAGCATAATCGAAGAAGAAGAAGCTGTCCAGATTTTGTGTGAAAATCAGACCTGCAAATGCGATTTCCGGCCAAACCAGAAGTAATTTGGAAAAACGGGCACCATGGGAGACTCAGCAGGTGGAGGAGCTGCTGGGGGTGAGGCACATGGTGGCCGGCAACGGCGCGTGAGCCCCCACGCGCAGCTTCGTCGATGGCGCGTGTGGGCGCGTGGGCAGGATTTCGGGGTTAACTTCTTCAGGCAGTTTCTTCGGGACATTGATACGGACCCTAGGTGTTGTCGAATTTCAGTTTTGGGCAATACAGTGAAAGATGGACGATTTTGCCCTTGGACGCTCGGTTGCCGGGTGTCGTTTCGTGTTTTCTGTGGTTACCGGAGACTTTATGACATATGGCAACGGTCCTAAAAGTGGTGAATTCGCAGCCCTCGATATTTACAGACCTTCAGACATGGTCCACTCGGTATTGTGTTCTTTGCCTTTTATTATTGCAGTTAAATTTATTGTGTATGATAATTTATTTTTCGCATTAGAAGTCATCATGTGGGGGTGATGTAGGTTTGAGGTTACCGTGAAGGGGTAACCATTGCCTGTTGCTAGACTTATGAATTATTTGCCTTAAATTCTTTGTGAATTTGTTGTTAATTAAATGTTTTTCACTATTAGAATTGCACGTGACCTTAGGAAAATTTACTTGACTATTCTGTGTGAATTGTGTCGGTACTTTACTTGTGGTCGTTGTTGGTTGCATTTTGTGTTATGTGCATTTTTGGGTAAAATGACGACACATTATGAGTTGTGCATGTTTTAATGAAAATTATTAATTTTTTAATTTGGCAAAGCGAAAATGTTTTTTATAAAAAGTTTTGATGGCAAATGTGATCTAAGATAAATGCAAAAATTAAGATATGTTTTAACTGCAGTAATTGAATATGGTTGAAATAGACTGTCCTAGGAATGATAATAAAAGGAAAGTTAATGAGAGTTGTGAAGCAAATTTTGTGTTTGGGTCGAGTGATGACCTATGTGAGGTTTATTGAATGTGAACCTGGTTATTGCATGTGCATCCATATGTTATCTTTTTGCATGTGTATGATTACTTAATTCGGTTGCTTGATTATATGTGCATTTTCAATGTGTTTGATATGTGCATTGACATGAATTAGAGTGATCTTATTACTTGGTGTAATTGTTTGCATGCATAGAGGGTTGAGATCTATGACAAAATCCGTTTTGCTCTGTGAGCGGTGTGAGAGTGTGGTAGTGAGAAGTAAGAGAGGTAGCCATTTTTTCTTTCATCTTTGTGAGCCTGTGTGGTTTGTGAGATTATGTGAGGCAGCCTGTGATAGTTATCTTTGTTCTCTGTGTGAGCGTCTTTGTGATTGTTGTGAAGTAACCAAACTCTTTCTTCTATCCTCTTTGTGAGTGCCACCATCACCCTTTCCTTTGTGGGATTTATTCTTTGTGGATTTTTTGAGCGTTGGTGTTTAGAGTAATCTTGTTGGTGCGTGGGAAAATTTAAATTAAGCCCTAACCTTTGTGGTCGCCGAAAGGTATTGATTTGCCATAGTGGAGAGATAATTAAATGTCTGGAATCTTTTATCTATGAAGAGACCCTGATCAGGTGGAGTGCGAGTGAGGCACTTCTATCACTTCTATTAGGTGAAAACCCATTATCCACTTAGGTTGGAGAAGTGATGTGATGATAGAGGATTATCCCGAGAACTTAGGATCTATAGAGATTTACCAGTTAGACATGTGTTAAGTGATTGGTCTAGTGAGCATGGTGGGTGATGAGGTGAGATATGTGTTCTCGAGGAGTGAGATCACGGAATGGGATAGGATAAGTGTGGTAAAATCTTCTTCGTAAGGTCATTTATGCATTTGTTGCGTATGTGTTGGCCTGTTGATTGACTTGGTGTTAATCTGTTGTTCTGTGTGAACATGTTTGAAAAGATCTGTGTTATCCTATATGATATCTCCATCGTATGTTTATTTGCTGTTGATTGATTGTTGTGAGTATTTGCTTCTACTTGGGTGTTATTGACCTTAGCCCTGGTGAGTACATGGAGCATGTATGGTATGTGTTTCAGGTGGAGACACGAGGTAAGGTCTGTGATACCAATTTTATTGGTTACCTTGATTGTACAAGTATAAACTGTGTATTTTGGTTGCTCGTAAATTTATCGGGATCAAGGTGGAGAATTGTTGGGTTTTTGATACCCAATAAATTCGGGCTATGATGTTAAACTGTTTTGTTGGATTATACTTCATAGGCTTCGACCGATGAGTGAAGTGAATATCGACGCCACAATCGTTCGGACTGAACCTATAACGTTATTCGGGCCATTGGAAGCAGCCTAATTTAATTATGGTTGCTCAGGCCCAACCCAATACCTTGGAAGACTTTTGGTTGGTAGCCCACTCATTTGTTATCTATTGGGCCTCTAATTAAGTTAACCTAAAAGCCCATTATTGTTGGTATTATATGCAGCCCGTGGGGGTGTGTGAAAATGTAGTAGCCCAGAGATTGAGAGAAATATGCGTGCTGTTGCTTTGGGGTTTCGGTTTTCATTGGTGTGCTTGTTCTTCTTCCCGCCTTCCTTTGTCGTTGCTCAGTGGGTGGCTACTATACACTCAAAACCTTATCCTTTGTGGCAAATTAGAGAGCAACCGGTTGGGCGGTTTTGTGGTTGTTGGTGTCGATTGTGGTGGTCGGTTAATGGTTTTCTGAGCTCGGTTTGGTGTTGATTGAAGCCTTAAATTCCTACAATACATTCAATAGGGTAGAACTTCCTTGTATGAAAAATTGGAAATATTAGCAGTTGCTTCATTTGAAGTGGAAGTTTCAGAATGATGATGTATTGTAAATTTATGCACATCGGTAACACCTAAATTATTATTTTCAGTTAAGATAGGGTCAACTATCCTTTTGCGATGATCAATGCACCCAGTTCTAACTCAATTTCGCTGATCCCTATGTCTTTGATTTCGTTGTTGGCGAATGAAGGCATTTTAAGACTCATTTGCTCACTTTGAAAATAGTTTTAGGGTTATCGACATTAGGCTCTCCATCAATGGACATTTTGAATTATCTATCAAAAAAATATTTTTATAATAAAATTATCAAATAAATTTATTTTTTTAGAGTCCAAAGTAAACAATATAGGAACTAGAGCGAAAAAAGTTAATGAAATTGAATCTGTTATTTAACAAAAATGAAAAAAAGAAGGATGCGGAACGTGCTGGGGAAAAAAAGTAGCGCGGAGCCACGACATGTCGAGACACCGAGTTCTATTTTCCAAAACACAAGTGTACTTAGAACTTGCTGCACTTAAAAAAAAAAATCCTTCGCACATCACGGACACCAGCGCGGACACGATGTCTCCGCTATGTGCGAAGAAGGGATTGTTTTTTTTTTTTTTTTTTGCAACTATGTGATTTTTTTTCAAGTGCAATCATTTGTGTTTACTTTTCATGTTTAAAATAGGTTTCATATGCAAAATCCATAATTTCTCTAACAATTATATCTCGAATACAATCATGACAATCATAAAGTCTTTGTAAATTTCAAAAAACTTCATATAAAAAAAAAAAACTATAGTACTAACAGGAATCTTAAGGAAATAAATAGCAAACTTGAACATGATTTCTCTGTCTCTTGCTCTCTAAAAGAAGTTGAATAAGAAAAAAAAAAAACTTTGTTTGAATTCTTGGGCAAACATTTGCTTTTGTTTTTAATGGAGAAAAAAGAAATTGATGAATAATATGTTATTTCTGAAAATCAATAGAGTTGAGATAGGGAAAGTGAAGGAGGAGGAGTAATCAGATATTTGTGAAATTATTATTTTCCAGCGGTGAGAACGGAAAGCCAAAGTCAACATTCAGGCTATTATCACTGTTAGAAAACCACCACTTCAAAAATAAAGTGTCTTAATAAATGTACAACGAGCTTTTATCAATGAATAAAAGTGAATAAAATATAATGTTTTTAAAAAAAAATTTGTAAATTTTGTTTTTTTTTTTTCAAAAACTTCCCCCATGCTTAAAAGTTACGTTTTAATCGTTTATCTCAATAGCATATAGAAAAAAAATATTGATATAATAACGGGTTAAAAATATCGGCTTTGCTAGGAGTACATCACCAAGCACATCGGGGTGTTACACCCTCTCACACGGGGGAGTGAGATCCACTCGAACAAATAAATATTTTCTACAAGTGGGTCCCATCCCATGTGAAGATGTACACCCCCCCTATATACATTTTTTTGATGTACAATTAGAATTATTCTAAAAATATAAATGATACAATAATTTAAGCATCGTTTTTCAATAATCAATTAACCTTAAAAGCTTTTTCTTAATAATCACGCTTATTTCAATAGTGTTTTCCATTTGTCACTCAGCCTGACAAACATAATCACTACTTTTTCAAATGATCCTGAATTATGGATTGAAAACAACATTAATTTAATGTGATTATTAGAAAACACAACTTCGAAAGTACGGTGACTATATTTACGAGAAAAAATTAAAGAAAAGTAGGAGACAACTGTAAAACCACTGTGAATACTCGAAAAAAATCTAAAGTTGAAAACAATATTGAAAGTACAGACTGCTCAAAAACACAACTTTAAAAGTGCAATGACTAATCAGAAAATTTATAAATTCAATGACCGTTGGAGAACAACTTTAAAACTACCTCGACTATTGGAAAAAACTTTATATTCAATAATAGTTATGAAACAACGTTAAAAGCATAGTTGTAATTGGATTCTTTACCAGCGATAACTGCTAATGAGATAGTCTTTGGAAACATCAAGATTTTTCTTGATAATTTAGTATCTTTGGGCATTCTTTTGTTTTTGTGCATGCCAACGACAGCACGGATGCTCTCTCGCATGTTGTAAGAACGTTAGTTACAATGCTGAGCACAAAACTAAGCAAGAAATATATATTATATAAGAATATCCGAATACTTTAAAAATTCTGAACAAGATTTCTGCTATAAGTATTATCCACACTTTGCTTGTCTAAAAAATATGTTTTTCAAGAAATGAAGCTTTTCTAGCAAGATTTCGAAAAAATGTTAATCTGAAATCAGTTTTTACAAGGAGAGAAATGAAAGCAAGAATCATGAAGTACAACATAGCTTCTTTGTTGTTCATCACTCTCTTCTATGTTCAAGCTTTTTCTCAATCGTTACCATCTCTTGAAGATCCAGGTATAAACAGTTACCTTCCCACCACACCCCACCCCCCCCAGCACACAATCACCACCATTGCCGCCAACAACCACCACACACAAAATTCTTAGTTGACGTCGAAATTTCTGACTGTCGTGAGAATCATGGAATGTTGTTGCTTCGAGGATTGATATACAGAAAAACACACATCTAGACAGCTACATTAAAGCATTCAAGTGCATGTATCAGATGAATTATGTATTTCCAATTGCCCATTAAGAGACTCACATAATCTTTGACATAATGTCACGTGACATTTTATCATTGGACCGTTTAAAATTCACATCTTGTCAATATCCACTATGTCAAAGTATAGTCCACCTTATAGTTGAGGTAAGCATTATCTGTATCAAATAGTAAATAAGGGAATTTGTGTGTATAGTGTGACTCTTATGCTGCTGGGAAACCCCAGCGCCACCTTGAACATCCAAAGTTTTAGATGTCAGTCCTCAAAAGCAACAACATCTGTAGATTCTTGCACAATTTTGACAGTCGGCGACTTCTGAGGTCAACACTCTTCTTTTGTTATCAGTGTTGGCTAATATTATCGGATCGGAAAAAACATGCAGCTTGCACGTTGGATTTCAGTTCATATCCTTACCTGCCGATTGGCGGATGCAGAAGCGTCGAGGAAAAGTTCAATGATTGGAATGGTTTCCCGAAAACCAGTTGCTGCCAAAATGCCCTCACCGTGTTGTCACACGCATTAGCGCTGCACTCACATAATGATTCATCTGGAAAAATCTTCATCCCGGAAGATCAGTGGAAAAACTGTACCGGGGCCTTTAAGCTTCAGCCTGGTGTTTCTTTTGAAACCTGTGGCTTTGACAATTTCTACGGGACTGGAAATTGCTCTCAACTTCAATTGTCACAGTTGATCGCAGAAAAACAAAATGTCATAAGCAAGTGTTCTCTATTCAAGTCTTCTTCATTCGATGATGCCTGTGGAAATTGCACCACTGCATTATTAAATGCGAGAATTGGGTTATCAACTCAAGGAAACGAAGTTGACAAAGCTACCTGTCTTTTGGCTCTTATTGTCTCAATAATAGCTAAGAACATGAATAATACTTCTACCATAAGTGATTTCAACAGGTGCTTGCCTGCCTTGGCTGCTCCAGGTACACAAATTTTGTCCCTAAATAGCTATATATGTGTGCCTACAGCTACAAGGTCATTTGCACGTGTGTGTGTGTCGCAAACTGGCTTTCTTATTAGGATTAATTTATTCGTCCAGGGTCACAGACCCTGACTTATTGGGGTGGGGTGTGAGGGGGCACTTGGCATCCCAGTTCGTCCAGGGACGAATAGCACGGCTCTTCTTATTATGTGCAACACATGATAAATTGCAACTATTTGAAATTCTGGTTATAAACTAAGATGCTATATATGCTAATTGCTAATGGAATTTGTGATTTGACTTGAGGTCATCAAAATGCCCACAAAAATCTCCAGATTTATCAGAAATTATCAAAATAAAATTTCAAAATAATTATACATAGAGGAACACTCTCTGACTGACAATAATAAAATCTATCAGATACCTTTGGCAGGAATCAATTTTATCAATTGTTTTTCTAGTAATCATTGGTGACATTGGTTATTATGCTGATCAAATACGTAACAAAGAACGGAAATCAGAAGAAAAAATCTATTAGGATCACAGAGATTGCTCCCGCTTTTTCTGGCCTCTACAGATTCTCCAAAGCTGAGATTCACAACGCACTTAATTATGGCGGTGAAAAGAAGTGCCTTGGAAGAGGAAGTGCAGGCAGGTTTTTTTTTTTTTAAAAAACAAACCCCAAAAAAAAATTTTTTTTTTTTTGGTATTAATAGTTTGATTAAACAAATATCATAAGGGTAATAAAGAGCAAACACTTCAACTTTTTCTACGGGAAATTGAAGTCTCTCAAGAGTTAGGCATCCAAACCTTGTCTGCCTCTTTGGTTGCTGCATCGAAGATGGGGAACAGTACTTAGTCTATGAATATTGTTCAGCCGGAAATCTAGCTCAAAATGTTCTACGTACACAACTTTCTTCTCCAATCACTGTATTTTGATTACTTTAAGCCCATTGGAACACTATCATTAACATGTCTAATCCTTTTGATGTATGTTTAGGGAAAGACACTGTCCTAACATGGAATAGAAGGGTCAAAATCCTAAGGGACTGCGCATTTGCTCTCAAATATCTGCATAATCATATTGATGGCTGCATTGTTCACAGAGATATCAAGGTTAAACACCATAGTACTTGAAATTACTATTAAACTCTTTCTTACCAATTTCATTCTAAAAGGGAAGAGATACATCCATCTCACTAATAAAATACTACATGAATATATAACATTTGCCTCGAGAACTAGACGATGAGGACACTAGCATCAATTTCTTTGTTCCTTGCTTGTTGGTTTTGCAGCTGACTAATATTCTTCTGACAGCAAATCTTGATCCTAAGCTGTCTGATTTTGGTTTAGCGAAGATGCTGGGAATGGATGAGACCAAAGTATTTACAGATGTTCGGGGAACCATCGGTTATATGGACCCCGAATACATGAGCAATGCCAAATTGACTTGTGCTAGTGATATCTACAGTTTCGGCATTGTTATTCTGCAACTTTTATCAGGACAAAGAGTAATCGAACTCGATTTGGAGGCAAGAGACCAACTCACAAGAAAGGTACCATTTGTTACTCGAAATGAACAAATATTTGTGCACCTACACCCAAGATTAGGACGGTATACACATACCACGTGATTTTATGTTTCATATGGTATAAATAAACTACATGAAATAAGTGGTATTTTGAGAACGTCAAAGAAATTTCAGCACCAAAAATATTGATTCATGAATGTCATGCAGGCAAAGGACGTGAACATGGGGAAACGTCCATTGACAGATTTCCAGGACCCTAGGATGAAAGGGAGTGTGAATACCGTTGATTTTGAATCCATACTGCAAATTGCAGTACTTTGTGTAGCAAGTTCGAGCAGAGGTCGTCCAAACAAATTAGATTTGGTTTTGAGGAATGGATAAGGCATGGAAACACGAGGCAGAAATGGTTGTTTAGTTTTCAGAATGTATCTTTCATCTAAAAAAGTGGATGAATTTGCTAAAGTCAAATGATTATATTCATGTGAACTAACAATGCTTGGTTCACTTGCAGAAAGAAAAGGAGAAACACTCATCGGCCACAACACCATCCAAATCACTGGAACTGATTCGCGTCTGAAAGCTTGACTATATGATACCGAATTTATAGTAGGATTTTTGTTAACCTTTTTTGAGATGCGTTGTATAGATCATAACAGTGTGAAAATGTGAAATCATCCATTGAAAAATTTCCATTTCCTGTATCTCCATTTCTTCCCCACTCTGAGTTTTCGCTTTTCTTTCAATTATTACTGCCAAAGATGCTTGAGAAGATAAGTGTTCTCAATCTAGACTAACATAAAAAAGAAGCAATGACTTTCAAATTTATGGTCTACCGTTATTTAGCTATAACATGTAACAGCTTAAATGGCTACAGCTATTGATCTAACGCCAATAGAGTTCTATTCTCAAAAGAAGCAAAACATTTTTGGTCATCAATCTTACAAATTATTGTCGTAAGTTTTTTTTTAATAATTAAAGTTTTTTTTAAATAATTAAATGACACAACCATTGCAAAAGACCTTCAAAATTAAATTAAACTTCATTTTTATTCTCTACTTCTTCCTTCAAATTCAAAAACAAAGACAATTTCTTCATTCTCATCTCACCCTTTCCAACAGTATGCACAAAATTATTCTTAATACATGCCCTTGTTGTACCGGTAAATTAAGGAGAATTCTTAAGCTCATTCAACTGTTATACACTAAATTGAGCATTTAACGTGACATCATATTCTATAGCGCCCTGAGTTCCGTTAACCCAGATTGCCACATCATCGTCTTTTACCCTAATTTTAATAATCAAACTCTGCGAAATAAACCTAATTTTTAAATCACATCACATTCATAAAGGTAATTATCGTCGCAAACCAAAAACTATTTAAATAAGTGAGAATAATCGTTTTAAAATTTAAATCTCAAAGTTTTGAAATAGAAATGAAATAACAAAGTACGTTAATAGTGTTCAAAATGTGAAAATTCGTAAGTAAAATAAACTACGACTTTCAAAATGACAACTTTAAATCTTTGGCTTAAAAGACAAAATTTTCCCCCCAAAAAAATCAAATCAATAAAAAAATTTATTTCTCTCTCTCTTTATCACCATCAGTTAGAGAGAGAGAGAGCGGACGGCGGTCTTGGCGCGGATTCAATGGCTAATCCGAGATATTAGGGGTTTGAACTTTTGGGTTTCTTGGCGGCATTCAACTGGAAATGGGTCAGAATACGAGGTAAAGTAATGGGTCTTCCTACTTCTGATTTTGGTGGTGGTTTGAGATGGATTTTGGGGCGGTTTTGTGTCGGGTTTGGAGGTTTTTATTGGGCGGCGATTGATGGCTTGAGGTGGATGTCTCGGTGGGGGTTTTTCGATTTTGAGCTTTTTGTAGTGCTTTTGATGTGGTGTTGTGGTGTGAGTATTGGTGGTGGGTTGGAGCTCTTCGTTATGGGTTGTGTTCTCGGTTGGGTGTGGTCGGTCTTGAGCTATAAGCTTGGTGGTGTTCTCGGTTTGTGGTTTTGGGTTGGCTTGGTGGTGGCAGTAGCTTGAGCATTGGGCTTGGGAATTTGGCTACGGTTTGGAGTAGTGTTGGTGAGGTTGGTCTCGTGATGGTGTTAGGTAGTGTTGTGTTGTTGGTATTTTGCAGTAGCTTGAGCTTGGTAGTTTGAGGTGGTGGTGTTGGTAGTGTAGTGAGGTGGTGATGTTGGGGTTTCTGTTGATGATAGAAATGATGTTCTTAGCGTCAATGGTGAAATCACGGTGGAAAGGAATGAGGGAGAGAGAGAAAAAAAAAAAAAAAAAAATGGCTGCTAGAATAGTGAGGAGAGGAGGGAGGTGGAGTTTCTATGAATAGAAAAAATTAGGGCACTAAATCCCTAGAAAACTAATGGTTATAAATATTTTCAAATTGGGCCTAAGAGAATGGGCAGAAATCGCTTTCGAATTTGGACTTATTAGTTGATGATAGAATCGGAATTTAAGCATTGGACTTTAAACCATTCTAGGAATAATAATTTATTCCTCGGTCTGCAACAAAATTTACCATTTTTTAAAAATAATTTCATCCTCGAAAATTTAATCTTACTTGATCCAAAATATCTGGATACTTAGTCAGAATCTCTTCCTCTTTTCCCAGGTAGCTTCATCACTATCTTGTCTGCCCTATTGAACTTTGACTAAAGGGACCTCTTTGTTTCTTAAGAGATGGACTTTTCTATCAATAATGCACATAGGTGTCTTCTCATAGGACAGATTCATCTGAATCGAAATAGTCTGAAAATTTACAACGTGACTTGGGTCGTGGAATATTTTCTCAATAAAAAAACGTAGAAAAAGGTCGTGTATGGCCGATAGCTCGGGGTGGTAACGCCAAAGATAAGTCACGTTACCTACTTCTCTAATATCTCGAATGGAGATTAAAACTAGGGTCTTACTTCGTAAGGTGGTCTACAATAACCCAATAGCGTCATGTCCTTTCACAGATTTCGGTAACCCTGTAGCAAATCCAATGGAAATTTTCTCCATTTCCATTTTGTATATTCAAAGGGATTTAACAACCCTGATGGTCTCTGGTGTTCAGCCTTACTTGCTGACACGTCATGCATCGAGAGACAAACCGTGCAATGAAACTTTCATGTTTCTCCCAAAAATTTGCACAAATACGAGACATCTTTGTTCCTCCTGGGTGGCATGCATATGGTGCTGAATGAGTTGATGTCAAATCTCATTTTGATATGCTCATCTTTCGGTACACAGAGATGCCCTCTGAAATAAGTACTTTATCAGAGGCAGCCTCAAAACCTATTCTCTTGCCAGTCCTAACTTCGGATCTGATCTTTTCTAAGGAATTTATCTCCGGCTTGAACCGTCACAATCCGACCTCTCAAATCTGGTTTAACTGTCATATTTGCCAATCGAAAGATCCGTGGACTGATTAGGGCCGTTGTTACTTCAATTCTTAAATTCTTAAAATCTCGAAATCAATTGATTTTGCGTTGTTCCCAAAGCTGATAACTGTCCAGCGTTCTTTCTGCTCAAAGCATCCGCAACCTTATTTTCTTTACCCGTGTGGTAAAGAATGATGCAGTCATAATCTTTTACAAACTCTAGCCATCGACACTGTCTCATATTCAGTTCCTTGTGAGTGAAGAAATACTTGAAACTCTTGTGTGTGGTTGTAAAAACTCAACATTTACTACCATACGATAGTGTCGCCAAATCTTAAGAGCGTGCACGATAGCTGCGAGCTATAAATCATGATGGTTGGGTAATTCTTTTCTGTGGCTCAACTGTCTGAAGCATATGCTACACTTTGCATCGCATTAATACCACACAACATAAGCCATGTTTGGATGAATCGCTGTAAATAACGAAACCATCAAACCCATCTGGTATAGTCAGCACTAGTGTTGATACAAGTCTGTTCTTAAGTTCCTTGGCAGCTGTGTTCACACTTTCGGGGTTCAATAAACTTAACTTCTTCTGGTCAATTGAGTCATAGGACCTGCTATTTTAGAGAAACCCTTTATGAATCGCCGATAGTATCCGACTAATCCAGAAACTTCTCAAATCCTCCAACATTCAACATTTGCAGGTGTTGGCCAATTCGTTACAATTTCTACTTTAGAAGAATCAACTTCGATGCCTTTGGTTGTAATAATGTGACCTAAGAAACCTACTTTCTTAAGCCAAAATTTACATTACTTGAATTTGGCGTACAGCTTTTCTACTCTTAGAGTTTCGTACACAATCCTCAAATGGGTTTCATGCTGTGCAGAATCTCTAGAGTAGATCAGTATGCCATCGATAAAAACAATAACAAAATTTATCAAGATACTAATGGAGGACTCTGTTCATCAAGTCCATAAATATCACAGGTGTGTTTGTAAGTTCGAAAGGCATCACTACGAACTTGTAACGCCCATATCGTGTTCTAAACGCTGTCTTTAGTACGTAAGCTGGCAAAACCTTTAGCTGATGGTAAACCAGATCTCAAGTCAATTTTGGAGAAAATGGCTGTACCTTTCAATTGATCAAATAAGTCCTCGATCTTGGGGAGAGGATACTTATTCTCTATCGTCAACTTGTTAAGCTCTCGATAGTCGATGCACATCCTCATGCTTTCATCCTTCTTCTTACAAACAGAACAAGCGCACTCCCCATGGAGATACGCTTGGTCTGATGAAACACTTCTCTAGCAATTCCTCAAATTGCACCTTCAGTTCTTGAAACTCCTTTGGCGCCATACGGTACAGAGCTTTAGAAATAGGGCAGCTCCTGTATCAAGTCGATGGAAAATTCCAATTGTCTATCCGGTGGAGTACAGGGTAGATCATCTGGAAACATCACCGTACTCACATACTACTGGCACTGAGTCTAGAGTAATCTCCTCTACGGGTTTGTCTTTCAAACTAACCAAAAAGCCATGACAATTGTCCTGGGCTAAAAACTTCTCTAACCGTAAAGCGGAGAAAGGCGATGAAAGTAAGTGAATCTTCGTCCCATGAAACCTGAATATTTCTTTACCATCTTTGCGAAAAATAATCTCTTTCTCGTGTAACATGATTGCGGCACGATTGGTGCTGAGCAAATCCATTACCTAGAATAATATCGAGTCTTCATTCGAATAATATTCAAGTCTGCCTCTAAAACATGACCATCAAAATCTATTTGTAATGCTTTGACTATCTTATAAGTATCGATAGTACTTCATGACGGAAAACTAACCTCGAGGGTACTACTAGTCTCTTATCCTATTTGGTTCAGTCTTTCTAAGCATGTGTCGGATATAAATGAATGTGTGGCTCCTGAGTCTATTAGGACACATACGGGTATCCCAGAAATAGATAGTATAACTGATTATCATATTAATATGCTAAGATGGGAAGGAAAATACAGTATGGAAAGCAATTAAGACATGTACAAGAATACCAGAGTAACTAGTACACCTGCAATCACGTCAGAATCCTCAGCTTCATCCATAGCAAATACATCGTGATTTCCATTTTCTGTTCTTGTCTGGGTTGTTTCTGATTGGAAACATGGTAAGGACGGAGTACGACCGTCTAATACAAAAGGTGACGACTGGCCACACTGTAGCAGGACACCATTTCAAAAGGGCACTCTTCTGTAGTCTTTCTGCATCCCCTGACACGTAGGCAGGGTTGAATGAAATTGGTCATATGTCTCCCTGTTAGGACTAATTGAAAATATTGAAACTAAAATAAATAATTTTAAAATGATAAAATAAAGAAAAAAAAAAAATTAATGAAAATTTATTAAAACTGAAAATAAAAAGTTTAAAGGCCGAAAGGGACTTAAATTGAAAATTATTGAAACTAAAATAAATAACTTAAAATTGATAAAATAAAGCTGTCAGGGGCTTAATTGAAAATTATTAAACTGCAAATAAAAGTTTAAAGGCCGAAATAGTAACTTTTAGAAGTTATGGACTAAAACTATAAATCTATTAAAAACTGAAAATTAAAAACTAAAAAAAAAAAAAAAAAAAAAAAAAAAAAAAAAAAGCTGAAAATAAAAACTAAAAGTTGGAATAATAACTTTTAGAAGTTAGGGACCTAAACTGTTAAATTATTAAATGAAAATAAAAACTAAAAGGGCTGAAATTAAACCTTTTAGGATTTGAGGACTTAATTGTAAATCCATCAAATCTAAAAATAAAACTTAAAGGGCTGAAATGATAACTTTAAATCTTTGGGCTTAAAAGACAAATTAAAAAAAATCAAATAAAAAAATTTGATTTCCCCTATTTCTCCATCATTTACAAGAGAGAGAGAGCGACGGGGAGGGAAAGGGCTTTTCCCCTTCCCCCGATCCCACCACCACCGACGGCGGTCGGTGGCAGCGCCACCACTTATGGTGGTGTCGCACCGGTGCTGGTAGGTAAGCGAGGGGTTCTTGGTGCGGATTGATTGGCTAATAGGAAATATTAGGGGTTCGAACTTTTGGGTTTCTTGGCGGCATTCAACTGGAAATGGGTCGGAATACGAGGTAAAGTAATAGGTCTTCCTATTTCTTGATTTTTGTGGTGGTTTAAGATGGATTTTGGGGCGATTTTGTATTCGGTTTTTGGAGGTTTTTTTGGGCGGCGAGTTGGTGGCTTGAGGTGGATGTTCTCGGTTTGGTGGTTTCGATTTCGATTTTGAGCTTTTTGGAGAGGGGATGGTGATGTTGGTGGTGTCGAGTATTGGTGGTGATGGGGTGGTGTTGGGCAGCTTTGTGGGTTGTGTTCTCGGTTTGGTAGTTTTGGTGGTGGTCGGTCTTGAGCTGAGCTTGGTGGTGTTCTCGGTTTGGTGGTTTTGGGTTGGTTTGGTGGTGGCAGTAGCTTGAGCATTGAGCTTGGGAGTTTGGCTACGGTTTGGAGTAGTGTTGGAGAGGTTGGTCTCGTGATGGTGTTAGGCAGTGTTGTGTTGTTGGTGTTTTGCAGTAGCTTGATTTTGGTAGTTTGAGGTGGTGCTGTTGGTAGTGTAGTGAGGTGGTGCTGTTGGTGGTTTCCTGTTGATGCTAGAAATTGATGTTCTAGCATCAATGGTGAAATCACAATGGAAAGGATTGAGGGAGAGAGAGACTTACCAAAATAGTTGCTAGAATGGTGAGGAGAGGAGGGAGGTGAAGTTTCTATGAGTAGAAAAAAAAAATTAGGGTACAAATCCCTAGGAAACTAATTAGGTCAGGAAGTTGGGTTGTAAATATTTTCAAATTTGGGCCTAAAGTAATGTGGCTGAAATGCTCTTGATTTGGACTTATTTAGTTGGATTTGTAGAATCGGACTTTAAGTAATTGGACTTTAAACAATTATATATATATATATATATCACTTAAATTTACTAAAATTTGGATTTAAAACAAAATAATAAGAAATTGATACTTTGAAATTATTCGAAAATGAATTCGATTCGAAATAATTTAAATTCGTTTATAACGGCTAGACGAACACGTTTTCACTTTAACGCTAGGGTTTAAAATTTAGCGACATGTTTTTCGAGAAAATAATTTTATTTTATTTAAAAATTCGCAGTCGCTACATATTCACTCTCCAATAAATTAATCTTGACTGAATTTCCTACATTTCTAGCTACAATCTTCATCCTTTGAGTCAAGCTTACCTCAGAAGATGTTGTTATTCATAAAAGGAGTCATGGAGCAGCAACTGGCTGCAGTGAGATGATTGGGTGGCTTGTTTTCTCTTGAAACACAGTTTTATGATCAATTAAAACTGCAATTAACTATGAACTATTTATAGAAAAACAGATATTAAATTTAGATGCTTATATATCTATATAAAGAAGAAAGCAGAAGAAAGAAATCACGCGTGCTCTCCGCTGCCGAGCAACTTTAGGGCTCTAGGATTTCTTCCCCAGATCAGAATACATCAATTTGGGGCTAAAATGGTTAAATGAAAAAAAAAAATTACTCATGGGCACCCAACTTCTAACGAAATTTTCACTTTGATCATTCAACTTTATTTTAAATCACGATGAAAACCCATGTGAGAAAGACAAAAAGCCAAGCAGCATGAGTGAAAATGGATCAATAAACAATGAAAACCCGAAGAAGGATGATAATAAAAATCCAGTCGTTCCGATGGAATGAACTATCAGAAGAAGGCAAAATCAGAGATCATCAAGCAGGATTGTCCAATTAACTCAAATTGTGGCTAGCATGGCGACCAACTGTTAACATGTTGATGATAAAAATGCCACCATGAGATAGTTTTTGATGCACCAGAGCTATGCGCTCCCATCTCTATAGGAAGGTGCGAAAATAGAGAACGTGCGCTATATTATCCCCACTAAATGGCTTATTCGCCTTATTACCTACCACGAAAAGAAAATGTCAAGTCGGATACCTCTTAGACTATGAACAAAGGTAAAGGCCAATGTCAAGTCGGAAGGGCCTCAAGGTCTCATCAACTGTGATACCATTATTACGCGACCAAAGAATATGCACACCAACCCTAAAGAGATCCCATAAGGAAATACTTAAGTCGGTATCTGGGTGAGTGAAGGCCTTGTCTTCAACCAAGTATGGCAGATACCACCAAGAATACGGCCATTATACCAACGAATGCAGGAACGTAAAGGCGGAAATGGAAATATCATATTGGAAAGGAAGCATTAACTGATAAAAGGATAAAAGAGCAGGCCACACAAACCTAGGTCACATCAAAGGTTCTCTTTATAGCCTCGAAAAGGGTTTAAACAATCCAAGAAATAAAGAAAAATAGGAGACTAGGGTTTCATTGATTATGTATAATGTAATTGAATACAAAAAAATTGATTTAACCTAAATAAAAAAAGACTATATACTAGCTAAACAAAGGAAACTAAAAATATTATTCTACCCTTAATAAACAATAAAACAAAATAACCCTATGTTTCTTAACATTTCCCCTCAAACTCACTATGTGGCAACTACAAGTATCGAGAGTTTGCCAACTAGAAAACGAAAATGGAAAATAGAATGCGACTTGATAAAGAAATCTGCAAGCTGCAAAGAAAAAGAAACAAAGGGTAAAGTAATTGTGTCATGCTTGAGATGATGACAATTAAGGTGATAATCGATCTCAATGTGATTAGTTCGTTCATGAAAAATCGAGTTGTGAGCAATCTGAATAAAACTCTGGTTGTCGCAATATATAGGAGTGAAATGATAAAGAAAAACTCTCATATCTGCAAGTAACCAACGTAACCAAACAATCTCTTTGGTAGTAGATGCTATAGCACGATATTCTGGTTCGGTTGAAGATTGAGAAATAATAGATTGTTTCTTACTCTTCCAAGAAACCACCCAAAAAGATACAGAAACTAGTAATAGACTTGTGATACATGGGATCACTACCATGATCAGCATTAGAGTATGCATGCAGCTCCAATGAGGAGGTAGATGTAAATAAAAGACTCTGAAAGATTATACCCCGAAGATACCACAAAATACGAAAAATAGCTGCACAATGAATTGTAGTAGGAAAAGCAACAAACTGACTAACAACATAAACATCATATGCAATATCTAGATGAGTAATAGTAAGATATACAAAGCTCCCAGCAATAGTACAGTATAAAATAGGATCTGACAAATGTAAACCATCAGAAGAAGAATACTTTGCGTTAACCTCAATGGGAGTATCAACAGTCTTATTATCAGTAAGTGTGGCCCGTTCAAGAATATCTGCAACATATTTCGATTGAGAAAGACGATAACCTCTGGGTGAGCAGACTACCTCAATACCCAAGAAATATCGTAGAGAACCCAAATCTTTCATTTCAAACTGTCTATCTAACTCTTTCTTTAAAACTGAAATACCATCAGTATCATCTCCAATAATAATCATGTCATCAACATATAAAGATAGAATGATACGACCTACATCAGTGCACTTAACAAAAAGAGCAGAATCATGACTACTAGAAGCAAATTCAATGGAAGAGATCAACACTATCAATTTCATAAGAAAAGAAAGAATGAGGCATGAATCGAGGCCTTCCCGGCTGGCCTTTCTTGTCTTTCGCGGATCACCGGTGACGGCTGACGCCGCGGCAGGATCACAACGAGCTGGCGCTCCATAAACAAATTCCTTAGCAAATGAATACGCCCTATACTCCCAGCAATCAGCATATTGGCCCGGGCCGATGCTTCTATTCTAACAGCAATCTCGTTTTCTTAGGGTTATGGTTTGACTATGTTGAAATGGACTTCCCCTCCCCTTCTCGTAGTTAGGACTTGATCTTACACCATCCGGTGACCGGCTTCGCGAGACCATTTCGGTCTACACATGCAGAAAATATCTCAAACCAAGCATGAGGTGATTGTTTGAGACCATATAACACTTTCTTGAGTTTGCAAACATACTCATAATCATGTGAAACACTAGGAGAGGGCGTCATATAAACCTATTCTTGAATATATCCATTCAAGAAGGCATTTTTAACATCTAGTTGAGAGATACGTCACTGACGAACCGAAACTACTGCAATAAGAGTACGGATAGTAGTCATTTTTGCAACAAGAGCAAATGTCTCCTCATAATCCATACCATACTGTTGAGAGTACCCTTTTGCAACCAACCTAGCTTTGTATCGCTCAATTGATCCATCCAAACTAGTTTTGATCTTATACATCCAACGAAAACCAACAACACTCTTACCAGGAGGTGGATGAACCAAATCCCAAGTACCAGTCTATACAAAGTAGAAAGTTCATCATCCATAGCTTGCTGCCAAAGAGGATTAATAATTGCCTCTTAATAGGAAGAGGGCTCAGAGAGAAAATGAATAAAAGCTAACAAGGTAGAAAAAGATAAAGAATAACAAGAATAAGCAAAATCTAGTAACTTTATAGACTTACGAATGCGTATGGATTGACGTAGATGTGGATCCACAATCTTAGACAAAACTTGAGGGACCATAAGAGAAGAGGGCGCTTTAGATGTGTTGGAGAGTGAAGTGTTAGTACCTGCAGAATGATCGGTACGAATTAGTTGTAAAGATAACAAGGTAAGAACATGAGAATGGGTATCTGAAGTACTAGGAACCTGAGATGACAAACTATTAGAATCGTCAGAAAAAAGGATCTATATGAATAAGATTAGATCTAGTCAAATTATGAGCAGTGGATGAAATAGAAAAGAAAGGTATATGCTCGAGAAAAACAACATAATAAGACACATAAAGTTTCTAAGTTATTGGATTTAAACAACAATACCCCTTTTACCTTCATCATAACCAAGAAAGACAGAAATAGCAGATCGAGATGACAACTTGCTGCATTCTACATGAGAAGGAAGAACGAAACAAGTACAACCAAAAACTCTAAAGAAAGAATAATCGGGAGCATATCCGTACAACTTTTCGAAATGAGAAAAACCTGAAATATGAGTAGATGGAATTGTATTAATCAAACCTACGGTAGTAAGAAAAGCTTCACCCCAACCATACTAGGAATAGAAGTAGACAACAAGAGAGAACGAATAGTTTCAACAATGTGCCTATGCTTTCTTCCAGTAACACCATTTTGCTCAAGAGTATCTGTACACGAAATTTGGTGAATAGTTCCATCTAAGGTAAGCAGCTCACAAAATTTATTAGATGTGTATTCCCTACCCAAATCACACCTAAAACATTTGATAGCATCGGAATATTGAGTTTTGACAAGAGCACGAAAGATTGAGTATATCTAAAAGAGTTCAAAACGATGTTTCATTAAATAAACTCAACAATAACGAGTATGATCATCAATAAAAGAAACATAAAATCGAGACCCTTCTTTTGTGGCAACAGGAAAAGGTCCCCATATATCAGAATGAATCAAATCAAATGGAGAAGAAGAAACATAAATATTTCGATTAAAAGGTAAAGCTGAAAATTTTGTCAGTTTACATCCACTATAATCAGAAATATCACAATATTACAAATTTCCTAAAGCCCCTATAGAAGCCAAAAATCTCAAACGAGAAGACGAAACATAACCTAGGCGAGAATGCCATAAATAAAAACTAGAAGAAGAAGGACTCAAATGAAAATAAGACAAATCAACACTAGCAGCAGCAGCAGCAATTAGCACTTTTAGCTCATCCAAAATATATAGTCCACCCTTCCTACGACCTGTCCCAATCAACTTCTGAGACTGCAGATCCTGCACATAACAACAAGAAGAGAAAAATGTGACTAAATTACCAGAATCACATAACTGACTAACAAAAGCAAGATTTAATGTGAGTTTTGGAATATGATAAATAATAGGGGTAGACAAGTGAGGTGTGACAACAGAACCAACACCTGCTAAAGGCATATGAGTGCCATCAGTAGTCATGGCAGGAATAGAAGACGAATGAGATTCAAAAGCAAAAGATGAAGAATCTGGAGACATATGATGTGAAGTACCAGAATCCAAGACTCATACAGAATGTAACACAATTGACCTATGGAAGAAGAAACAGACATAACTTGAGGCTATAAGGAGAGAAACTTCTGAAATTGCTCAACAAGAGTACTAGGGTCAGTGAAAGGACCTGATGAAACTACTGCTACAGTAATAGACTGTGGTGGTTTATAACTCTGAGGTGGTCTATGGGCATTAGATTGTGACTGGTTGCCAGGCTTCCAAGCTTAAGATTGCTACTGTAATTGATTCTTCTATCTTAACTTAGGACACTGAGCCTTCCAATGACTTTTCTGCTTACAAAAATTGCACTCGTCGAAGGCAACACTTGTGTAAGGCTTATTTTGGTCATTAGAGAGTGACTTAGAAGACACTGCTAACATAGAAGGATTAGAAGTAGAAAGAATTCCCTTTTTAAAATAAGATTTAAGACGTATTTCTTCAGCCAATAACTGACTGACAACTGAGTTAACAGAATGAAGTGAAGAACGATACAAAATTGAACCTTTAAGTCCTTCAAAATCACTGCAAAGTGCTATTAAAAATTGTACCAACCGTTGCGGCTCTCTACGAGCAATATAGGCACCATATTCCTTTAATTATGCCGATTCTATAAGAGCCTATTGATCCCAAAGATCTGTCATAGCAGAATAAAACTCCTGAATACTCATATTCTTCTGTTGAAGAGCTCTATGTCATTCTCCAATTGATACTTCTTTACAAAATTTGACTGGTGAATAACCTTTGCAGATGATCTCAAACCTCATTTGTTCAAAGTATATTTTTTTATTGTTGGTTTTGTTCATTGGGTGAAGTTGGGACGGTTCTGTGTCGGTAATGATTAAGATTTAAGAATCTGGTGTGTTTGAACCACATTATTTTGGAAGAATATATTCTGGAATAGAAGATTGATGGACAATGTGTGGTTGAAAAAAAAAGGAAAATTTATTGATGTGATGGAAAATATTACTTTATTAAAATAAGTAGAAAAATGAAAATGAAAATTTTAATGTGACTCAAACAGGGGCTTAATTATTTTAGTTCTTTGAAGTGGAAATATATATTAGTCAATTATGATGATTTTTTTCCCTCAATTTTTGAGTTTTTAAAGGGTGAGTCTTGATTTCAAGTATCTATTGCTGAATTATGCAGAAATGACCGAGAGTGACATGTCTAAAAGTTACACTATGGTGATTAGATTGATTCGTCTTGTATTGACATTGCATGTTTCTACCACAAGCATTAAGCAAGCATTTTCAGCAATGAAACACGTGAAGACGACACTCGCAACAAAATAGAGGATGACTTTCTTGCTGATTATATGATACTTTTTATAGAAAGAGAACTTGCTGAGAAAATCGACCTAGATTCTATAATAGATGAATATTATGTTTCAAATCCTCATCAAGAACAACTTAAATAAATAAAGTTCTTTAATAAAAATCTTTGGTACATGTAAATTTTATTATATTGACTTTGTTAAGTTTTTTCAGCCTTTCTATAAAAAAAAATCTTGGATTCATTCCTGAGCGCACATCTCGACAATTAATGAAATATTTGCTTGGGATTCGTTATTTTAGTTTGATCAAGGTATAGTATAGTTAGTTGTAGCCAGAGTTTCGATCCCATTAAACACCATACCCGATTGATAAGTATCATATGGGATACGAGCATCAACCTCGGTAATGATTAGGCTTACTATAGTTAACACTACTAAACGATATGTTGATATGGCGGATAATAATTCATCAAATAACACCATATTGTTGGAATTAGGGTTTACGTTGATTTTATATCAACTCCAGCCAATTATTCAGATAGGTTCTGATGATCATATCATGCAAATGAATAGATCGACTTGCTCTAATTATTGAGTAGATGATCGTGGTATATTTGGATTCATAAAATAAATTTCGGATGAAAGAGAAATTGAGGTTCAAAGTTAGAGAAAAAATGGATTTTGCCATATAAAACTGTCGCTCGAGCAGCTTCCTAGCATGCAGCGAGTAGCGGTGTCCCTGTTCTGTGTGCTCGAGCAACATGTTGGGCGGCTAGCGAGCAGCCTGGAGGGTTGCGTACCTTCATGAAGCAAGCTGAAATTGGAGCATGTCTCTTTGGCCACAACCCCTCAGCTGTATAAATAAGACCTCATAGTAGTCCAAAATTCATACCAAAATAATTCTCTTCCATTCTCTTGTGTAAAACACTTATAAATTATTGTTGTCTTACATCAAGTTCATTCAAATAGTAGAGAGTTCATTCCATTTTGAGGTCGTTGAATCCTTGGAGTCTGAAGTGCTTTTACTACAAGGATGGATCTATTGCATTTTAGGAGACGATTGCCAAGTATCCATAAGCATCTTGGCATTGGCACGAAAATTTCATCTTAAAGACAAAGTGCTGAACACTTGCCTTGATTTTTTTCTTCATTTTGTTCTTCTACTTTATGGAAACTTTAATTCATACCAAGTTTTTAATTTGGTTTATTGTTTGTTTGAGTTTCATTTATAACTTGCAAGTAACAAACACGTTACCAACAAGTTTAAGACGAAAGTTTGTCGATTTTGCTTGTTATAATTTGATTCTCTTCATCCTTTGAATAAGAAAAAATGTTGACGTTGTTTTCTTTTTATTTTGTGTTGAAATTCTATTTTCATAACAGAAATGGATACCGTTGGGATTAATTCAATTCAAACAACAAATGGTATATCGAATGTGGTTCCTCCAATGGCAATAACGCTTCAAAATACTCCTATACCATATGGAGAAAAACCAGAAAATTCAACGGTTTGGATTTTAAGATATGACAACAAAAGATATTGTTTTTTCTTATTACTTTGAACTCGACAAAGTTCCTTACCGAAAATCTCCCCACCTTACAAAAAGGAAAAAATAATCGTGAGTCTATTATCACATTGCATGCTTGAAAGCACTCGAACTTCTTATGCAAGGACTATATACTAAATAGATTGTATAATATACTATATGGTGTGTATAGTGTGATGGAATCTGCAAAGAAACTTTGGGATTGTTTGGAGAAGAAATATGATAAGTGCATTTTACACACTTATTTAGGTCACAAAATATGGATATTTGTTGACAAATATATTGAAATATGACTTAATTCTACATAAATTATGTTTCATGGGATAACATTGATGGACATGGTGGAATTTAGAAAAACGCGAAAAGGACTAAAATGGAAAAAATCAATGTTTAGGGACCAAAGTGCAAATAGTCGAAACATGACCTAGAAGAAAAAAGATGTGAAAGAGTCAAAGACCAATTTAGTGAAGACATAAAGTACTGAAAGAAGAAGAAGAAGTGAGAAAAGAGATAAATAAACTAGAAAATGGAGTTAGGGGACCAAAACGTAAAGAATGAAATTCTACTTAAACTATGCTATACCATAGTTATTTTAGCCATGTGGTCACATGGTGTGATGCAGGGTCTTTCGGATCTGAAGTTGGTTGAACCATGCTATAGCATGAAAATGTACTATGCAATAGCATAGTGTATTTTTCGAGGAAAAATTATGATTTCCTTACATGATCCCAACTCTTATGAAAATAGATCTTGAGATGTCTTTTAAAGACCTAATACCGTCCAAAAATAGTCACGATGCATTACAATGCATTCTAAGAGTGTTTGGAGCATAGAAAGTGGCAAGAAACATGAAGATCGATTCCACGACTCGAAGATTCAATTTAAGATTTATTTGGGTGATGTCAATTCTTCAATATTTCTTTTGTTTTCTTCTTCATAACATGTTAGGCAAGATTTCTTTATATTAGGAGAACGATGAACCTTGTAATATGAATTTTTAATATTTAGTTTTACATATTTGACATTGAAAATATGGTTTTGGAATTTAAATGATTTACATGATTATCGTTTCTCCACAATTATTGTGCAAGGTAATTATGTAAATGTGGTGACCTATTTTATGTATTCAAAAGAAGGAAAATATGTTCGAGGGATAAAAATATATCACTATGCTCTATGTGAGTCTTTAATTGTTCATAAAACTTCATGCACTCTTATATGTTTGCATCTGTCATAGAAATATAATTGGGTCATATATGAAAGTAAGTTTAACATTACTCGAGAGATATTGTCAAATAAAATATAAACATTGATTCATCAAAATTGAACTATTACATGGGAATTCGAGATCCTAGTGCACTGTCATTCATTAAAACATATTAACTTGCATTTAGCATAATTAGCATTTAGTTTAGTTAATTCACTCATAATTGCTAAGTAGATTAATTTAGTTATAGTTTTGTCACCTACAAACATATATTATTCTTGTTTCGGTTAAAGTCGTGATAATTAAAATTGAATTAAACCAATCTTTGTGAAATGATAATTGAACTCAAAACACAATTTATTACTTGTTAACAAACCGTACACTTGCAGTAGTTTTAATTCAAAAATATTTTCATGAAAAAAATACAAAACAGAGGATGCTGAGATAAAGAAATTCATCATCGGTTCCTTAATTGCAAGATAATAAACTCCAAAAGAACTGCAAGTTATTCTCCATGACATTCATAACAAGAAAATGACGTTGAGTGAACCACACCAAGTTACTGCTATCATCGAAAAACTCTCTCCTTCATGGAGAGATATCAAAAACTATCTCAAATATAAGCACAAGAAGTTGAAGTTGAAAGAACTTATTGTTTGACTTAGGATAAAAGAAGATAACAGAAATATTGAAAGGAAATCTGGTGTTCAATTTGGGCAAGCCAAGGCTAGCTTGGTGAATTTCGGTTCAAGGATCAATAAGAAATGCAAGGTCTCAGGTGATGCACCAAAAAGAGGCTGTAACAAGAATGCTGGGAAATTCAAAGGCAATGCTACAATTATGGAAAAGTAGGACATCGTTCAAGTGAATGTCGCAAGCTTAAGAAAAAAGCACAAGCAAATGTAATCGAATGAGACACATTATTTGAAGGGATGCAAGAAATGAATTTATCAGCACTTGTTTTTTAATATAACAACGTTGGAAATCCAAGAAAATGGTGGGTTGATACTGCTGCTACCCGCCACATTTGTACTGACAATGGTTATTATCAAACTAGAAAGAACTCAATGGAGAACAACTCTTCATGAAAGACTCTGCAAGTTCTAAAGTTGAAGAATAAGGAAATGTTACATTGAAGATGACTTTCAACAAAGAGATCATCCTCAACAATATCTTATATCTACCGAACATTTACAAGACCTTGTATCCGGGTCTCTACTTAGCAAGAATGATTTTAAACTAGTCTTTGAATCCGATAAATGTGTACTTATTAAAAATGATATGTATGTGGGAAAATGATACTAATGTGATGAAATTTTCAAAATGAACGTTCTTACTATTGTACCAAAACCAAGTATTATGAATAAAAATTCAAATTCTGGTTATATGTTTAAATTGTCTTGTTTATGCCATAGTCAATTAGAACATGCAAATTTTAAATCTTTGAGTAAACTTATGAATTTAAGTTTGATACCATCATTAAAATTTGATTCTAATCACAAGTGTAAAATTTGTATTGAGGCAAAACTGACCAAACACCATTTCATTCAGTTCAAAGGGACACTACACCTTTAAAATAATACACGCCAATGTCTATGACTTGAAGTTTGTACGGAAAAATATATTTCATTATTTTTATTGACAATTGCACAAAGTATTATTATGTCTATTTGCTAAAAAATAAATATGATGCCTTAGATGTTTTAAAATATTGTCAGACGGAAGTTGAAAATCAACTTAGTAAACAAATGAGAAATATTCAAAATGATGGAGAAGGAGAATACATGGCATCGTTTGAAGAATTATGTTCAGAACATGACATCATTTACCACACAATAGCACCATACTCACCTCAATCAAATAGTGATGATGAATGCAAAAATTGAATTTTTAAAGAGATGATGAATGCGATATTGATAAGTTCGGCTATACCCAGAACATGTGGGAAGAAGCTATACTTTTAGCAAATCACATTCTTAATTAAACACATCTAAAGAAAATGGATAAAACTCCATATGAATCATGGAAATGTCATCAACCCTCTTTCAAACACTTGAAATTGTGGGGGTGTTTGACTAAAGTTAAAGTACCAAAGTCGAAACAAGTAAAGATGGGACCTAAGAAAATTGATTGCATATTTATTGGATACGTCAATTATAGTAGCACAAGTCAATTTCTCGTTCATAAGTTAGATATTCAAGACATATATGAAAGCTCTATAATTGAATCGAAAATGCTTCCATACAAAGACAATGAAGATGTAAGTTCAAAGAAGTGAATTTACGAAACTGCAAATGGTACTCCTCTAATTGATAAAGAACCAATGCGCAATAATAGGGCTAAGAAATCAACTTTATTTGGTCCTTATTTTCTAACTTATATGGTAGAAAATGATCCTAAAACATTTAATGAGCAGCATCGCATTGGAAAGTGGCTATCACTAGTGAGATAGGATCTATAATGCAAAACCTTACTTGGGAGTTGGTTGACCACATGGAAATAAACTTTTAGGGTGTAAATGGATTTTCAAGAAGAAATTAAAATCGGATAAGTCCATTGATAAATATAAGGCTAGGATGGTTGCAAAAGACAATATGCAAAAGGAAGGATTTGACTTATTTAATAGATACTCACATTTGACTAGAATCACTTTGATAAGAGTGTTGATTACAATTGTTGCATTGCATAACCTTGAGATTCATCAAATGGATGTGAAAATGACATTTTTGAATGGTGACTTAAAAGAATAAATTTATATTGAGCAATCTGAAGGATTTATTGGCCCTAACCAAGAAAATAAGGTAAACAAGCTCATCAAATTCCTTTATGAGTTTAAGCAAGCTCCAAAGCAATAACACCAACAATTCATCAAAACTATGTTGTCGGTTGTTTTTAAAATTAATGAGCGGAACAAGTGTATAGACATAAAACATACACATAAGTCCTGTGTAATTATGTGTCTATATGCTGATGTTATGTTAATTATGGGTAACAGACATTATATCATCATGAATACAAAGAAAATGTTAATGAAACATTTTTAATAAAGGAATAAGGTGTGACAGATGTAATATTAGGAGTTAAGATCTCTAGAATATCTAATGGAATTATTGTTTTCCAATCACATTATGTTGAGAGTTTACTTAAATAGATTTAATGTATATGAGGAAAGTCCACTGAAATCCCTTATTGATTTAAGTCTACACTTAGTCAAGAATAAGGGTGAGCCGGTGTCTCAACTAAAATATTTACAGGTTATAGACATTCTAATGTATATTACGAACTGCACTCGATCGGATATAGCATATGTTGTGAATAAGTTTAGTAGATTCATGAGTAATCCAAGTATTTCTTAGGTATCTAAGATACACAATAAACCTTGGATTACATTTTACAAGATATTCAACTTATTAGAAGGATGTTTTTATGCGAATTGAATATCCGATACAAATGATTTCAAGTCTACTAGTGGTTATATTTTTACTATTATATATATAAACACACATCGTAGACACTACCATTAAGCAATCGATCTCAAATGATATTATTTTCATTGATTATGTGAAATCAAAGGAAAGCATTGTGGATTTACTTACGAAAGGCCTACCGAGAGATCAAATATATCGTCTATAAAAGGAAATAGAGTTAAAGCCTATTACGCAAAAGTCTGATAACCCAACCTTGTTGACTGGAGATCCTAAGATCTTGGTTCAATAGGACAACTAAGTTATGAAAATTTCATTAAGCACTTAGGAAATAATTCCTACTCATTCATATAATAATCAAAGTGCATTATGTAGAAAGTTAAATGTTAAGATATGTTTTAAATGATTCCTATAACTTGATTAAGTCAAGTTGGGTATGACAAAATACTCTTAATAGGAGATTGCTCATGTAAGTGTAAAGTGGGGCCATTTCTATGAGAATTTTTTAGCCCAGAATTCTCTAAAACTGTTATGAAATCCAATAGTGGTTTAAGGTCAAAATAAACACAACCATGAGATTTGAATGATTTAGGGAAGATGTTGTGTGAGTACTATTGTCTTGGTTTAAAACAACAGCTAAATAGTTCAAAACATCATGTTCCCTAATTAGCCTAGTAAATTCGATAATATTTTACTGAGGCAAGTTCGCGGCCAGAAGCTACCTCTCCTATTGCGATATCTTTCTGCTTGGCTCTCTACTAGTATCTATATTATCATTTGCATATCTAGTAATTTACATTCATGTAGGAGATTGTTGGAATTACGGCGTAGGAATAGGGTTTACGTTGATTTTGTATCAACTTTGGCCAATCATTCAGATAGGTTTTGATGGTCAAATCATGCAAGTGAATGGATACACTTCTTCTACGGATCGAGTTGATAATCATGGTATATTTGGATTTATAAAATCAATTTCGAATGAATGAAAAATTGAGATCCAAATTTATAGGAAAAAATGGATTTTTGCCATATAAAATGGTCACTAGATTGGCTACCTAGTGCATAGCGAGCGGCGGTGTCCCTATTGTAGGTGCTCGAGTGGCATGTTGGGTGGCCGCGAGCGGCATGAAAGGCTACATCCATTCATGAAACATGCTGAAACTAGGAGTGCCTCTTTGTTGACAACCCCTCATCCTATGTAAATAAGACCACCCCATGGTAGTCCAATTTTTTTTTATCAAAATCGTTCTCTTGCATAAAACATTTCCAAATTATTGTTTTCTTACATCAACTTATTCAAATAGTGGAGAGCTCATTCCAATTCAAGTTTGTTGATTCATTGGAGTTTGAAGTGCTTCTACTACAAGGACATAGCTATTATATCTTGGGAGATGATTGCCAACTATCTGTGAGTGCCTTGGCAGGGCGATTTTGTCTTAAAGACAAAGTGTTGAACACTTGGTTCGATTTTCTTTCTACATTTTATTCTTTTACTTTCAACAAACTTTGATTCATATAAAGTAAGTTTTTAATTTGGTTTATTGTTTGTTTGAGTTTCATTTTTAAATTTCAAGTAACACACACATATATCAACACATATTACTTAGCATATCGATATGTATCAAAATTGGCAGTAGAACAAAAAGGAGATTTCTTGCTTATTTAAAAAGGAAAATACAATATAATACAACTTAGCCACCTCATAGGGACGAACAAAAGAAATAGAGAATTAAGTGTTGGTAGGAAGTGAAACTTTGACATCATCGATCGGAGGAGGAAGATCAATAGCTTGAGCCTCGACCGTAGGAGGAGCAATGGCTTTGGTAACGTTCCCTCCCAAATCCTCAATGGGCTCAAGGGAATTGAAGTCGATAAAGTCAATATCCTCGAAGTTATCCAATCTTGGTTCAGAAAAGAACTCAAAGTCAACAACTAGGAGCTTTGATAGGGAAAGAGACATCCATCTTGGCTTCTTTTGACTCGAAAATGGTTGGCCATCCCATCATAGTTTGGGGGTCACATGAAATGACGTCATTTAATCGGCTACAACTTTGAGCCCAACATGTTGGACTTTAATTTCGAGTATGCTGCATATTGGTTCCATTCATGTAAATTCCATACAACTTTCCTCAGAATTGACCTTGTAGCGTGAAGACTCTTGAAGGATATTGAGATTCGATTCTATTTGTTTTTTAACTCCTCCTTAATCTAACTCCTCTATCGACTAAATATGGTAAACTCTTCATAGGCAATGCTATACTTCTTGGCGTGTTCATGGTATTCAGGCTTCAATCACCCATTAGGAGAAGGAGTGGAGGCTAGTGGCCGCTTCAGCCTAATTAAAGTATCCTAAGAAGGTAGCATGATTGGTCGCCTCGACTGGAGGGTCAAGCTATCTAAGATTTGATGGCCAAACCTCTTATTTGACTCCTTGATAAGTATATTTTATATACTTATTAGGGCCTTTAAGTGTGGATATTTTGGATATTTTTGATTAATTTTGGCCTAATTCATTTTATATTTTGTTTATTAAGTGAAACTCGATGAATGGAAGTGGCATTGACAGAAAGAAGCGAAAATTGATGAAATTCAAAGTATGAGGACTAAATTGTAACATTTTAATAATTGATTCGGACCACGAAATGTAAATTGAAGATGTTATGAGTTCAATTGGATGCAATTAAAAGTTCAAGGACTGAAACTATAAAACAAAATGACTTAAAATAATCAAAAATCGAATTCAAGAACCAAAACACAGAGTTTGAAAGCTTGTATAACTGAGCGACTACCCAGTTATAAAGCATGGTGACCGCCCAGATTGAGAAATCAAAAATATAACTGGACAAGAGATCGAGTTTTGCCTAGGCGATTGCCTAGATCTAGCAAACGCATGATGTTTCTTTTTTCTTTCAAAATTCTATTTAAAAACTACTTCTTGCACGAATTCTTACCTAATTTCACCTCTATAAATATAGAACATGGGCAATCAATAGAGGTGGCCTCTCATACTCCAAAATTTATAATTTATCACATAAAAAATAGTCCAAAAGGCGCAAATCAAGAGACAATTGCAAGATATTCATCAATTGGAGATCAAAGCTTGGTTTTTGGATAACGAATGGGAGACACAACGGGAATTCATCAAGAAATCATTGAAGAGATTCAAGATTTCAAGATTCATCATTTTCTTCATCAATTAATCAAAATCCAGGTGATGTTTTACAAATTAATTATGATTTCTTGTAATTTTGTAATGTTAGGCTATTTTTCCAATTGCTACGACATTGATGAACCCTTGTTGTGAAGTTTTTTTAATATAAATTCAATAATTTGATGCCCAATATGTGTTTATTCTTTGATGATTGTCTACTTGTTCACTAATTGGATTGATCGTAAATTTAATTGATTTCGAGAGAAACAACAGGACATATAGTATTTTATAACAATTATTGTAAAATTCGATAAGGAATAAAGATATATAACTATGCTTTGCATGATTTTTATGGATGCTCTTAGAGTTTTTAACATTCATATTTGCATTTTTCATAGAGATATAAGAAATTCACATGAGATGATATATTTAATTGACATCGGGATATACTTTTAATTAATTTAGGAACTATGATCAACAAGAATGTGCACATATTATCATGTTATTGATTTGCATTGAAATAGATTAATAAGAAGGATTCAAGGTCTTAGAAATATCACATCGAAATTCACAAAAGCTTTATAAATTGATCAATAGAATAGTTAGTTTAATTAGTTAATTTAGCATAAATTCTTCAACAAAATTTGCTAGTCAATTAAAGTTGAAATAATTGATTCTATATCAAGTATATAGTCATCACGGGAACAATACTTTATTCATCACTTTATTACTTGTTCGCAATACCGTTCACTTGGGAGAGATTAAAAAGCTAAAAGAATAAAAAAACTACAGTTCACCTACAATAGTCAAAAGGTAGGGTAACACAGGGGCGGACACAAGGGGGGTCCTAGGGGGCACGTGCCCCCCCTAACTTTTTTTTTCTTTTTCATATTTGGTATCGATTGAAATCTAAATTTTAATATAAATCAAAGTTAACAATAAATTTTAATAATATATTTCATAAAATCCATAAATGTTTTAACTTTTATCAAAATTTACTTCAAATTTTATTTTAATTTCCACCAAACAGGGGCAAAATCACAATAAATTTGAATTTCGATAACATGCTAATTTTAAAAATTCACTGACAATTGTACGCTAATCAAATCTACAAATTGCTTATGTAATCTCAAAGCTTATTTCGATAACTACATTATGGATATATCGAATAATCCAAATAGAAATCGAAAATAGTTAAAAATACGTTAAACGTGAATCTTAAAGAAAAACGTCTAACTCGCATTTTTTCAAAAAAATTCAATTATTTCATTAACATTTACTATTTTTGCAATACACCTCAATGTAATTTTTATCGTTTTATTAGGAAACTTTATATGGAATATGATATCAAAAATTTTCGAAATTTTATATTCAAAAAAGTCATATTCCATGTAAATTTTCGGATGCAAAATTACATGGGATATGATTTTTTTACGTAAATTTTCGAGTGTAAAATTTATCCCAACTTCCTTACAACTTCGAGTATGCCCCCCTAATTTTTTTATTCTCCGCCCCTGGGGTAGCACATCTGCAGACATTATGATAAACTGGACAAAGTACCTATACGGTGAGTAAAACTTCAATTGATCTCCTAGCACTTCGAAAAGACGTTTAACAGCCTCTTCCTCGTTATTGGTTAGACTCGGTTTCTTGTATGTCTCTGCATAAAAGAAATGAGTCAGAAAATAGAAATGAAACCACATCCTAAAAGAAAATACTCATTCATATGGCCATATCCTCTAGGAATTGGATTGTTCGTTGTTGGTCGTCAACACAAGAATCCCAATAACTCGGACATAGAAGGACTCCCAGCACCTGATAGACGATTTCAGGCTAGTTAGCAGTGATGCCTCGCTTGAGTGAGGCGACAGGTAATTCCAACCTCCAAGGGCAGGCCCCATTGACTTGCTAAGAATATAGAGAGTCTTAAATATCTTCAAGGGCATGCCTCTCTCATCCCACTAGTTTTCATACGATGAATAGCCAAGGATACAAGCCTATCCGTTTGGATTAAGTTGGATTGGCTTAATCCAAAAGTCATGGTTCTGACTTATAAGAAATCAAATAAACATATTCAATTATATTTTGAAACATTGCAATGCCTCTGACTTGTGAAGAATCAAATAAACATAACTATACTGTGTGAAATCATTTATAAATGTCATAAAATAGGAAATTCGACGTCTTTCCTCACATTCATAGGACCACAAATATCATGGTGAACTAATATCAATGGAAATTAGGCCCTCAAAGCCTTACCGAATGGTTTTCGTGTTTTTCCTATTAAGCAATGGTCACAAGTGAGCAAAGAAATCCTACCCTTTTGAATGAAGTTGTTGAAAATCAAGAAGAGTTTGGTGATGAAGGACATTTATCAAAATGAGGTGGTTGTATCTATCTCCGACCATTAGTTAATGTATTTTGATAATTGTAATGATTATGGATATTGAATATAATTTAAATTTACTTAAATATTGTACATGTCCAGGGTGTTGACATACTGCATATTCACGTAATGACGTGACCTTCGTTCAGGTGGCACAGAGTATTTCATGTCTTTAAAGTACAAAAATGCATTCATTCGAAAAACGATATTGAAAGCGTTCCTGAAACACAAAACGATTTCGTTATCATTTCAGCACACACTACTTCCATGAACAAACTACAACGACATTGATATCGTTCCTGTGTTGAAAAACGATATTGATATCTTTTCCATTCAAAAATTGCACAGATTATTGAAACGATATTGAAATCGTTCCTGAAAAAATAAACGATTTGTATATCGTTTCATCGTAAAACACATGCTGCTTCCCTAAACAAACTATAATGATATTGATATCGTTCCTGTGTTGAAAAACGATATCGATGTCTTTTCCATTCAAAAATTGTACGGATTATTGAAACGATATTGAAATCGTTCTTGAAATAAAAAAATGATTTGTATATCGTTTTAGCGTAAAATACGCACTACTTCCCTGAACAAACTACAACGACATTAACGATTTCGAGATCGTTACACTTCAAATAATAACTAAAACGAATTTGATATCGTTTCCTTTTATTAAAAACGATATACATATCGTTTCATCTAAAATCATAACTAAAACGACACTTATATCGTTTCCTTTCATATCAAAGACAATGATATCGTTTTAACGTTACACTTCAAATATCAATTCAAACGAATTTGATATCGTTTTCTTTCATATAAAACGATATCCATATCGTTCATCTAAAATTATAACTAAAACGATACTTATATCGTTTCATTTCATATCAAACGACAATGATATCGTTTTTGCTAAAAATGATGATTCGACTGTCCACGACAACCTGACATGCATTTGACATATATAGGATTATCAAAATAGGTCATCAAGTGGGTTCGATCTCACTCAAAAGAAATTATGGGAATATTTGTGTTCTCATGACTATATACAACTTTCGAACTATTCCAATAGAAAGAAAGTATCTTCGTTTGTTCTTTCTAAGTCATTCGAGTGATATCAACCAACTTGATGACCTTTTTCGATGGTCCTACGTATGTTGAAGGCATGTTGGGTGGTTGTGGACGATCGAATCATTATTTTTAGCCAAAACGATATAATTATCTTTTTTCATGAAAAGAGACGATTTCCATGTCGTTGTAATTATTATTTGAACTGAAATGATTTCAAACTCGTCAAATTTGTACTGAAACGATATGGACATCGTTATGTTATTTTGTGGATTTAATACATAACGATATCCATATCGTTTCAGTATAATTTTGACGACATTGATATCATATCAGCTTAAATCATAACTGAAACGACATATATATCGTTTTAGTTTATATGAAACGATAATTATATTGTTTTGGCTAAAAACGACGATTTGATGTACACGACAACCCGACATGCATTCGACATATGTAGGATGATCGAAATTGATCATCATTCGATCTCACTCAAAAGAAATTATGGCTTTATTTGTGTTCTCATGACTATATACTACCTTCAAACTATTCAAATAGAAAGAAAGTATCCTCGTTCGATCTTTCTAAGTCATTTGAGTGACATCAACCCACTTAATGACCTTTTTCTATCATCGTTTGTATGTTGAAGGCATGCTAGGTGGTTGTGGATGATCGAATCGTTATTTTTAGCCAAAACGATATAATTATCATTTTTCATGAAAAGAAACGATATCTATGTCGTTGTAGTTATTATTTGAACTGGAACGATTTCAAACTTGTCAAATTTGTACTGAAACGATATGTACGTCGTTATGTTATTTTGTGGATTTGATACATAACGATATTTATATCGTTTCAGTACAATTTTGATGACATTGATATCGTTTCAATTTAAATCATAACTAAAACGATACATATATCGTTTTAGTTTATATAAAACAATAATTATATTGTTTTGGATAAAACTGACGATTCGATGTACACGACAACCCGACATACATTCGACATACGTAGGATAATCGAAATTGATCATCAAGTTAGTTCAATCTCACTAAAAAGAAACTATGGCGATATTTGTATTCTCATGACTATATACAACCTTCGAACTATTCCAATGGAAAGAAAGTATCCTCATTCAATCTTTCTAAGTCATTCGAGTGACATCAACCCACTTGATGACCTTTTTCGATCGTCGTACGTATGTTGAAGGCATGTTGGGTGGTTGTGGACGATCAAATCGTTATTTTTAGCCAAAATGATATAATTATCGTTTTTCATGAAAAGAAACGATATCTATGTCGTTGTAGTTATTATTTGAACTGAAACGATTTCAAACTCGTCAAATTTGTACTGAAACGATATAAACGTCGTTATGTTATTTTATGGATTTGATACATAATGATATCCATATCGTTTCAATACAATTTTGACGACATTGATATCGTTTCAGTTTAAATCATAACTAAAACGAACATATATCGTTTTAGTTTATATAAAACGATAATTATATCGTTTTTGCTAAAAATGACGATTTGATTGTACACGACAACCCGACATGCATTCGACATATGTAGGATGATCGAAATTGGTCATGAAGTGGGTTCGATCTCGCTCAAAAGAAACTATGATGATATTTGTGTTCCCATGACTGTATAGAACTTTCGAACTATTATAATAGAAAGAAAGTATCTTCGTTCATTCTTTCTAAGTCATTCGAGTGACATCAATCCACTTGATGACTTTTTTCGATCGTCATAAGTATGTTGAAGGCATGTTGGGTGGTTGTGGACAATCGAATCGTTATTTTTAGACAAAATGATATCATTATCGTTTCAGTATAATTTTGGCGACATTGATATCGTTTCAATTTTAATCTTAATTAAAATGACATATATATTGTTTTACGGTATATAAAACGACAGATATATTTTTTAAGCTATATAAAAAGTATATCTTACACGCAGTAAAAAGTTTACGTGAGGGATAAAAGGGAAGAAATAAGAAATTTAATGGTTGGACCAGTGGATGATTACTTAAAAATATAAAAACAATTATTTGAAATAAAATTAAAGATTTTAAGTTAATTGTCACTAACTATTTATATATTTCGAAATCATAAATTTTGTAGACATTCAATTCATCTTTATTAAAATTAATCTTTCAATACATAATACGTATATAAAATAAAGTGAAATATTTGACTATAATTTTTCAAGATATTCAGACCCCGTTCGGTAGGGATTAAAATATAATTAAAATTGAAAATATCGATGTTATTGAGTCTCACTCATCTAATAAAAGTCAACAATAACGACTAATTTTTCAATTTTAATCCCTACCGAACGAGCCCTCGGAACTATATGGTTATATATATGTTATTGCATTAAAATAAATAATATTGTTCAATGTCTTAGTGAAGCATCATTTTTTCTTAGAGGTTGAAGTTTCAAATACTTGGACATTAAAAATTTGACTATAATTTTTCAAGATATATATATATTCAACAAATTAAACAACATTGTTCGATGTCCCAGTGGTGTGGATAACATTCTAGGAAACTTTTTCTTAAAGGTTACAGGTTCAAATCCTTGCACCATGTAAATTTGAATATAATTTTTCAAGATATATGTATAGGTTATTGCAATAAAATAATCAATATTATTCAATGTCCTAGTGGTGTGGGAATTATCTTAGTTTTATAGAGGTTGAAGGTTCGAATTTTCAAAAAAATTTAGATACCCAAAATTCTTCTTTTATTTGGTTATACAAGGGAGGGTAAATGGGTCTTTTGACAATTTTAAATAATTAAAATTACTTTTCTTTTATTCATTTTAGTCAAAGGCCATTTGAACAAAATGTTTTTAAGTTTTGGCCATTTCAACTCATTCTCCCTATAAATTTCTTGAATTTATGGTGTATATTTCATGACATGCTATTAATGATGTTTTAAACTTTATCAAAAAGGGCATACAAGCATTTCATCACTTGAATCAATTAATAGCATGATAGCATGCAAGGAAACAACCTAATAAGGCATACCAATTGTTAGTACATACATAGCATGTTTGTAGTTTCTACTTGTCAAGATTGTAAAAACGTACTTGAAGTTGATGAATTTCCAATATCAAATTGACTGATTCACTTGCCTTGATTAATACGCTAGGGGTGAACACGGTTTGGTTTGAGCAGTTTGTGATATATTTTGAACTCAAACCATTTTATGCGATTTGGAATTTTTCCAAACCAAACCATTATTTGCGGTTTGATTTGATTTTAATCCGCGATTTACCTATCGACATTATAGTTATATGTTTAGAACAAGTTAATATATACATTTAAATAAGAACTAATAATGTTAAATGTTAAATTACATTCATATTTGTTTAAAATTCGATATATAAACAAAAAGACAAAAAAATAGTATCAATTTAGCATCTAATAACAAGTACTCCAAATTTTACAAGCAATAATATCAGAATAAGTACAAGAGTACTAACATCTCTTTTGATAAAAATTTGATCAATATGCCATGTTGTAACCCATGATTCGGCCTTCGTATGATACGCAAATATCAAAATATTTATTAGTATTTATTAATGATATTAACAAACAACTAAGAAATAATTTGCATAAAATATCATAATTAATAATAGAAAATAAATGTTATCTTCCACAGCTTTCTTAGAATCATCCAATACTTCTACCTCATCCAAATATTGGCGAAGCACTATAGGTTCATTGCTGCTATGCAACCAATTCTTTGTGCATATTAAGGCATCAACCATTTATCCACTCAATGAAAAAAATAAAAAGAAACAACAAAAGAAGCTAAGTTATGGAAAAGAAACAACACGATGATACAAGAAGAAAGCCATGGAACGAATTCCCCAATACTAAAATTTATAATAAATTTTTGTACATCATGAAATTAGCATTTAGCATCATGAATAAATAAATCTCACAAACTATTTGGATTTTCAATAAAGAAAGAGTGAATTTATATCCTAAAATACCAGATAAACAGTAGAAAAATATGGTCATTCAGCATTACATTACAACAATAAAAAAATGACACAATTCTACATCTACTAAATTAGAGTACACGCACACACAAAAATAAATGATCAAGTCTACATTTTATTCACTATATTTATCCCAATTAAAGTATTAAATAATACTACTATTCATTCAAAATTAAGGAAAAAGGAGAAAACGAAAAGAGAAACTCATGCAAAATTATATGCTCAAATCAGTCCTAAATCTTCTTTTACGTTTCTAGAAAGAGAAAATTAAGGGTTTTGATCTCAATTTTTAATTTCTCTTGTATAAATATATTATGAAAAATTGTTTCAACACACAAGGAAAAGGAAGAGAGACCCACATTCAAAGTCACAGTCAGTGGCGATAGGCAGTAATGGAGAAACGACGTTGACGACAACAGGTCACATGCGTCAAGTTGGCATTGCGTCGGCGCTGCGGGATAGAGGGAGTTAGGGCTTGGTAACTTTGGTTTTCATGTGTTTTTACAAATGGGTAATTGTATATATGGTTGGGCAACATTCACAATTTCACGTTCAATTCATTTTGTGATTATGTGATATTATGCGGGATGGCCTGAAAGTTGCATAGAATTTGATTATTGACGGACACTGGTTAACGGCAAGCTCGAGTCTTCAAGGGATTAATAAAAGCCATACAAATGCATGATCGAGAAATGGGGCACATAGGGTTGAAGAAAATATATCAGAGTACAAGTTTTATGTTGGGATCGGAAGAAGAAACAAATGGATCAACTTGGTTCAAGTAGCAAACGAGCAGCATGGATGAAAATGGTCATAACTTTAAGCTCAGTTGTCGGATTTTCGCCCATGAGTACAATTCAAAATCGTTACGAAATTCTACACAAGGTTATGCAGGCACATGGTACTTTTGGGCTTGTGGTCGTACAGAAACATGTCGAGAACAAGTTGACGAAAAATTTCCAATTTTTTTGAGTTTCCTATCTTGACTAAAATATAATATTTTGATATCTTTTGTAATATAATACTTTTGAGCTTGTGGTCACATAGAAACATGTCGAGAACGAGCCGCATGAATGAAAACGGGCATAACTTTCAGCTCGGTTGTCGGATTTTCGCCCATGAGTACAATTCAAAATCGTTACGAAATTCTACACGAGGTTATGCAGGCGCATGGTACTTTTGGGCTTGTGGTCGCATAGAAACATGTCAAGAACAAGTTGACAAAAAAATTCCAATTTTTTTGAGTTTCCTATCTTGACTAAAATATAATATTTTGATATATTTTGTAATATAATACTTTTGAGCTTGTGGTCGCATGGAAACATGTTGAGAACAAGCAGCATGGATGAAATCGAGCATAACTTTCATCTCGGTTGTCAGATTTTCGCTCATGAGTACAATCCAAAATCGTTACGAAATTCTACACAAGGCTATGCAGGCGCATGGTACTTTCGAGCTTGTGGTCGCACAGAAACATGTCAGGAACAAGTTGACGGAAAATTTCCAATTTTTTTTGAGTTTGCTATCTTGACTAAAATATAATATTTTGATATCTTTTGTAATATTTAGAGTTATTTTCGGTAACTAGATTTTAGGGTTTTCATATAAATATTTTGCTTATTATCCATTGTAGAACCTTTTTGACAATTTGAGATTATTATACAATTGAGAGGCATAGTGCTTTCAACCATTGTTCTTATTGAACACCGTGAACTTATCAAGTTAATTCTTGTGGCGCTCAACATCGGGTGCAGATCAACGTGTTATGTAATCAAGAGGTCGTTCAAACATTGTTTTTGTTTAATTGCTTGATTCATTAATTATTGGTTCAAACTCAAAATTAGGATTATTCTCTGGGCTTTCTTGGAATCTTCAATCTCGTTGTGGGTTCTCATCATTGCTATGTGGTTCTCATCATTATGGGTCTAAAAAACTTTTAACAAGACCCAACTAAATACTAATGATAATAACTTGCTGACTTGTTTGTTATACACGAGTTATGTTAATTAAATTTGTACCATCCAAGAAAGTATATTTTAAATTCTAAAAACTATAATTTAATAAAATTTATATATGAGAATTTAATTTAATAAAAATATTCTTTAATTAAAAAGAATGCAATTCAATTTTGTTTTTTGCGATTTTTAAAATATAAAACCTAAACCAAACTATTTAAAAATGATTTGGTTCGGTTTGAGAGAAAAAAAAAAAATCGCGGGTCCACGTGGATCCAAACCAACAACTTCGATTCAATTTGCGGTTTCGTATATACTTGTACTCTTTGGTTCAAAACTCTATCAAATCGAAGGATTTCCTTGGCCACAATCCAAATGCCTTTTCCAAGTGATTGAACGCCCCAAAAATGTGATATATTGTCTTTTCAGTTTTTCACCATTTTTACATATAAATTTTCCATGTTTTTCTTATGAGAGAGATACCGTATGTGTTTTCTTCTATTTACTTTTTTTTTAATAATACTCCCTCCACCTCATAAAAATAGGTTCGTTTCTATTTTCTTATATATTAAGAAAATGTAACTAGCTCCTGCTTGTCTCACTTTAAAACAAATTTTTTTTTTTAATTTTCACTAATTTTTAATCACATTTATACAATAAAATATTTTTCACATTAAACCCAATATTTTGCCTTACTTTTTAACAACACATTCTTTAAAAATCACTATTTAAAACTCAAATTTTTTTTTTCCAAAATAATGACTATCAAATAGATTTGTTTCTATTTTCATACACATTAAGAAAATGTAATTAGCCCCTCCTAGTCTCACTTTAATTTTTTTTTTTTCACTCATTTTTAATCACATTTATACAATATAATAAATTCAATATTTTTCCTTACTTTTTAAGTGCACATTCTTTAAACATCACTATTCAAAACTCAATTTTTTTTCCAAAATAATGACCATCAAATAGGGGCTTAGTATAGTTGGAAATATAATTTTTTCTTACATTTTTTCCTAATGTACCCTTATATTAAATAATAATTTGAATATGATTAGTTTACATTTGTTGATAATAATGTACATTAAATAAGGACATATTAGAAAACTAGAAAATGTTTCTACTTTCAATAAGAAAGTGACCTATAATTTGGAACCGACAAGAAAAAAAAAACAAAATCTATCTTTATGAAATAATGGAGTAGGAGGTTATTATCAAATTTAAACAATAACTAATCTATGAACCCATTTTACTCTTCATAAATCGGATAAATCCATGTGAACGACCCACCCATTTCCATTGCATGTAGATGAGGTGGAACATTTCTACATGCCTTTTTCAAGGTGCACTCTTCAAGTAGTAATATGCACTCTTGATATTATTATCAGATTCCTTGATTTTCATGGAGGGCTCTACCTTCATCTTTAGCTACCCTAATGTCTCGTGTATTTCCATTCAACATATTATTATTATTATTATTTTAATAAAAATATATGGGTTTTTTTTTTCTTTTAATTTTTTGCTTTTTGACTTTTGGATCTTTTCAAGATTATTCATCATGCTTAGTTGTTTTTTGTTGTAGAATAATGGAGAAAACACCGGAGCCGAAGAATAAACGAACCAATGTTGCAGCAACAATTCACAAACTCGAAGACAAGAAATCAAACTTGATAAATTTCACTAAAGACTTGATCCCGATACTGTTGTCCTCAAACAATATTTGCCCCCTCTAGGAATGATTTAATGATTGACGGGTTGATGACAAATGGTTTGCAGAATTTAAACAAGCCTTGCAATGATTAATACGCAAGTAATAAAGTATAATCCTTGGAAACTCAAAAACACAAAAGAACTTTGAATATGAAAACGAAAATATGTATATTTGGAATGAGATTCTCTCTCAAAATTGGGGCTATAGTTTTTGTATGATTTCTTATTGTTTAAGTTGATCACAAACCACTTATTTATAGCTTAGAAACAATGTTATACGAAGTGGTGCAAAAAACTCTCCAAAAGTCACCAAATTTAAATTCCAAACAGGCAAAAACTGATTACAAAATAGTCGAAAATTTATACCATACGGCCGCATGGTTCAAGCCATACCTGGACATTTAGTCCCGGTAAAAGGCCCATGCGCCCATTTTTTCATTCCAACATCTTATTTGTTTTGAACAACAATCATTTTCCAACAATCCCCCACATGTTCAAAATCAAATAAAATCTCATATTAAAAATTATACGATACTTATGCGTAATGATTAGATATCTTTCGATTTGAATCTAACTATAGTGTAATTCAAACAAAGCAAAGTCGGAATCAAACGTAGCATGAAGCTTTGAACCATTTGTTCCAAATGACAATACCGGTTCGAAAACACACACAAGCATCACGTGTTCTCAAATTTCTCAAACTCGCTTAGTGCTATTATGGCTTTCCGCTAATCTTATTTTCAATAAACTTTTAAGAGATAAATTCTAACTCTCTATTAAGGCGGCACCACCTCGAAATTTATTTATGTGAAATTCTTTCAGTATCTTGTTACTTTTAAGATACTTGTAATTAATACTGAACTTCACTAAGAGTTGAAAACGCATCCCTCACTTCAGTAACAATCAGTATTATAACTAGGATAATGTTATTGCGGATATCAATAATGCTGAACTATCCACATATCGAATGACTTGTTATTACCATTTGAACCCATGTAATACTTTTTAAGTAAAGACGGGTAGGGTTGTCATAATTGGTGGACCTTTTAGTTCAAGAGTTTCAACCTCATCCTACTCGTAGTAGAATTTACTAAATCTCTATTTAGATGTTTAATTAGAATATCCGCCAAGTTTTCAATTGATTTTACATAAGTTAGGGAAATTATTCCACTCTTGATTAATTTCCTTATGTAATAGTGTCTTAGACTTTTCATTGTATGATTTTGCTAACGTGGCTTGACTATCACACATGATAGGTATAGAAGATGTTATCTTCGTTCCCAAAGGTATCTCATATAAAAGATCCTTAAGCCACTCAGCCTCTTTCCCGATTTTCGATAGTGCAACAAATTCAGATTCCATAGTTGAGTGTGTTATACATGTCTGTTTCTTTGATTTCCAAGAAATAACCCCACCACCAAGTGAAAACACCCAACTTGAAGTGGATTTACTTTTACCCGTACTAGATATCCAACTAGCATCGATAAATCCTTTCAATACAACGGGAATTTAGAATATTGTAGACCTAAATTCTTGGTTTTCTTCAAATATCCAAGAACTCTTCCAATGGTCATTGCTCGAATTACTAGTAAACCTACTAACTTTACTAATTGCAAATGCTATATCCGATCTCATTCATTGAACATCATACATGAGACTCCCAATGGCACTTACGTATTCTAGTTGAGCAATTTCTCTTCCATCATTTTTCATAAACTTTGAACTTGGATCAAGTTGTGTACTACAATCTTTTATATTCAAATGTTTGAACTTATCTATCACACTCTCTATATACTTGATTGACTCAAATAATAACACCCACTATTTTTGGTAACTTTAATACCTAAAATATTATATACTTTTCCGAGATCATTCATCTTAAAAATGGAAGATAGAAACCTCTTCGTTTCTTTTATCCCATCCATGTGATTGCTTATAATCAACATGTCATCAACATACAAGCAAATAAAAATCATGTAATTTTCACATACTTTAGAATTTAAACATTTATCTACACTATTATGTTTAAAGGCAAATGATATTATCACTAAGTCAAACTTTTCATGTCATTTCTTAGATGTTTGCTTCAAACCATATAATGATTTACTAACTTGCACACCTTTTATTCATTTCCAAGTAGAATGAACCCTTTAGGTTGTTCCATATAGACCTCTTCATTGAGATCTCCATTCAAGAATGTCATCTTAACATCCATTTGATGAACATGCAAGTCATATATCGAAGTTAGAGCAAATAATATTCTAATAGATGTTATTCTAGCTACCGGTGCGTATGTGTCAAATAATCGATTTATTCCTTTTGTTGATAACCTTTGGCTACTAGTCTAACCTAAAAGATATTAAGAGAACCATCAGTGTTATACTTTCTCCTAAACACCCATTTACATCCTATAGGTTTAGATCCAGGTGGCAAATCGACAAGCTCCTAAGTATTAATTGACATTATCGAATCCATTTCGCCCTAAATGGTATATTTCCAAAAGATGCTATCACGTGAAGCCAAAGCTTCTTTATAAGTTTTAGGGTTGGTTTCCACTTGTAGAACAAAAGGAATCGTTCTTACAACATTCACACAATTATCTTCTACCAAGTAAAAGGAAAATACATTGAGAATCAATCTCATCTGATCCCAAGGACTTCACAATCCAAGATCTTTTGCTTCTTCGTGGTTCACTACATTCATTAACATCTTGAGAAGATGCTTCATCTTGTGTTCCACTTGAGCTAGGGATATCATTGTGAATTTCCCTCAATTCATTATCTGAAGATAATGAATCCTCATTTGATTCGATAATCATATTGGTTTCTAAGTTCGATAACCTGTAAGATTTGTTATTGTTAGCATATCCTACAAAAGCACATTTAATGCCTCTTGGACCCAACTTGGTCCGGTTAGGATTTGTGTTCTTACAATAAGCAAGACACCCCCACACTTTGAAATAACCAATGTTCGGTTTTCTTCCTTTCCACAATTTGTAAGGTAAAACTTTAGTATTTTTAGAATGAACCCTATTTAATATCCTACACGTACTCAACAACGTTTCACCCCATAAATTAAATGACAACTTACCGTACATTAACATAGCATTATTCATATCAACTAAAGTTCTATTTTTTCTTTCAGTCAAACCATTTTGTTCAGGTGTCCTAGGTGCAGAACATTGATGAATTATGCCATATTGTTCACAAAATGAATTAAAATTACTAGAAAAATACTCACCTCCTCTATCACTTCTTAGAGTTTTTATTTTCTTACTTAGGTGATTTTCTATTTCATTTTATATGCTTTAAACATATCAAAAACTTCATGATTATACTTAATCAAATAAACATATGTATATCTAGAGTAGTCATCAATAGAAGTAATAAAATATCTATTACCACTTTTAGTCAACATTCCATTTAGTTCACATATATCGCTACGAATCAATTCTAATATATTAGAAGTTCTATTAACACTTTGATAAGGCTTTATAATCATTTTAGATTCAATACATGTCTTACATTTATAAACATCATTTTCATTATATAAAATCATGTCACAATTTAACATACGTTTCATAGTACTTTTACCTATGCGACCTAATCTAGCATGCCATAATGAAAATGAATCGACAACAATATAAGCAAAATTAACTTTATTATTTAAAGACTTGTCAATAGTACAAAGTTTGACAATTCCTTCACTAGAATAGCCTTTACCAACAAATTTCCCATTTAGGGATAGTACAAGTTTACCGAATTCATAAACATATTTTATGTCCGATTTTCCTAAGAGATTTTCACGAACTAAGTTCCTATTCATATTAGGAACATGTAATACATTTGTTAAGGTAATCGTCTTGCCAGAAGTAAAGATGATATCCACGTTTCCTTTTCCATATACCTTGGATATGACCTCGTTACTGATTTGAATATCTTGTTCTCCATCAATTTCGAAATAAGTCTCGAATAATGACTTATCATATGATACATGTACAATTGCACATGTATCATACCACCACCCCGGAACCATTCCCTTGATTGCGTTGATTTCACTACCGGTGGCCACAATATTATCTTCTTTGATGAAGTTCATTTTTCTTCCAGTATCCTTTCCAAGTTCCGGGAAGTTTAGCAATTATAGCCCCCATTTAGAAAGTTTTCGGAATATCAATCGTTACCGCCTTCAACTTGTTCACAAGTACTTGCAATTCATGGATTTTGGGAAGTATGGGAATATTCTCAAGAAACTTAAAATCAAAATACCTTGAAATTAGAAATTTATTTGTTTTCTCTTCTTCGGCTTTGTATTTATTCCCCAAAACATTCCCGATTTCCTTTTCCGATGAAATGTTGGTGTAGAGATCATATAGCCGGTCTGATAAAGCATTTAGGATATGACCGCGGCATATAAGTTCATCTTCTTGGCATTTTTGTCTTTCAGCCCTTGCTGCATTAGTTTCTCCATTTGTAAGTTCTGATAATGGTACCAATTATGGATCAAGTATGTAGAATATATTCAATGCTGTAAGTAGAAACTTCAATTTGTCTTGCCATCTTGTGAAATTTGTACCATTAAAGTGATCCAACCGTACAAGGTCTTGGTTCATCAATTTGATTGTAGCCATCGTGCTTTCGTTCTCCATTTATGTTATATTGTTTGAGATTGTTGTAGAATAATGGAGAAAACGCTGGAGTTGAAGAATAAATGAATCAAGGTTGCAACAACAATTCACGAACTTGAAGACAATAAATCAAACTTGATCAATTCCACTAAAGACTTGATCACGATACCGTTTTCCTCAAACAATATTTGCCCCCTCTATGAATGATTTAATACTTGAAGGGCTGATGTCAAATGGTTTGCAGGATTTAAACAAGCCTTGCAAGGATTAATACTCAAGTAATAAAGTATAATCCTTGAAAACTAAAGAACACAAAAGAACTTTGAATAAAAAAAGGAAAATATGTATAGTTGGGGCTATTGTTTTTGTATGATTTCTTATTGTTTAAGTTGATCACAAACCACTTATTTATAGCCTAGAAACAATGCTATATGAAGTGGTGCAAAAAACTCTCCAAAAACCACCAAATTTAAATTTCAAACGGGGCAAAAATCGACTACAAAATGGTCGAAAATTTGTACCATGCGGCCGCATGGCACGATGGCTGCATAGTTCATTTTTTTTTCGTTTCTTCATTCCAATATCTTATTTGTTTTGAACAACAATCATTTTTCAACAGTTTTAAGGAGCAATGTTTCAGTGCTTTAATGATTTCGGAAGTTTGCAAACAAAGATAATACTGAGAAATTATGCAGTTTTATTTCACGACACCCTCCATTGTTTAGAGGAGTAATTCTACTTATATTTTGAGAATTGATTTTGGGAGTCTGGAAAATGAGTTGCTTTTCATGTTTTTCCAGTAAGAAGTCAAGCAGCAACGAGGACATACCGATAGCTGAGGTCCTCAAGCTGGTAAGTCTTTTGCCGTGCTTGTGTCTTTTTGAGTAACAGTTTTGTGAATTTAATCCTTGAATCATAAATACATTGTCTTGTCTTTCTTTGACGAAACAATGATTTGATGTATAAATGATAGTTCTGTGTAACATTCTCTCTATTGAACTAGTTTTTGCATTTGTCATTACATTTACTAGAAGAAAACTTGGTTACAATTCTTGGTGCTTTGTTTTATGGGGGCATATCAGCTAGTTCTGGACTATATAGCCAGAATAGAACCATATAGTTAATTTTTGTTATGATCTAGTTCATTGCTCGAGCACATCTTTTCTCAGCTTAATTATCTGAATTGCCTACTCATCTGCATCTGAAGTTTTAGGATAAAATGCATTGCCTTTTGAATGTTATCAAATTATCACAGATTGGTTCCGGTGTCCTAGATTACATATTTAACCCAAAATAGATATATCTCAATGGGGAGAATGTGTCCTTAGTTTGAGATAATAACAATGTCATGGAAGAGAATGTTGACGCAGTTCGTTATGTCAGAATATACAGACAATATCTAGGACTATCTCAACAAATAGTTTGGCATGTGCCCGAGACGCCGGGTTGAATTGTTCAATTCGGAGATCTAGAATTGTTCTTGTGGGGTTCCATCCTTGTAGAAACTTCAAATATCTTCGCAGATTGTAGTCTTCACCAATTAATAATCCCTCTAATAGTAGGGTTATGAAAACTAGACCATAAGGGACAGTAGGACTAGGAACTTTCAATCAATTTTAAGTGGTTCTATGAGACTGGATTGGATTGCATACAAATAGGATCTGTCAAGCCTAAACTGTTTTTTTTTTAAGAACCGAAAATGTGGTTTATAAAATGGGACTTGTTCATCTAAAAACTTCTTCCAACAACGCTACTTGGTTTCAAGCCTGGGACATGTGGATTATATAGCCACCATCATTATTGCTCCCTCTACAAAAATATATAAAACAATAGAACTAACTTCAGATGTTATAGGAGAATTTTAAACAAAAATCATACCGGTGACCCTACCATTGAATCAACGACTCAGTGTTTGACACAAATGCCTTTGGCCATGTCAGGTCACATAATATTTGATATAAACTGCATTTTTTACCTGACTATGGTCTTGTGGTGAAATTTTGGGTTCTGCATTCCTTTTTATTACTCAATTTTATTTTGAATTACTTCGACATTTGGTGCACTCCTCCTCTGTTTTCTTATCCAAACTTTGAGGCAAAATAAGTAGCTTTTTATTGGTAATATATCACTTGACTGAGGGAAAAGGTTGTACAGTTTAGAGTAACTTCCTCATGATTGCATTTCCTCAGCTCTAGTAAATTTTAATCCAGATCCATTTGCTGAAGCTATTACCAGCAAGACTGAAGCCGACATAGTAGAACATGAAGATAAGTCGGCCAAGTCTTTTACTTTCCGTGAACTTGCTTCTGCAACAAAGAATTTTCTCCAAGGTGGATTTCGGAGAGTGAAAATACAAAGTTCAACCCAAACTGCACACAGAGAGGGGTGAATAGGTGATTGCGTAGAATTTAAAAACTTAATAACTAATTAGCAATAAGTCACTATTAAGTATATCTAGATGATTAATCATACAATTCAATTATTTCTATGTTGAAATACTAAGATTATGAAAGTAATAAATTAACACAAAAATTGATCACGGAGAAACCTCAACTGGTTAAAAACTCCGGGTACTTTGGCAGTCAACAATCTACTATAAACGATTTATAACATATAGTCCGCCAGACTAGATGACGACACGTACTTTCTGACATTCTGACTGCAATTTCAACAGATCTCCTAGATTTTGTGCTCTTGCACCAACTCACAGCTGCAGTTTCCAAAACTTTCCTAGATTGTGCTCTCCTGCAGCAATTTCCAACTTTGTGAATTCAGACTTTGTATATTAACGAAGAACACGGCGTTCTTCAACGACTGGAACTCCAGTCACCTTCCCTTGATCTTTAGAACTCTGACAAATATGAAGGAATCAACAGTTTGATATTTGGATTGTAAGTTTGATGTTTTTCACCATCAATAGCCAATAACAAGATGAATGTTGAAAGCAAATTTATGAAGATGATCTCAAAAGAATATGTTTTTCCTCAATGTTCAACTTTGTAAAAAACCGTTCACAGATTTGCTAATAACATCAAATACATAACAAGCTCTTCTTTTGGCATTCTGTGACAAAACTATAATATAAAGTCAAAACATTGGTGAAATAAAATTACAGGCTCAAAGACTGACATAACCAGTAGCCGTCTTGATCGTATTCTGCTTTTCATTTATCAAAACATATTTTCTAAAATAGACAACCAAAATACCACTATAAAATGTATGTGAAACAATATTAAGTGTAAAAGCAATTGAATACCCAACAGCACCACAAAGCGTAGTAAATCCGATAGTGTGTCGATCAACGGTAGCTCGTAAGCGTGTGCCATCATTCGAACCTGTTGTTCGATCAACACAATCATCTGTCTCATAAGTGCAACAGAGGGATCAAGGAGAACATAAGGAATATCAACAGGTAGAGGGACGAACTCAGCGGGAGGAGGAGCAGAAGGAGAAGATGGAATATAAGTGGGTAGAAGAGCAAAAGAAAAAAGTAGGGAAATACGAGGGGTCAAAAGATATAAGGTCATCTATAGAAACAGCCAGCACATTCGAGTCAACAGGTTGCACTAGCTCAGAAAAAATATGTGACCTACTCTGAGAAATAGTGGCATGGCCAATCGGTCGGGAAGCTAGCCTTGGAATCCCCTCAGGAAAGCTCACTCCCAATGCTGTCACTAACCTATAAATCAAACAAGCATAAGACAACCTACCCTCATCCCCATGACTCAAAAAGCACAAAAAATCTGCTGGCAAATGAACGAGGGTAAATCAATGGAATCGCCATGTAACAAGGTGTAAAGAAATCGAGCATTCTCCATAGGTAACGAAGAAGTGTGGGAAACAGTCGACTTATACACGCAATGCGCAACAGAGTCTGCCGATCAGTGAGAAGAGTACCAATGTGGATCGTACCAGGACCTCCCTCCAATGGTGTGTTAAACACCTCGAACGGACTAGAGAGTCCGCCGGAAAAGTATCAGGCTTCAAGTAAGGAAATAAATGGTGGACAACTCTAGGGATATAAGCTATGCTAGACACAATATCATGAGTGATCTTAATGTCTTATCCCTAAGAAATACTCTAGAAGAAGAACCGCTAACATCGTGTATGTTAGCATAGAACTCATGAATAAGAAGACTAAGAGGAGGAGTCAATTCCACCAACAAAGGTTCCCACCCTCTGGACGTGAAAATAGCAGCGTGGTTGGAAGACAGGTCAGACATAATGATCTCGTGCTCAAACAAAATGGACGGTAATGAAAACTGCGAACCAAAAGTATCTTGGGCAATCGTAGATATAAACCCAGTCCTACTATATGAAGAGGATTTGCTAGGTGTTGAAGCAACAGCGGTATGAGCCCTCTTAGGCAACATCTGAAATGTGTAAAATCAATACATGAAAACCTCGACCGAGCACAAACCGTTTGGGATGTATAAATGTACGCAAAATAGGGCAAAAAGGTTAAATACAATGTGCCCTAGCATGATGCACATAATGATGACGTAAAGTCTAGACGTAGGTGACATGAAGACATGACGGGTGCCGTGATGGCATGCCGCGGTGACATGGCTTCACGTCACGGTGTCAATACCAAAACAATGGAACAATCACATTTTGTGTGCAAGATCAAGACGACAAATGCAAACACCACTTCAACTAAACTAACCCAACTAACACAACCACAGACCATTAATCCGTTATCAACCAAATATCCAAAACGCATGCCAAAGAGGGACAAAAAACGAAAAACATACGCCTAAAATGTCAAATGAAGCACACACACCTCCACAACCTCAATACTCCATTCAGAAACTCTCAATCAACCACCAAAGATCATCCCCAATCCACTAATTGACATCTAAAATGAAAAAAAAAAAAATGATGAACAAGGAGAAAAATTGCAGGGAAATCGTCCAAAAAGAATTTCTTGTTGCAAAATCGAGAAAAATGATAATATTGAATGTTAATCAACAAAGCATGTAGTGCAAATGCCAAAAATAAACAATAACAGGACCAAAAATCATAAATCCCCAAAAAGAATTTCAAACACGAGAGAAAACAAGGGGTTTTAGTGATTTACCTTTAAAAATTGTTGATTCAATGAAATAGCACCACGATTGATTGATTTGGAATGTTTAAAGTGTGGGTATAACACAAATTGGATGTAAGTTGGAGATTTTTGGGAGAATTCGAAAGGGAAAAATGCATAAAACCCTAAGAAAATAACGTTAAAATTCAAATATACGGGCTGTCGCTCAAGTGATAAGCGAGCGAGACTACCTCTACTGCTAACGCTCGAGCGTGGCTCATCGATAAGCTAGCGACATAATTTTGACAAAAATAGCACTGAATTTTTGAAAATTATGAAAAATAGCACTTTTTAAAATTAAGTCTCCGACATACAGATGAACTCAAAAATGAATGTGCTCACAAGTAAAACATTATCAATAAAAACTTTCCAACGTAGTCAATCAAGTTCAAAATGGAGCAAAATGTATAAGTGACTCACGTATGTAAAGTACAACTAATTTCTCGCGAAGATGAATCCAAACCTTAAATTTGTGAGAAATGACATGTGAATATCACTATTAAATAAGAATTATCCTTACTAATGAAAGTTAAATCCATAAGATTATTAGGAGCTGAAAACGAGCTTAATTATTCATATATTTTTCCTTTTCTTTCCCTAAATTCGAGCATATAAATCTTTATGTCATTTTTCCCAAATACTACATCTTATGTGCAGACTCGTTTTCATTAAGCGACTAAATCAACCATTGGCTTAATTAATTGATCATAGGCACCAAGTTATAAGAAACTCCTTGGCTTAATTACTCGAGTCAAATAAGTTTCGAACAAAAGTATAAGATGAACCAAGCTATTATTGTTTTAATAATAATACATGGAGATGCATCATGAGCTAATGTAATCTCAATATAGGTTAATTCAAGGTCAATATCACCTTACCAATAGATGACAGTCATCCCAAATCTCACACATGTGATCCAGACTCACTCACAAGATCACAGTGTGTGCTGTGCAGATTGTACATATAGAAACTTAATACTAAATACTCTACGTTAGACCGTACTAAGTTATGGAAATGACAGTATGGAACAGATGAATTCATACTTGGTTACAAATGCTATGTTTAAGAATACCCTGAAATGTCTAGAGCTGAAAAATATTATTTATTTAAATAAATAAAAATACCCAAAGCAAAATAAAACAAAATATAAATAAGTGATTTGCATGCAAGAATGAATGCTCTCAATGAACTTCACATGCATGCACCTAAGTATCTAATCAATGAGATAAATAGATGCTCTTACTTTTAAGAGCATGATCAATCTCACAACATATCAGGTCACTCTTCTTGACCCAAGCCTTCATAGAAGTAGAAGTGATTTTAGTTAATCGAGTCATCATCTCAGTTAATTGGGTAATCAAATTGGCGAAAAAGTTAACATTGCTTGAGAAATCCTTACTTTTACTCCATACGCGATTTTACGACACTCAGGTCTTGTATGTCCTAGTGCGCCACAATGGTGAGAAGTGGGAATGAACCTAAGTTCAAACTTGTTCGAAGGTTGTTATCGATATGTAGACGATTGACTCTACCTTGTCTAATAGGTCTCAATCTTAAGATATTTTTGCCCTTCAGTTCAGGATAAACAGTAGTACAAGCTTTGTTAGTGGTCGGGACGAATGCAGTCTTGGATATACTAGCAGTAGTATTACCATTTTGAACGTAATCCAGACCATGCCTATTTTCAGTAGGATTGTTCATGTCTAATAGATAATCAAGTTTTTGCATATCACTCATGAAATATTGAAGTTGAGTATTAGATTTTTCAAGATCTCTTGTTAAGGATTTAAGGATATCTCATTAACAAGCTTCAACTCATTCAGATTTTTGGTAGAGTCCTAAATATCACCTATGAGTTTTTCTTTATCTCTTTCAAGACTATTTACCTTTTTTGGTACAGCTTTATTGACCTTTTTTATTTTAAGACTCTCCTCAAATAGTTCACGATAAGATTCGTGAATATCAGGTTCATCCTCAGATTCTTTTTCAAAATTTTCACTTTGTTCATCATTTTCAATCTTGTCACTTTTCTTATCAAATTCAATCGGAGCTATAGATGTGAAGGCCATATAATTTTGTTCATCCTCACCACTAGATGTATCACTATAAGCACTCGAATTTGATTATTCATCGCTCAAGGTCACTGCTAATGCCTTACGTCTTTCTTTATTCGAACTCTTTTTCAAGTTAGGACATCTATTCCTATAGTGACCGTAACCCTGACATTTATGGCATCTAACTGACTGGGTTTTCTTATTGATAGTCCTAGAGTTATTCTTATCATGTCTATCTTTTGAGAATTTATTAGGGACTTCATTTTCTCGTTCTTGAGGCTTTCTTCTATTCTTCATCACCTTCTGAAATTTTTAACGAAATAAGATATTTTGTTGTCCCTAAGCATCTCATTATTAGTAGACTCACTATTTTATTCTCTAACAATATTCATGGTTATGGATTTAACCTTTTTAGGTTGAGAAACGGTGAGTTCACAGGTTTGATGGGATCCTACGAGTTCTTCTATCTTAACTGCATCTAAGTCCTTACTTTCTTCAATTGCAGTGAATTTAAATCTAAACCTTTCAAGTGGGGATCTAAAGACTTTTCTAACGATCATGGACTCGGGAATATTTTCAACTATGTTAAAATTCAAATTAACTATGTCATTTAACTTCGTATAGAATTCATCGAATGACTCATCGTCCTTCATTATGATTTCTTCAAACTTAGAGGTTAACATCTGTAGTTTAAATTTTTTCACAGTTTTAGTACACTCATGTGTGGTTTCTAAAATGTCTCAAACTTCTTTAGTAGTCTCACACATCGAAACTCTCCTAAATTCTTCAGCAGACATAGCCATGAACAGGGCATGAATGTCCTTACTATTCCAGTTACACTCAGCTAAGTCATCTTTAGTCCAAAGTGAAATATCGGTGGTGTAACTATACCAGCAGCACTGGTTAAAGGTGCAGTCCACCTAGTTTGAACGCTAATCCAAATACGTTCATCCAATACTTAAAGGAAAACTCTCATTTGAACTTTTCAATAAGCATAGTTGCTTCCGTTGAAAAACGGAGGCACGAACAATGAATTACTCATCTAGAATTAATTAAGGGTCAGGAATCGAAATAAGGCTCTGATACCAATTGAAAATACGAAGTTCGACCCAAGTTGCACCTAGAGGGAATGAATATGTGATTATGTGGAATTTAAAAACTTCATAACTAATTAGCAACAAGTCACTATTAATTATCTCTAGATGATTAATCATACAATTCAATTATTCCTATATTGAAATATCGCAATTATGAAAGCAATAGATTACCACAAGAACTGATCATGGAGAAACCCCAACTGGGTAAACATTTCGGGCACTTTGCCAATCAACAACCCACTATAAACGATTTATAATGTACAGTCCGCTAGACTAGACGACGATACGTACTTTCTAAACTCCTCACTGCAATTCCAACAGCTCTCCAGGATTTTGTGCTCCTGCACCAACTCTCAGCTGCAGTTTCCAAAGCTCTCCTACAGCAACCCTCAACTTTGTGAAATCGTCTATCTCATGTGGATTAATGAAGAACATCGCGTTCTTCAAAGACTGGAACTCCAGCCATATTTCCTTGATCTTCAGAACTCTGTCATGTATGAAGGAAACAGTAGTTTAGTATTTGGATTGTGAGTTTGATGTTTTTCACCGCCAATAGTCAATAACAAGACGAATGTTGAACCTTGTAAAAAAAAAACGTTCAGATATGTTTTGATATTTATATGTAGGTTAAGAAATGAATGAGCTGGATTAAAAACCTTTAAAAACTAATTAAAAATTCCTCGGATAACACTGTCACTCAAGCGAGGGATGAGCGGCAGTCGAGCGATAAGTTGTCGCTCGAGTGAAGGCGAGGCGACAGACGGGCGACATAGGTTCTGTTTCTGACGTACGAACCAAACCTTAAGGACAGTCTAGCGAGATTCTACACCGTTTTTCCTTCTTACCCATTCTCAAACCCTAGACTTAATAAAACTTAATTTCAACTAATTGCACATTATTCATTGACTTTTACAACATATTAATTTTGGTCCTTTTGTTTATAGATTTGTCAATTACATCAAATACCTAACACCTAACAGAGAGTATTTAAAGGGACACTTCAACAAAGTGGGCAAGTAACATGGACCCCAATGTCTTCATATTCCGATTTAAACAATCTATCCATGATGAATGTTAACCTCTATATAATTCTCTCCAAAAAGAAAAAGAAACAAAACGAACCTCTATTGTGTGTAATTGCTTTTTCAATCTCAATAGGTTGTGGCTGTGAGGCAAATTGACCGGAGTGGAGCACAAGTGTAACGTCCCAATTTTCATACATTTTGAAGTGTTACTAAAATTTTCATTTACTTTTATTTATTTAAAATGTGGAACAATAAAATTCTTTAATAAACAAACTATTGGAACATCCATAAATTCAAATTTGAATCATGAAATCGTATGTTTAAAAAATTTAAACATTCTCAACTAATAAATTCAATATTAATGTTATTGATCAAAACAAACTACTAAATTTAAAGATAGTAAAACTTAATATTTTCGTATGTTGAAATCCCTTACTAGCCCACTACACCATCCTGCCACAGCTCCAATCGACCCGATCTAGCCTGTAAAAATTTGTAAAAGTGAGTATTTAAAAAAACACACAGTAAGATACGTGCAGTTTCCATACGCAATTATAAAACAATAACAAAGACAATTCATACAATATTTCTCTTATGGAGTATATTGGTGACCAAACGAGATACCCATCATTTCTCATTTTGAATCCCGAAAGATTTTACATTTAGTTAGGTCGAACTCTAAGGCCCACTGGCAATACATGTATAAGTTACTGAACATAAAAGCACAAGAAAACAAACTACTTGTACACAAGTATCTTATCTTAATTGATCAAACGAGTTTTTAAAAAACATATACTAGAAATTTACATCTGCTTTATATGAAAGCTGCTGTGTAAAATTTTTTGGTAGTGAATTATGGGACAATTGCACACTATTTATAGTTGAAAAAATATAGTGGTTGAGTTATGATACAATTGTAATGAAAAATCGTATTTATCAAATTTGATAAGAATTGAATTTCTAGTAAATAAATCACAAGGTGACATGTTTACAAAAATACATATCACAATGAAAAGGTGATTCTAATCCTAATATGTAATAGTGATGACAACTTGACTCTAAATAGAATTCTGAAAAAATGCTTATCCCATATCCATTCACATGGCTATACTCATCCCAATTTACTTTAATTTAAAAATAAATAAATAAATAAATTACAATTTCTTTGAACTTCAAAATTTTGAGATTAACTTATCCGAATTAACTTTTTCTCAAGCCTAATTTACATGATTAATTATGAGCTATCCAACAAGACCCATATTGATATACTTTTCGTCGTTTTAACAATATCTAAATATTTAGCCCAAAATTTAAAGTTAATACATATATTACTTTAGTTCCCCAACTTTTCAAAAATAAAAAACATAGCATATAAAATAATTAAATTCTATTCTAAAATTTTCGGGGGCTACAACAAGGGAGCAAGGAATTTCTTGGTTATGCTCTGGCATTGAGTCTCCTTCACCACCCAAATCTTGTGAGTCTCATTGGATATTGTGCGGAAGGAGATCAAAGGATTTTGGTATATGAATACATGCCATTGGGTTCTCTAGAACGATATCTATTTGATATTTTTCGTAACCAGCGATCTTTTTTAAAGTAAAGCTGGTTTTATTAATGTCAAATGATAAAAATGTGCAATGTACATTTACCTATGATTTGACAACTCTATTTGCTTATTTTGAATAAATTTATTTTGTATTAAATTTTCAAATATTCCAATGAAAAAAGACCATTAGATTGGCCTGTAAGAATGAAAATAGCTTCAGGTGTGGGGCAAGGACTTGAGTATTTACATGAGAAAGCCAAACCCCTTATCATATATCGCGATTTGAAGTCCGCAGATACAATGTTGGATGAACAATCTAACCCAAAACTCTCTGGATACGGGCTTGCCAAGTTTGTTCAGAGTGGGAACATGATGCACCTATGGTTATTGTACACCAGAGTATGAATTACGGGGTGAATTGACATCTAAGTCAGACGTATATAGTTTTGGAGTTCTCTTACTAGAGCTTATCACTGGAAGTAGGGCCACGGACGCTACACGACCAACAGAGGAGAAGAATTTAGTTACTTTGGTAAATATGTTCATGCATGTTTTTCCCCTTTCAAATTAGAAGTATAAGAGCATTTCGAATATTCTAAAAAGAAAATGGTCCCTGGCATTGTTTACCCTGGGTTCATATACCATATTGTTAATTCTAACTAGTAAGCATTGCGCGTCATTAAATAGGCACAACCCTTTTTCAGGGATCCAAAGAAGTATCCAGATATGGCAGATCCACTTCTCAAAAAAGAAATTTCCCGTAACAAGCTTAAGTCAAGCAGTGGTGGCTGCAGACGTATCTACAGGAGGAACCATCAGTCCGTCCCTTGCAATGGCTCCACCTGATGCAGTTGTTCCTGCTTGACTAACTTCTATCTTATCATTGAAGGTGGATTCATTGACTCAACCCGGAGATATTCACTTTTGTTGACCTCGAAAAATGGATCTGCCACCGAGCCAACAGGTGATATCCTCGAGTCTATCCGTTCCTGCATGAACCACACAACGTCAGTTACACGTGGCCTTTCCCATAGGAGGTGGGGACGGCCACGGGCACTCCGACGGTCAAGTCAGCGTAGGATCGGCCGGAAATTATTTTGTCGATCTCCAAGTTTTCACTCGGAGGCCGTTTACGGGATTTGGGGAACAAGTGTCAATATAGAGAAACGAAAAAAGATGGTACCAAGTTCCTTCTCCCTCTCCTCTTTCCTCTCTCTCCTCTTTCCTCTCTCTCCTCCCCTTTTGAGCGTAAGGGTCTAGTATTTATACCGGGTGTGAGAGGAGGAGGGCCGTTGGATGGGGAGGCACGTGTAGCTAGATTTTGTCTTTCCATAGGTTGGCTGGCATTAAGTGCTTCTGGCTGATTTGACCGTTTGGGTCCTGCCACATATCCCATCAATCATGGACTTGACTGCAAAGATCTCTGTACGGGAGATCTTTGCCGGGGCGCGGCGGGGCGAGGCGGAAAGGGGACCAGGTGCAAACAGCTCGTCCTCTGCGCAATCGCCTCGAATGGCGTGTGGCACGTCACCCTATCAACACGTGGAGTCCGAGCTGTTAATCGGTTCTCACCAGTAACAATAGTCCCCCAAGTCCTTGTACACGTATTTATACGTTATGAGGACTTTCAAGGCTGTGGACGGGGCGTGTGGGAAGGAGTGCGGGGTTCTTGGTTGGACCGGGCTTGAAATGGCCCATCATCCCCCGTGGGGGGCTGTTGCGGAACGGAGCTACCTCGCCGAGGCCATAGGAGTTGGCAACTCTTGAGGGAGCTGTAGCAACTCTGCCATTCGCGCCTGGCCGAGGAGACCAGGGTTGCAAAATCTAGGGGGCCGTTGCGGAACGAAGCAATCGTACCGAGGCCATAGGTGTTGGCAACTCTTGGGGGAGTTGTGGCAACTCTGCCATTCGTCCTGGCCGAGGAGACCAAGGTGGTAAACTCTAGGGGGCCGTTGCGGAACGAAGCTATCGTGCCGAGGCCATAGGTGTTGGCAACTCCTGGGGGAGCTGTGGCAACTCTGCCATTCGCCCTGGCCGAGGAGACCAAGGTGGCAAACTCTAGGGGGCCGTTGCGGAACGAAGCAATCGTGCCGAGGCCATAGGTGTTGGCAACTCCTGGGAGAGCTGTGGCAACTCTGCCATTCGCCCTGGCCGAAGAGACCAAGGTGGCAAACTCTAGGGGGCCGTTGCGGAACGAAGCTATCGTGCCGAGGCCAAAGGTGTTGGCAACTCCTGGGGGAGCTGTGGCAACTCTGCCATTCGCCCTGGCCGAGGAGACCAAGGTGGCAAACTCTAGGGGGCCGTTGCGGAACGAAGCTATCGTGCCGAGGCCATAGGTGGTAAGGTAGTCGATGGCTTCCGAAGAGACAGTCTTGGTTATTGTGCCAATGATTTGAAAGCTTTTTGCCTTTCCAATGCATGCAAGGGGGGCGTTTCTGCTGCTTCCGAGACACGCTTGTTTCGTCATAAATGGCAATGATGGCGACAGCTCCACGAATTTCGGGGTGACGCACTCTGGCTGTGCGTGGGGCTCACCGCTCCATCGTAGCCTTTGATTTTAGTGAATTTTCACTTCAACGGTGATCCTTTCACCTCAGTATCGAACGGCCTAGATGCTGTTTGGGTGATCTAACGGCTAGGGCCAGTCCTATGGTGCCTATAAAAGGCCCATCCGTTTCACTTTCAAGCTTTTACTTTTGCGAAAACCTCTCAAGGCATATTGAATCTCTGCATTCCGGCGAATTCCATCATCAATTTCCGGCGACGTCTCTGTGAACACCGGCGTCAAACCGGCTCCCGGCGGTGTGTTAGGTAACTTTGCACATTTTCAGTTTCTTCACCTTCTTTTTTCTCCGGTTTTTCAACAACGTTCGCGATGGCGAGTGAACAGTCGATAGTGAGGGGGAGTGGGGAGGAACGAGGCGAGGAGAGTACCCTTAGGGAGCCCATAGTAGTGTCTCCGGACGAACTTAGTAAGGCCATTATGGCCGGAGAGAATATCTGGAGGCGACCTCCTTCCCCTGTAGATACGTCTGTCCAGTGGGGGGCTTCGAACTACCCTTCTACAGTCACCTCGGAACAGTTAGAGAGGTGCAGGACAGTGTGTAGGATCCCTCACAATATCGAGATGATCCTCCCTGAACCGTATGAGAGAGCTTGCTACCCTAGGCTCGGGTGTGTGGCGGTGAGCGATCATTTGCTTCGGGCCGGACTGAGACTTCCTTTCCCCCCCTTCTTTAGGTTAATACTTAGGTCCTATGGGGTGGCTCCGACCCAGTTCAATCCGAACTCATGGTCCCAAATGGTGGGAACTTGGATGCTATGGCACCGGGCCAGCATCGGGTCGGATATGCCCTTCAGCGTGTTCCACTCCCTATTCTTTCCGAAAAACGTAGCCGGGGGGAGGAGAGTCGGGGCTGGTACTACCTCTCTCCTTGGGGGTCCCATTCTCCGTTCCTGCACGGGGTGCCTACCTCTATCAAAGGTTGGAAGAGCTCGTGGTTCTGGGTCTCTGGTAGCTGGGACACCATAGAGAACGACCCCATGGCGCCTCTGACAATCCCCACCACCTACTCTACTTACAGTAAGTCATTTAACCGAACTGATTTACTTGAACAGTTTTGCTCATGTTTTAATATTTCTGCTCCATGCAGGCTCCCTTCCGAAGTGCGAGATATCCGAGGAGGAGTGGGACATCATCGGCCAGATCTACCAAGCTCCCCCGTCAGAAAGGAGTTATAAAGAGCTCATCGACAAGAACCACCACCTCGTCCTACATGGCCTTATGACGAACCGAGGTAAACCACTTAGTCTCAGTTCTTTTTTATCGCGCTTCTGAGTCGAGGAAACTTATTGTTCCCTTTCTTTTTTGTGCAGAGGATTTTGTGAACAAAAGGCCTCCGAAGCCTGACCTCGCTTCCATTCGCCGCAGCGTGGCTGAGGCCAAAACCTTGCGGACGAGCTCAGCTGCTTACAAGAAACAGTCAGAGCGTCTTCTCTCCCTCAGTCGGGCCGGCCAGCAGGCTACTGAGGAGAACGTGGCGGAGGAAGGTGCCTCCCTCGTTCAGAGGAGAAAGAGGCGAACTGGCCCATCCGGGGCTTCCTCCTCTACACAAACCGGTGCAGAAGTCACCGAGGACGTCCCGCCAGCTCCGCCAACTTCCCAGGCCATTGTGCCCATAACCGCCTACTTCACCGGCGAGCAGCCTCGGAAGAGGTTGAAGAAGTCTGCTGGAGCCCCGGCCAAGGAAAATTGGGCCGACTTCCTGGGGAGTAAGGAAGAGGTCCTGCCCGAGGCAGTTCTGGAAATGCTCCTCCCCGAAACCGCCTCCGCTGTTCAAGTCCACAGCAAGTACTGGACTGAGGATTGGGCCAATCACGCCGCCTCGTGTGAAATTGAGGACCTGTTGGCTGCCAATAATGCTTGCGTCGCAAGGGCGCTAAGTATGGGAGCTTCGGCGGAGGATTTGATCCTAGGCCTTCGCAAGAAAAATAATGAGCTAGAGGACCAGCTGAAAGCCCTGGGGTCCTGGGAGGCTGAAGTGGCTAAGGCCAGAAAGGAGACGGAGGAGGCGGAGGAGAGGTGGGTGATGGCCACTTCGAAGTTGGACACCGCGGAGGTTCGCGTCAATCAATTGAGGAACGAGCTTCATGAGTCTGCCTCCCAAGTGGCAGCTCTGACGAAAAGGATTGATGACGCCAATGAGCATCAACGGATAGCCTCCGCGGCTCTGGAAGAGGCTAACAGGGAGAAAGGCGAGCTGAAAAGCCTTACCGAGGCCCAGGCCAAAGAAATTGGCTCCCTGAAGGCGGAGGTGGGGACGATTGGCGAGGCGGAGGTTCAGAAGTACAAGGAGAACTTCCACACGACTCCGGAGTACGATGACTTCGCCAATTACTGGGCGTCCTGGGCTGCCAAGGAGGTGATGTCGCGTCTGCACGAAAAGCATCCCGAGCTAGACATCAACTTCTTGGAGGAGGAGTTCGGGGGGCCTACCGGAGGTCCCCCTGGTCCTGACGAAGAGGAGGGGGGAGAAGCTGGGGAAGAAGAAGAAGCAGAGGCAGAAGCCATAGTCCATGTAGACTAGCTTTGTATTTTGCACTTCTGTTTTTGTGGAGGCTTCGGCGATTTTGTAATTTAATGATTTTTGTTTAAGTGTTGTTACTTCTGCTTGTCTAGCCTTTTCGCTTAGTTGGTTTTTTCAGAAGTAATTCGCCTCGTAAATATTCAACCATAATAATGGGACAAGTAATTCGCCTCGTAAATGTTCAACCATAATAATGGGACAAATAATTCGCCTCGTAAATGTTCAACCATTTAATAAAAATGGGATAAGTAATTCGCCCCGTAAATGTTCAACCATTTAATAAAAATGGGACAAGTAATTCGCCTCGTAAATGTTCAACCATTTAATAAAAATGGGACAAGTAATCCGCCTCGTAAATGTTCAACCATTTAATAAAGATGCGTTTCCGCTTCTACAAAGGTGGCGCCCGCACCGCCTCTGGCTAAGCAGATCTTCCTTGGGGTGTGACCCCTTGGGGGGGGCTTGCACCTAGTCAAGGATTTGTTTTTAAGTTGCGCGCCCCTGCTTCGACAAAGGCGGCGCCCGCACCGCCTCTGGCTAAGCAGATGTTCCTTGGGGTGTGACCCCTTGGGGGGGGGGCTTGCACCTCGTCAAGGATTTGTTTTTAAGTTTTGCTGGCGGGAACCGTGATAAGAACAAAACATTTTCTTCATTTGATAACAACATTTACAGGGTCAATAAGCTTCTTACTGGTAGTACATTCTTAGATGCTCAATGTTCCAAGGATGAGGCGTAGCCTTTCCTTCCAGGTTTTCAATTGCATAAGTACCAGGCCTGATTTCTCGGGTTACTCTGTACGGGCCCTCCCAGTTTGGTCCCAGCGTTCCGGCGCCGGGGTCTTTGGTAGAGGGAAAAACTTTGAAGAGTACCAGGTCGCCGATGCGAAACATCCGCTTCTTTACCTTGGTGTTGTAGAAACGTGCCATTTTACGCTGGTAGGAAGCTAGTTTGATTTGCGAGCCGTCTCTCTTCTCTTCAAGCAAATCCAATCCCAATTGCCTCAGTTCATCATTTGTTACTTCATTAAAGTGGATGCGGCGGTGGGAAGGGACGCCGATCTCCACAAGACTCATGGCCTCGGCTCCGTAGGTCATGGAGAATGGGGTTTCCCCAGTGGCCGTTTTGCAAGTAGTTCTAATAGCCCAGAGGACCTGGGGGAGTTCGTCCACCCAGGCCCCCTTGGAGGCATCCAGCTTCCTTTTCAGGGTTATCTTTATGGTCTTATTGACCGCCTCCACTTGGCCATTCGCTTGAGGATGATGGGGTGACGAGAAATGCTTTCTGATTCCGAGCTCTTCACATAGGTTTCGGATTTTCCGATTGTCGAACTGATTGCCATTATCTGAGACCAGGGAGTGGGGTATGCCGAACCGACATATGATGTTCTTCCACAGGAACTTGGAGGTACTAGCTTCGGTGATCTTGGACAGGGGCTCTGCCTCCACCCATTTGGTAAAGTAGTCGATTGCTACTATGGCGAAGCGAGCGTTTGCTCTTCCCTTGGGAAGAGGACCAATAAAATCCACCCCCCATTTTGCAAAAGGCCAGGGGCTCGAAACAACAGTGAGCTCTTGCGAGGGTTGCCTCTGTGTATGGGAGAAGCGTTGGCATTTGTCACACTTACGCACGAATTCGATGGCGTCCCTTTTCAAAGTAGGCCAATAATACCCCTGCCGGAGTATTTTGTGCGCTAGTGCTGGCCCGCCGGAGTGATTTCCGCAGATGCCTTCGTGTACTTCCCTTAATATGTAGTTCGCCTCTGTTCCTCCCGTGCACCTGAGGAGGGGCAAAGAATAGCCACACTTATACAGAACCTTATCGTGAATGATGAAATGGGCAGCTCTCCGTCGAAGCCTTTTGGCCTCGTTCTCATCATCCGGTACGGTCCCTTCTTTTAAATGGTCCAGGATAGGCAACATCCAGGCTGGCGTGCTTTCTACCCACATCAGCTCTTCGCCTCTTTTGATAGACGGTTCAGGTAGGTGTTCAATCGGTACTAGCTTTAACAGTTCGGAATCCTTGCTGCTAGCCAATTTTGATAGGGCATCTGCGTGGATGTTCTCCTGACGAGGCACTTGGATCAATTCGAATTTTTCGAAGTCGGGCAAGAGTCCCATTACCAGTCTTAGGTAGGCTTCCATGTGTTTGTCCCTGGCCGCGAAGCTCCCGTTTACTTGGTTTACCACCAGCTGCGAGTCGCTGCTGACCGCGATTCTCTTTACACGCAGCTCTTTTGCCAACCGGAGTCCCGCCAGGAGGGCCTCGTATTCTGCTACATTGTTAGAGGCTCTGAACCCGAGCCTGACGGCGCAGTTCAGTTTATGCCCCTCCGGGCTTTCCAGCACCACTCCTGCCCCGGAGCCGGCTTCTCCTGAGGAGCCGTCGACAAAGAGGTTCCAGGTGGGCGGCTCTGCCGGCTCCATGTTCACTTCGACTTCTGGAGCCTTTGAAAATTCAGCGACGAAATCGGCTAGGGCTTGGCCTTTGACAGCTGCCCAGGGGGTGTAGGTTATGTCAAACTCGCTGAGTTCTACAGCCCATTTGAGCAACCTTCCCGAGGTGTCCGGTTTCTGCAAGACTTGCCTGAGCGGAAAGTTCGTCAGCACATGGATGCCGTGGGCCTGGAAGTAGGGTCTTAGCTTACGGGAAGCGGTGATTAAAGCCAGAGCTAACTTCTCCATGTCCGGATAACGCTCTTCTGCGGGCAGCAGGGCTTTGCTTACATAGTAGACTGGCAACTGATGTGCCTCCTCCTCTCGCACAAGGACCGAACTGACCGAGGCTTCGGCTACAGCCAAGTATAGCAGTAGGGGTTCCCATTCTTTAGGTTTGCTGAGGAGGGGCGCGCGTCCCAGGTAGTTCTTCAATTCCTGGAACGCTTCTTCACATTCTGGGGTCCACCTGAACGTTTTTCCTCCTTTCAGGACCTTGAAGAATGGCATGCATTTTTCAGTGGCCCTTGATATGAAGCGGTTAAGTGCAGCTATTCTACCAGTGAGTCGTTGTACCTCCTTGGGTTTCTGGGGGGACCTCATATTAATCAAAGCCTCGATTTTCTCTGGGTTGGCCTCGATTCCTCTTTGATTCACAATGTAACCCAAGAACTTGCCTGAGGCCACGCCAAACGCGCATTTGAGAGGGTTCAGCATCATGTTGTATCTTCTCAAGATTTGGAAGGCCTCGTTCAGGTGTTCGATGTGTTTCTCGGTCTTGAGACTTTTCACCAGCATGTCGTCGACATAAACTTCCATGGACTTTCCGAGCTGGTTTGCGAACATTTTATTCACCAGCCTTTGGTAGGTAGCCCCGGCATTTTTCGGCCGAAGGGCATTACTTTGTAGCAATAAAGTCCTTTGTCAGTAATTAAGGAGGTGCTGTCCTCGTCGCCTGGGAACATGGGGATTTGATTGTATCCTGAATAGGCGTCCATGAAACTGAGCAACTCGTGTCCTGCCGTGGAATCTACCAATTGGTCGATCCGGGGGAGGGGGAAACCGTCCTTTGGGCAGGCCTGATTGAGATTGGAGAAGTCAATGCAGACCCTCCATTTGCCGTTATGCTTCTTCACCAGAACGGGATTTGATATCCATTCCGGATACTTGGCCTCGCGGATGAAACTGCTGTTGATGAGTTTCTCTACCTCTTCTTTCAAGGCCTCGTACCTTTCGGCATTTAGAGCTCTCCTCTTCTACCTATGAGGGGTGTGATTGGGGTTGATCTGCAAACGGTGGCAGCTGATTCCGGGGTCTATTCCAACCATATCCTCGTGCCGCCATGCGAATATGTCTGCATTCTTCTGCAGGAAGTCTCTTAGCCTCTCTTTAGTCCCCTCTTCCAATTCCTTTCCGATCTGCAGAACCTTTGAAGGATCTTGAGGGTCCAGCGAAAAGTTTTCCAGTTCCTCCATTGGGGCTGTCTGCGACTCGGATTCAATTATTCGGGGATCTAGCTCCTCAAGGGATATGTTGGGTCTGACATCTGTCATCTCGACATCCAGTACCGCAGGCGATCCTTCAAGGGCCTCTGCCATTTCGGCATCCAGTACCATGTTGACTCGGGGCTCTGCTTTCCTCAGGGAGTTGAGATAACATTCTCTAGATCCCATCTGATCGCCCCGGAGTGTTGCGACCCCCCGATCCGTGGGGAATTTCATGCATAGGTGATGGATGGAAGTGACTGCCCACAGTTCTTTCAGGGCTGGCCTTCCCAACACTCCGTGATACGCTGACCGACGGTCAACTACCAAGAACGCCATGAAGCGATGTGCTACCTGAGGTGGGGCCCCCATTTCGACTGCCAAGGTAATCTTGCCTCTGGGGACGATGCTGTCTCCGGTGAACCCATAGAGGGGCGAGGCCATAGGCGTCGGTTCATGGTCTACCGCCATTTTATCAAAAGATGAGCCGAACAGGATGTTAACCGAACTGCCATTATCCACCAGCATGCGTTTAAGCCCATTGCGGGCTATTACAGCCCGGACCACTAAGGCGTCGCAGTGAGGGTAGTGTACGCCTGCTGCGTCTTCCGTGGTGAATGTTATGAGTTCTACGGTCCTGCCCTGGGGGGTTTGGCTTACTACATAGTTGGCCATCGGTGGAGTTTTTGCCTCCCTCGTGTAATTTCTTTGAGCGTTCCTTGATTCGCCTCCTATATGGGGCCCTCCAATTATGGTGTCAATTTAACGTATGGGGAACCGCTCGTCCGAGGCGGATACATCCCTCCTAGGGCGTTGGCCCCCGCGGGATCTTTCCCTGTCATTATCTCTGTTATTATGGGGCAAGTGTTGCCGTGTTTCTCCCCTCCTGGGGGTTGAACGCCTTGGAGTGATATTTTGACTTTGATCGTTTCTTGTATTTCGAGGGGCGTTTGATGGTCGGTTTGCATCCCTGCAATCCTTTATGTCATGTCCATAGTAGCGGTGGAAAGTGTAGTAGGGCCGCGGGTCTTCCTGGAACCTATTGCTAGGTATCCCACCCCGTCCTCTATTCCTAGAGGTTGAGGGTCGTCTGGTGCCCCGGGCTGAGTTGCCCTCGTGGAATCCATCATTTTCGTAGGCTAGGGTAGGCACTGCGTTTAACGTAGCGGTAGCCAATGCTTGTCCCGAGGTGGGAGCCACTGCATGTCCTGCCTGGGTCCACCGTTGGCTTACCATTTGGGACGTGGGCCCTCTGCCCATTTGTCTCCTATGTGGAGGGATCCCTTGGGCTGCCCTGTTTCGATGGTCAATCATTTCCTCGTTGACAATTTCGACTTTCATCATTTCCACCAGCTCGTCATATGTTGAAGGATTCTTACTTCGGACATCCCTCCAGAACAGTGTGTTCATATTCAATCCTCCTTTCAGAGCGGACAGAGCTTCTTTGTCGGTGACCTGTTCGCAGTAAGTTATCTCGTCAGTGAAGCGAGCTACGTAGCTTTTCAGAGTTTCTCCTGCGGCTTGCCTCATGTCCTGCAAGCGCTGTATTGGCGCCTCCCCCTCCTTCCTAGACAGGTACTGGTTCAGAAATGCCTTTTTCAGGTCCGGCCAACTCCTGATGCTAAGAGGTGCTAGCCTACTGTACCACACTTCGGCAGCGCCGGCGAGGGTCAGGTGGAATGCCCTGCATTTCAATGCTGGTGAGGCGCCCCTTAGGCTCATTTGCGTTTTGTATTTGTTGAGATGTTTCTCCGGATCGCCCTTTCCCTCGTACTTCGGAACCTTTGGGGGAACGAAGTTATGTGGCATCGGGAAGGAGCGAAGTTCCCTTGAAAAGGGCAGATTATCATCATCGTCATCAAGCTCGTATGATCTGCACGGTTCGTGGGGGTCCTCTTCCTCCTCAGCGGCCTGGGGCGGATATTGAGCCGTTGCTCCTCTGTTTCCCCAGTCTATAGCACTTCGCCTCTCCCGCCTGTTTCTAGGCGGAGGGACCTGAGCCTCCTGACTTTGGACATGCGGCTGTTGCCGAACCTCTTGGGGGATCGGCTGACCCCCGTTTCTAGGCGCTCGTCCGAGTCGATCGAAGACGCTAGCGGATCTTTGGGGCTGCTCCTCATAATCCGGGGGGAAATTGTTTTCTCCAGCTGAGGTGTTCCTGATTGGGGCAACTGTGTAGTTTGACGTGTCCATTTCTACCTCTCGTTCGGCAGGGACGCCGTTCTGAGGCCCCGATTGGGCCCTTCTGCTTGATCCTTCCTCATACCGCCTATGTGCAAAATGCTGTCGGCTCGGTTGAGCCGAATAATTGTCTCGATTTTGAGCTTGCGCGAGGAGTTCTTGCATGGCAGCGTTCTGAGCCGCAATGTTCTGCATGTTTGTGGCCATAGCGGCTACCTCGGCCGCGAGTTGGGCGGTTATGTTCCTTCTGCGATACCTATGGTGGGGTCGCTGATGAGTGACATTTCGAGAGATCTCTTCTTCAGAGGCTTCTCTTGTTCTCCTTGGGTTTACTTCCTCCTCATTGGAAATCATGGTTCGGAGCGGTAAGGCTTTTTCTCTTCTTGGCAAGTTGGAGCCCTACCGATCCTGCCGCCCTCCTTTTTCAAGGATTTCTTGCCGGGCGTTCGAATAGGCTTTTTAGTGGGAAATTTTCGTGGTTTACGTCGCCCAAGTTTCCCACAGACGGCGCCAATCTGTTGACCTCAAAAAACGGATCTGCCACCGAGCCAACATGTGATATCCTCGAGTCTATCCGTTCCTGCATGAACCACACAACGTCAGTTACACGTGGCCTTTCCCATAGGAGGTGGGGACGGCCACGGGCACTCCGACGGTCAAGTCAGCGTAGGATCGACCGGAAATTATTTTGTCGATCTCCAAGTTTTCACTCGGAGGCCGTTTACGGGATTTGGGGAACAAGTGTCAATATAGAGAAACGAAAAGAGATGGTACCAAGTTCCTTCTCCCTCTCCTCTTTTCTCTCTCTCCTTCCCTTTTTAGCGTAAGGGTCTAGTATTTATACCGGGTGTGAGAGGAGGAGGGCCGTTGGATGGGGAGGTACGTGTAGCTAGATTATTAGGGCCCGTCCCATCGTAGGTGTCAACTTGTCTTTCCATAGGTTGGCTGGCATTAAGTGCTTCTGGCTGATTTGACCGTTTGGGTCCTGCCACATATCCCATCAATCATGGACTTGACTGCAAAGATCTCTGTACGGGAGATCTTTGCCGGGGCGCGGCGGGGCGAGGCGAGGCGGAAAGGGGACCAGGTGCAAACAGCTCGTCCTCTACGCAATCTCCTCGGATGGCGTGTGGCACGTCACCCTGTCAACACGTGGAGTCCGAGCTGTTAATCGGTTCTCACCAGTAACAACTTTAATAAGGAAGATGACACTTCTGCTCATCGAAAGGAAGATGGTTCGGATAAAGAGGATGAAGTCAGAAAAAATCATTCATGAACACAAAAGAGATGAAAATGATGATCAGAGCAGTTCAGATTTCAAGTGTGGTGGTAGTTCATTGAGTTCCGATCAAGAGAACAAAGACACAGAAGCTGATTCTTAACACAAAATTGAGGAATCAGAAGAATGTGGGTCAAGCTCAAAACGTAGAAGTAAGGCAGAATCTCAGCAAGCTCACAGTTATTCAAGTTCAAGGACTAGCAACAGCTTTAGATTGCGGGATGATAGTCTTGGTTTCAGGCTTTCAGCTTGAGCTGTGACAGAAGTTTCAAAGAAGGAAGACTTTCTACCAATTCAAGGCACGAAAAATATGCAGAAATTTCGAAATTGTGGTGATGATTATAGTGGTGATGATTATAGTAGGGATGATGAGTCCTATAATGGTAACCAGGGGTGGAGCTAGCCAGAAGTAGGGGGAGTCCCAGAGTTGAAGGGATGGTTCCCAATTTTTTTTAAAAATATGATCTGTTAAAATGAGAAAAGTTGGTACTTTGTGAGGGAGAAAAGAAATAAAGGAACATCAATTAATGTACTTTAGTTGAAGACTTAAAAATGGTAATGCCTTCATGCAGAAAACTATTTTTTTTTTTCAGGAATCCTATCCATTATATCCCCAAAAACTAGTTACAATGAGATCCTGGGTACCAAATGGATTATTTGGATAGCAGAGTATGATGAAAAGATCCATTAGCATTGTGAATCCAATTATTAAGCCCCTGTTTGAGCTACATTAAAAATCTTATTATCATTTTCAACAACACATTTTTCAATAAAATAATATTTTCCATTACATCAATAACTTTTCTTTCTTTTTCAACCACACATTTTCCATCAATCTACTATTCCAGAATACATTCTTTCAAAATAATGTGGCTCAAACACACCCTAATAGACCAAAATCAAATATGAGAAGACAGAAGATTGAGGATGAGTCTATACACAAGAAACTTCTTATTCAATTCATGCCAAGACGATGATGTTGTATTATGCAGCAATCTCCTGCTGTCATCTAGGTTTTAACATGAACATGATGTCCTCAAATTGCAATTACAGGCACATGAAGTTTTGACTCAAATGATGTAGGACCAAGTGTGGAGATCTTCTTCCACATGTATCGACAAAAAATACAAAAGTTCTAACACTTTCTGTTAATAGGATATATATATATATATATATATATATATATATATATATATATATATATATATAACGCCAAAATGCGTAAATGTTTATTTTTTCAAAACTATAGCAAATACACACTAAATGCGGAAACATCATTTGAATAATTTACTCATTCAAGAGTCAATACCAAATAAAATAAGTAAAGTGCCACAATTTACAAAAATACTAAAATTTGAGATTTAAGACATAATGGAAACCGGCCATTAAAATACTAGTTTCAAAAATTTATAATTTAAATTGTCTATTATTTAATCATGATTGCCCCGCTCATTGCCTTGCCTTGCCGAGCTCCTGAACCTGGAAGAGTGGAAAATATTGGGTTGAGCATAACGAATTATACTCAGTGGAACGGGTTAAGTCCAAGACACAGATGCCAACATGGAAGTGTTCGTATCAATTCAAGTAATAGCAATGTGGATATGAATAATGGAAGTGGTAGCTCGAATACGAAAATAGCAAACAACCGAAGGACTAGAGTTCATATGTGGCCCCGTTAGTGAAGCAACTCTTTTGAAATGTTAGAAATGTTTAAGACATGAAGGCATGTAATGATTTTGTGAAAAGTGAATTTTTCAGAAAATATGTAATTAAAAATGTAAAAAAAAATTACATGTCAACATAAAAATTATTTTAATGAAAGAGTGTATGGTTGAAACTTGAAAAGAAAATTAAATAAACATAAGTTTTGAGAAAGGCTAAGCCCATGTTTGACATCGTTAAAATTTAAAAAATATTGTTTTGACTTTTATTTTTTGGAGAATGTGTGATTAAAAGATATGAAAATTTTTTGTTTCATATATATAATATTTTATTATATGAATGTTTGGTTCAAAATAAGTATAAAAAATAAAATAAATTGAAGTAGAGGATAACAAATCAGGCTAAATAATAATATGGATAATTGTAGCAGCGATTCCAAATCTTTGGATTTTTCGCAAACTTTATATTAACCTTCGGTTTATACCACCAGTGATCCTAAACCTTTGAAAAATTTATACCCGAAATCCAAAATACGGAAACGTCAATTTCACCATTAGTTGACCTGAAAAATGAAAAAAAAAAATGATTATTTTAACCATTTTGAACAAGGGCATTTTCGTTATTTAAAATCAAAAAAGAAAGAGCAGAAATTTTCCCCACCCAAACACCCATTTCATGGCTCACCTCATCTCACCTCATCCCACCCAAATAAACCAAAAAGCCGCCCCCACATTTCCAAGTAGTAAAAGGGGAAGGTGGAAAAACTTTAGCTTTACTTGAGGCTGTCGCGTCAAGGGTTTGAATCTTGAAATATGGATTTGACCATTGGGTAAGTATAAGTGTACAAACAATCTTTTACCTTATATCCTTGAAGGCATAACCTGTGATTTACCTCCTTCACCAAAGCTCAGGGTAGGGCAGGTGGGGCCGTCAAAAATGCAGTTCACCTTTTTTTTTGTTAATAAACCAAAAACCCAGAAATACTCCCTCCATGCTGGTCACCGTCGGCCACCTCAACCTATATTTACATTTCCGTAACAAATAATGGATAGAAAAAGTGAAAGAAGGCATAAAAATAGCATGTTTGAGCTACTTCTATGTGGAAAAAAAATTCTGTTTCCAAAAACTAACCATGAACAAATTAACCATTTTCCAATTGAGGTATATCAAGAATATTTGAGAAAAATAGTCGAAGAGAGACGGTAGAGAAATGGATTGTTGTTTCTGTTCTCGTTTGAATGAAGATTTTGTGGATGATTACCAGCAAAAATCCATCTCTCTTCCAAATGGGTCTTATCCACTCGACCTATTTGCACTAAATGGGTCTGAATTTTCATAGGACAATATGGCTTCTTCTTAGGTTGAATTCGCCTTCTTGTCACCTTTTGAATATGCCCCGAGGAGGGATAATAGCCATCGAAATCGATGCATCGCCACGCTCTTCAAGAATAATCTCAATGACCTGGTTAGTATCTGTATTTCTGATGAGAATTCGCACCCTCAAAGATAGTGCTGACGAGAATGGGACAAAAAGAGGTAGGAAGAGGATGGGTTGAGGTGACGGTGGCCAACGTAGAGGTGATATTTATGAGTTTTGGGTTTATTTGGGGGTTAGAGATAGGGTGAGGTCGGGAGGGGGGGGGGGTGGGTGGATGGGAAAATTTTCTATTTTTTTTTCTTTTTTGATTTTAAGTGACGAAAATGCCCAATGTTTAAAATGTTCAAAATATTCAAATATTCCATTTTCAGGTTAATTAATGGTGGAATCCACATTTTCCATTATTTTGGACTTTGGTGCTAATTTTTCGAAAATTTGGATCGTTGATTGTACAAATTAAAAGTTAAAATAAAGTCCATATTTGGTGCACATTAAAATTTTCTTTCTCATTCTTCTACTCATTTTTAACCACATATTTTTCAATAAAATAATATTTCTATCACATTCATAATTTTTCGTTTTTTTTAATCACACATTCTCTATCAATTTAATATTTCAAATTACATTCTTCCAAAATAACGTATCTCAAACACATCCAAAGTCTTTGAAAAACTTAAAAATTTGAAACCGGTACTGTAATTATCTCGTAATAATAATACGCGGAGCCGGCTTAGAGACGGTAAAAAGGAAAAAAAAAATTGGTGGACGGTCAGAACATAGCGCGATATTCGAGAATAATCTGTCGATAAAAAATCATAGTTAGCTGGATCATTTGACCAATTCTTGTATAACATTGGAAGAGAGAGGGGGAGTAAGAATCGGATAAAGTGAGATCGATGAATGAGAAACCCGCCCAGCCTTGTTTCGCTCGCAATCGACTCTGCTGTTATTAACCTGTCTAGCACATCAGATCTTTCATTTCTCCCTGAGCACGTTCTTCTGAGCTCTTCTTGGTACGTTACACTACACACTACAGAGTGTGATTGTTTTTTTTTTTTATTTTATTTTATGTGCCCCTTTGATAATTTGTAATCGATTTGTCTTGATTTGATGAGTAGATTTGGTTATTATGACGTGAATTGGGATTTTCGTTTTGATATTTTTTTTTTCCTTCTATTTCGTTTTTTGCGTTTTCCTTTGTCAGGATATTTGGATCGAAGATTTATTCATTAGAGAAAGATAAGAAAGGGAATTTATAACTGGAAGTATAAACTAAACAAGTTTTGGGTTGGATACCTATTATCCTCTTTTAGGAAATGAGGGGGGTTTGGGACTAGGGTGGGCGTGGGTTGGGTCGGGTTTTGCCCTAACCCAAATCCAACCCAACATTGTCGGTTTGTTAGAACCCAATCCAACCTTATGTAAACGTTGAAACCCATCCCAACCCAACCCAACCCAATTATGTGTTGGTCGGGTTGGCTTGGGTTGGTCGGTTTGATAAAAATTTATTACACAAAAATTAAAATCATCCAATTTTTTGATGTAAAATAACATTAATATAACCGTTAGCCATTCAATGTTAGTAAACTTGAAAAATAAAATAGTACAATCCAATGATATGTTCATTCGTAACTTTTACAAAAAAAAATACTATCTTATTTTCAAAAAAATTTATTCACAAAGACGAGTTTGACTATTTATTCACGAGACGGGTTTGCTTAGTATTGCACCCACAATTTGACGGCAATTATCTCTGAAAATATAGTTGTTGAATAAAAATTGATTTGAGTGATGACTTGAAAATCAAAAATTAAAATTTATCGATTCACGCTTCTCCTTTTTCAATTCAGTGTGCCAATATTAGATTACAGAATTCATTTTTAAGGTTCGTGAAATTTTATTTTTGAATTATCTTTTCTATTCGAATTCTTTTCGTTGGAGTAATTACACGGTTCATGTGAATTTTGGTATCTTCTTAATATATTTTGTTTTGTCATGGAATTCAAGTAATTAACTTTCGTGTAGAGGGCATATTTTTGTTAGCTGTATATCAACTTTCTTGAGTTTGGGCTGTGGACTATTTTTTGTCAATTTTTTGCGCTTGTGATTATATGTGTTCGTGTCAATTTTGGTATCTTAATTATGCTTTCCTTTTTCGTTTTTTTCATGGAATACAAGTAATTAACTTTTGTGTAGTGGGCATGTTGATATTAGCTGTATATTAACTTTCTTAAATTTAGTCCATGAACTATTTTCCTTATCGACATTTTTTTATGTGTGATTATGTGATGTTCAGATCTACAATGATACCTTAATGATAATCTTTTTCCATGGAATACAAGAACTCTAAATTTTTGTCTCGTGGGCATGTGGATATTAGCTGTATATCAATTTTCTTGAGCTTGGGTCCCTATCGATTTGGCATCTTAATTGTAGTTTATTTTTGTATTGCGATACAAGAAGTTAACTTTTGTGCAGTGATAATGTTGATATTATCAGTATACCAGCCATTTTAAATCCGCTAACATTTTTTTCTATTCGAGTTCTTTTGTGCATATAATTATATAGCCGTGTCGATTTTGGTATCTTAAGGATTGATTTTTTTTTTTTTTTTCCGGGTTGGGTCGGGTATGGGTTGCTAACCCGTGACCCGACCCAACCCGACCCGATTACCCAACCCACAACCCGCCCAAAAATTCCAAAAAACGGTTTGGGTCGGGTTGGTTGGGGTTTTGCCCACCCCTATTTGGGACTTTTGAAGATTTTTATGGACTTTTTTAAAGTGATGGTTTATATGGATTTCATGGAATTTTTAGAGATTTGTATGGAATTAGTGGAACTATTTTGTAGTCTTTTATAAACTTTTATTTTAAAACTTTCTGGGACTTTTGTAGAATTTAAAAGACTTTTGAAGAATTTCATTTGAGATAGAATTTATGCGGATCTAATGCAATGTTATGAAATTATCATATATGAGGTGATGCTTCTCAATACCCCCTTCTACTTCATTTTCCCTCAAATATAATAAAAAAATATTTTAAAAAGAATAAAATTTTAAGACCTTAATTAAATAAATAATAATTATATACATAAAAAATAAATTTAATATTCAACATTATTAATATAATATACCTTTAAAAAATATATATTTAAATTTAATTATAAATTAGTCTATATAAAATTTATAATTTAATTAAAAATAAATATTTTTCAGAAAAAATGAATGAAAAAAGAAAAAAAAATTATAAGAATGCAATTTAATTCTTTCATAAACAATAAGAGAAAAAAAAAGAAAAATAGAAACTAATATAATCAATAGAAAAAAATAAATTTTAATCATAACTCTAATGTTCATAGAAGAGAAAAGAAAAGAGAAATATTGAAAAAAAAATACAATTAATTTCTTTGTTGTTTTATGTGAAAGTCTCCCAAAATCTTGTGATTAATGAGAGACAAATTTTGAAATTTTATTTTAGTACTTTCTGCTTAAAAGTTAGTACCATGGAGATTTTTATAAAAGTCTCTAAAAGTCGTAAAAATTTGAATACCATAAAACTTAGAGACTTCTAAAAAGTCTTAATTGAATACATCGGGACTTTTAGAGATTTTTTAAAAATTTATAAAAGTTTCAATTGAATATATTAATACTTTTAGAGAGTCTCCTAAAGTCTACATTAAATACCTATAAATTTTTTAAATCCCAAAAAGTCATTAAAAGTCACAATTAAATACTCCCCCCGAAATTAAACTCCACCGTATATTTTCTTTGTTTTACTAGTTGCTTTGGTTAATAGAATTTCAAGTTATGAATTTTATGTGATGAGATTCAAGATTTATTCACAAATAGCCAATTGGAACCGGTGCAAAGTAGGTAGCTTTATACTTGATATGTTGTGAAGTACTGTTCAAGAGGAGAATTTTTGGAGCTTTACCTTTGTTGTAGGATTGTGGTGGAAGAAGGGCATGTACATAATAATGGAGTCGGATTGGACTCGTATACTGATGATTGAAACATGTACATAGCTTTTATTTCTTCCAACTTTTGATAGTCCCTCATTCTGTGGATTGCTTCCAATGTCAAAACTGGTGGAGGAGAATTAAGTTAATGCTTTACCAACTTTCAAATATCATATTTAGACAGGAGAACAGCAAATAAGCCTCCTGGCACACACCTCACTGGAACAATTAATTGTTTAATGTACACATTCACCAAGTTTGAGAGTCAACTAATCATCGTAACTTAGGCTAGTCAAATTTCAATTAAAGCGGTGACCTATGCCCTACGAAAGCCTCCCCTCTCTCCTTTACCAAAAACCGCCTTTTGATCTTTACCTAAACTCCACCTTGAAAATTTAAGAAACTAATTTCACCAGCCCAAAGGGTGCCCACTTTGAGATGCTCTCCTCTTGTAAGTAGGAGTTGCTACAGGAAGGACACTTTGTTGAGTTGGTTAAATGTCATTTACTTGAGGTGCCCATATTTAGCGCTTGTTAGGATAAAATTTTATAATGTGATAGAAATGAGTGGTGGATAGTTGGGTAGTAGATGTGGGTCCTATAAAATGTATGGTTAAAATAATGTTTGACTTTAACTATTAATTGTAAATAATGTTTCCCAAATATGCACGTAATTAAGCATGTGTTTGGCCCCTATTTTTTAGGAAAAATTAGTTTTTGAATAGTGATTGATAAGAGAATGTGTGGTGGAAAAGTGATGAAATATTTTAGATTTTTGTGTAATATTATTTTATTTAGAGAATGTGTAATTGAAAATGAGTATCGGAGAAAAATGAATGGGAAAAAAGGAGAAAGAATGGAGCTCAAACATGGGCTAAGTTACATACTTTAATCTTTATGAGGATAATATTAACTAGTTGAGTGCCATCAAGATCTGTGATCTAGATCATTAATTGTTTATTGGTTATCGTCTCTGATCTTGTTCTAAATTGAGTTTGATAATATCCCACAACTACTCTCTTAATGCTTGTATATAACTGTTCAAAATTTCATGGATTCTAATGTTGGTATTTAATACATGCAATTTTTCCCGGAGCTGGAACAATTTAAAATCAGTCTAGACTTGGCTTAAGTGGAACCAATAATCGATACTTTTGGCGTTACCGTTATGGAGTTAGTCAGTAAGACTGTAAGAGGACTGAACTAAAATTGACATGGTGGTGACGGTGTTAAGATTTTCTCTTAAGATAACCTTTGGAAGTCAAAATTCGAATAAAGTTATTTGATTGGATCTTTCTTCAATATTTGAGGCGTACATATATGTTTGAACTTATCTGAATTAGAATTACAATCTCATGTAATTTATAGTACTTGTTTGTATACGCGATTTCATGTTAAGATGTGAAATAATAAAATAATCACAGTGGTGGTGATTGAGAAGGTTTTGTTTAATACTACTAAGAAGTAGAGGTCAAATGCATTTAAGTATAAACGCATGTCACATTTTTTGAATTTGACAATTGAATTTTTGGCATTAACATGTTGCATGAACTCAACTGAGCATCTAATAACAGCATATGTGCCAGGTTTTGGACGGGTGTTGACTCAAATAATTCTAAATAATTAAATCTATGCTTCGATGACACAACACTAGGTTTGTTTTCCTTAGGTGTAAAATGAATGCTTGATGAAGTATGGAATAGATGAAAATGTTGCCTTGGTTTACGAGATGATAAAGGTTCAAGAAATAACCAATTATAGAAGGTTGACTTGTAGAAAAGATGGCTTTTTGATGCAGGACGATAGTAGGATTAAGAATTACAGGAAGAAGCTGTGGAGTAGAAGTCGTGAAGAAAGGGGGGAGGAAGAAGAAGAAGGAGGAGGAGAAAAAACGGGCACAAGCCACTTTCAATTCATCATAATCATTAACTGTCTAATAACAATGAAGAAAACTATATAAATAGTAAAAACCTAATGGGTTTGGGCCAACTTACTACTACAAGCCCAATAATAATAATAGAACGTAAATAATAAAAATTCCATAAAAATGATGTCCGCATCAACTCTCTCGGGGTTAGGGATGGCAAAAAAGCTCGGCGGCTCGAGCTCGAGCTCGGCCACCGAGCCGGCCCGGCCCGTGTGGCTCGGGTTGGCCCGCAAAAAAAAAAAAATCAAAATTTGCCAACTTATTTCACTCATCATGAAACTAATAAACTAATTATAAGTGACAAATTTATCTCATAATGTATCACATAGATTATTTTGAAAAATGAGTGATATTTGTTTGTTTAATATTTATTGTATTATTAGTTTATTACTGTTTTCATTTCTCTAAAACTCTAAGTACCTAAATATTTAAAGTAAGCATTTTCTCATTTACACAAATGTTTATTATTCTATATTAAGTGTAATTATTAGTGATATATATTGCTTAATTACATTTAAAATTGAGTTAATTTCATAAATGGTTACTAAAATTTGTAAGAAAATTTAAATCGATCATTAAAAAGATTTTTTACTTTGTTATAATGGATAGTTACTCATTTATAAATCTAACATGTTATCCGACATAAGCCATAAGGTGCCACAAAAAAAAAAAAAAAAAAATCGAGCCGGCTCGGGCTCGGGTCAAAAGCTCAGGCCAAGCCTCATTTTTTTTGGCCGGGCTCGGCTCGAGCTTTTTTTTTCGGCTCGGCTCGTTGACATCCCTACCCGGGGTGGAAAAATTCGACCATGTCGAGTGGATAAACTTCAACCATGAGGGACGATCTTTCGTAAGAACCAGATATCGAAACTCAATAAATGATGTCAAGGCCAGTTGCAAATTGTCCCCGAGAATATGATCTGCATCAGGTGGAGCTACCCAACAAGTAAGGGAGCATCAAATTTCTCCATCATTGGTCAACATAATCTGTGTTCATCTAAAATAACATCAATTGTGTCTTTGTGTGCTGTAATAGATGGGATTGAAGTAGAAATATGAACATGGACAGGTTGGGGGTCCACAAAACTAAATAGAAAATGATCATCAAATGACTTGAATTGATGTTTGTAAGTATTGAAGTCCTCAATGTTTAAACTCGAGTGGTAGCCAAAATGTGAGAAAAGATCAATGACATGTGCATTTGGACCAACATGCTTCAAAATTTTAAAGATACCATCACTGTGAGCTTGCAATATAATATAATCCTCAATATTAAATTCAAAACGTCGTTTATGCAAATCAACTTGAAGTTTATATGGTGCATCACTTGCTTCAAATCGGTTATTGATCTCAATATGCAAAGCATAAAGATGATGTACAAATGCCTCAATTGATATTGACATACTAGCATGTGGGAGCATGGGAATAATATCTGAAGACTTCATATGCGCACAATCATGAATAAATTCAAAGGGACTCATACTTACTGACCGACTCACCAAATGTTTATATATGATTTGACTTGTAGGGACGATCAAATCCCAATTCCTAAGATTTTCCCTAAAAATGGCACGAGTGCGCAAATCAATAGTACATCTGGGTTGGATAAGGGTACGACATACAACACTTGACTGAGAGGTATCGGGAACAAGGGGTACAATACCTAAATTCATAAGAAACGTCTGAATACTACCCGAGGAGGTGTTCTCACTATCATCAAAGTCATCTGATTCTTCAAGTTTAGGTACATAGACTTGATCGTCTAATCGTTTATCTATTTTATCCTGCCGTTCGTCAATGACTAAGGTTCGACTAGGACATTTGGAAGAGATGTGGCCAAAGTCCTTACAGTTGAAGCACCCAAAGTCCTTACAGTTGAAGCACTGCAAGTGAGAAGAAGTCCTTGGAATTTCAGAAATTTTACCCTTATTTTTGAACACAGAATAAACATTTGTCAGGGAAGGTCTTCTAATAGACTTAAGAGGATGTGGCGTTGAGGATATTGGTTTATAGTTGTCACCACGCGTTTTATATGGAGAACCAATAATCAGCTCAAAATCTCGAGCTAAAGAGTAAGCCTGATCAAGAGTAGTGACACCCCTAAGGAAAATCTCACGCTTAAGATCATCTCTTAAACCTTGACTAAATCTACTCAAAGTCAAGGCCTCATCCTCAATGATATGACATCTCATTCGAAATTCCTCAAATTCAGCAATATACTCAGTCAGTAACCGATTCCCTTGTTTAAGGGCAGTCCATTGAGTAAAAACCTCAAAATCTAAGCACCCATTAAAAGTAGGAGCATCTACTTTATTGTTTCTAAAGAAACGCTCCTTATGACGTGGAAGAGAATGAGTATTGTAACGGTCATAACCTCGCTCTTGCTTACTAACCCAATCCCCATTCCTACGGTCGTGTCGAAAATATTTCTGATCACCTTGTCGACAACGATATTGTCTATTATAGGACACTTTAGAATTGTCCACATCAGTCGCAAGAAGGACTTGCTTAAAATTGTTCAAACTAGCAGATAGGCCCCTACTCTCTTCAAGAGTAGCGGTTATTTGGATTTGGATAGTTGATATTTGTCGGGTGAGCGCATCAAATTGTGAGGGGTCCAATGTTAAAGTACGGGAACTAGAAGTGACAAGACGACCACTATGCAACTGTATGCACTGTACTAGCAACTAAATGACGTGCAATGAAGAGATCAATGAACAATAAGTGCAAGCAACGACAAATAATAACTTGAGCATTTTTTTTTTAATTTTTAATTTTGGGATTAAATAAATCCAAATACTGCAAGCTAATATTGTTGATACATGTAAAATCACAAAGCAGAGATCAAATATGAGTAAAAAATCGGATCACATAAAATAAGGGGCAAAATGGGAATTGAACAAGTGTAGTGATTCGATCGTGTTAACCTTAGATAAAATTATGGGAATTTAACAAGTCAAGGTGTTCGGTCACATGAATTGTAGGTAAATTCGGAATAACAGCAACACAAAAATTTAATTGATGTAATTTTACAACGAAACAGTAATATAAACCAAAGATGAAGGAATAACAACGTCCATGTTGTCTGTCGAAGCAAATGAGCACCAAGTAATTGATTTTCAAAGACAAGAAACAGTAGCTCTCCCCTTTGTTTGCTGAAGTAATCGCGTCAATCAATGGATGAAAGAGATGTGTACTTACAAAATGTTAGAAGATTTCCTCTCCTTTTTATTTTTCACTCCTTTTTTTTCTCTGTTTTTTTTTCACTTTTTTTTTTAACTAAAATAAATTACACAGTATAAAAATCGAGACCCAAATCGAGGTCCGAAGTACGAAAAGTAAAATAAAATAAACAAATACTTTAATAGAGACCCAAAGAATACTAGCGATATATATATATATATACACAAAATGTTAGAAGATTTCCTCTCCTTTTTATTTTTCACTCCTTTTTTTTCTCTGTTTTTTTTTTCACTTTTTTTTTTAACTAAAATAAATTACACAGTATAAAAATCGAGACCCAAATCGAGGTTCGAAGTACGAAAAGTAAAATAAAATAAACAAATACTTTAATAGAGACCCAAAGAATACTAGCGATATATATATATATATATTTTTTTTTTAAAAAAAAAAAAATCACATCAAACAATTTTATATAATTGGGCCCAAATTACAAACAAGAAACCAAAATACCCCGATAATTGAGGCCCATTATCTAATCAATAGACACTAAAATTGAGGCCCAATATAAATTCAATTACCCACAAGCCAATCCTTGCACAGGTCCCGTTTTCTCGAGTTTGCTTCTGTGTAGCGATCACTGTCTTCTCCTCGTCTCTGCAATTCTTCTTTTTTTTTTTTTTTTTTTGTCTGGACGAGGGGATGGTGCGGCGGCTTAGGGATTTCGGCTAGTGGCGGGTTTTAGGGATGACAGTTGATTTCGACAACTGGGTTTTGCGACAGTGGATTTGGGGATAATGAAGATGGTGACTGATGTTTTTGCGGTTGTATGCGTCTATTGGTTGTGGATGGGGTATGGGGGTATTTTGTTGTGGGTTGTGATTTATTGAAATGTGCCGATTTGAACAGTGGCTGTGGTGTGTAGGAGATGACTGGTGGTGAAAATTGGGCGGTGGCTGAGAGTTTTAGGAAGCTGATTTTGGTTGGTGGCGGGGGTATTGCGCTGTGGTTTAGGAGGAAACAGGTTATCGTAACCAGTGTTTGTGAAAACCGGGAAGTTGAGAAAAATAACCAGGTTTTGTCTCTGATACCAATTTGATGCAGGACGATAGTAGGATTAAGAATTACAGGAAGAAGCTGTGGAGTAGAAGCTGTGAAGAAAGGGGGGAGGAAGAAGAAGAAGAAGAAGAAGAAGAAGAAGGAGAAAAAACGGGCACAAGCCACTTTCAATTCATCATAATCATCAACTGTCTAATAACAATGAAGAAAATAGTAAAAACTTAATGGGTTTGGGCCAACCCACTACTACAAGCCCAATAATAATAATAGAACGTAAATAATAAAAATTCCATAAAAATGATGTCCGCATCACTTTTATTTGAAAAACTGTTTATGAAGGTTTGTGATGAATAGTTAACAGGACTAGAATCATGCAAGGATTATTCTGGTGCTTGTTGATGATACAACGGAACTGTTACAGGACTAGACTATCTGGTTGTGGATAGAAAAAGGCGTGACTTTTGAGTAAAATTTTGAGAAATATATTACTTGATGCAATTGAGGCGAAAATATGTAATTTTACCCTACAACGTATTCATCATCGTTTTTGATCTTGTATTAGAATATGTTCATATCTTTGTTCTGATTGCAACATACTTCCAGGATCTATTGATCTTTCAGTTTCACTAAACAAAAATTTAACGAAGCAGAGGCCAAGTTTTTTCAGTGATTGTAATATCACTTGATGCACCTATTGTAGGAGACCTACAGATCTGCAACCCTGATATTATAGCATGATTTTGTTATTTATGTGCATTCATTGTTTATTAATATTCTGATGTAAACTTTTTTCTGCTCACCAGAGAACTTTCAAGGCTGGTAAACTAAATGAGAAGATTTTAAAGCTGTTCATATCAACTGGCAAAGAAGAAATCCGTTCTGTGATTGAGGCACTTAATAACCAACACATTCTGATTCCTGTCCTTCCCACTCGTAAATCATTCTGTAATTGAATTATGCTAATTGAGTTTGAATTCGTTCTCTCTACTAACTCCTTACTTCTTGTCAGGATGCTCTGAGAAATTCTGATGCTGCTTGTCCTTTAGTGATCCTGCGTCTTCACCAAGTACCTTTCTAAGGAACAGCCTGATCTTACTATTCGACTTTTTTCTAGATCAGAATCCTAAAAAATGTCTGAAATCAGCATTAACCATGATGAAGTGGATATTGTGATTGGTGCCCTTCAGTTAGATCTTACGTCATTCATGGAAGAGTGGAGACCAGTGTTCTCCCAGTTTCATCTAATAATTGTCCAAGATCCCGACCTAAAAGGAAAACTTGAGATTCCAGCAGGATTTAACTTCGATCTCTATACCAAGTCTGATATAGATGGTGTTGTGGGATTGTCGTCGAATGCTATTTCTTTTTCTGGCTACTCTTGCCGATACTTTGGCTATCTTATGTCCCACAAGAAATACATTATTGCCATTGATGATGACTGCGTCCCAGCTAAAGATAGTGCTGGGAATTTTGTTGATGCTGTTGCCCAGCATATCACCAACCTTTCAACCCCAGCTACACCTTTTTTCTTCAATACACTCTATGATCCTTTCTGCGAGGGTGCTGATTTTGTTCGTGGCTACCCATTTAGCTTGCGAAGTGGTGTGGATTGTGGTCTGTCATGTGGGCTGTGGCTGAATTTAGCTGACCTTGATGCACCAACACAAGCCCTGAAGCCAGAGCTAAGGAACAATCGGTATGTTGATGCTGTTCTTACAGTACCATTAAGGACCATGATGCCCATGAGTGGTATTAACATAGCTTTCAACCGTGAGTTGGTGGGGCCTGCTTTACTTCCGGCTTTTAGGTTGGCAAAGGAAGGAAACCTAAGGTGGGAGACAGTGGAAGACATATGGACAGGGATGTGTGTTAAGGTTGTCTGTGATCATCTGAGGCTTGGTGTGAAGAGTGGGCTTCCATATGTTTGGCGAAAGGAAAGAGGCAATGCCATTGAGAGTCTGAAGAAAGAATGGGAAGGGGTCAAGTTGATGGAGGACGTCGTTCCTTTCTTTCAATCATTGAGGTTGTCTACCTCAGCAGCTACTGCCGAGGATTGTGTCTCTGAGATTGCTGCAGCGGTGAAGCAAAAACTGGCACTGACAAATCCTGTTTTCGCTCGTGCTGCAGAAAATATGCTCGAGTGGGTCAAGGTTTGGAAGCGAGTACGAGCTCAGTAAAAGAACACTGTTTCTTGAAAGGTGGCAATAATTGTTTTTCTTTATTCTCATCTTTCCTCCCCGTGATGTCTTTAATCATCAACTAATTCATCGACAATTTTTCTTCTCTTCATTTTTTTTTTCTTTCTTTTCTGGAACAAAATATTGTAAGGGGGTGGATATAATAAATGTTAACTTTAGTACGGTTTATCAAGGGAAATTATGCTTTTGATCCTGATGTTGATTTCTAAACGGTTCGTGCGAAACGTATTGTGCAAATTTGATGCATACCAAAAACTCCAAGACCTTGCTTATCCTTAGGCCCAGGCTCCCTTCCCTTTATTTTTATTTTTCTTTACACAACTTATCTCAAGCCACTAAATGTTTCCTTTTTTTGTCATCCTTGTTCTCCCACCCCAACAAATATACAGTTCCTCCTCTCTATTTCCTGGTTTATGGCTTCTGGAATACGCGTTGTTTAGGACTTGAGCATGATAATTTTTTATCATCTGGCTCGAACAGCTGGTTTATAAGGATACCTATCCAAGACCTGAGATCTTTTGGTACGTGTATCAAGACCGTACATGTGTTTTGTGGGGGGTTTGAAATGAATTTTAAAATTTGGACTCCTAAATTATAGCAAATAATCATTTTTTTCCTCATTTATAAGAGTTTAATAGAACTAAATTTGTTAATTTAAAATCATCAATAAAATATTCAATATATATATATATATATATATTACAGTCAAATAGCAATGCGAAAATATTTTAAACGATTAGTTAAATATAACTCGTCATGCGGTTTTAGAGACAAAAAATATTAATCAATTTTGAATAGTCGAGTTGTTCAATAATTTCTTTTTCAAAAAATAATATGGTCAATCCATTCAATATTTATTGTGACAAAGTTTATCATAGATAAATCTTAATTAATTTCAAGTTGAAGAAACTTCTTTCCGTTGATACAATTGTAATCGATATGATATTTCACTTGTTTAACTTTTAACTGCTTTCCTAAATATTTCATTCCACAAGTACAAAATCAAACCAAGATTTTTGTTTCTATTCTACAATATGATTATAATATCTATGAAGGCAAATTTGTAGGAAAAAAGTGTCCAAATAGGAAAAATAAAATAAAAATAGTCAATGATTATCAATATTTCTAACTTAGATATAGTGGGAGAAGATTTCCTTCCATTACATGTGTATGGTAAATACACATCGCATTCATAATGAATTAAATTTCACATAAAATACGAAATAAACTTCTTATATGCAAAAATGGTTAAATTTTACACACTTTCTCACTTTGCACAAGACTCACAATCTTTTGAGAAAAAAAATTGTTATTGCAATAACAATAACGATATATTATGTAAGGTCATAAATATTTTCATAATGTAACAGTAAAATGGAAAAAAATAAATCACATAGTATTTAACCATATATTGCACCCAGTTACCCAATAGAAGGCACAAACTCACATTAATTAATAACATATATAAATTGAGAAAAGAAATTCAATCCCACACACAAATCAATGATCCGATCAACAGGATATTGAAAAAATATAATTGAATTTAAAGACACAACTATACACTAATTAATTAAATATAGAAATTCTATTAGTCAATGTAGTTAAAAAAATTAAGGTTAATAAATGATCGGATAAACAAAGATGTGTGTAATGATGCATAAATATATAATGAGGGGGTGTTACACAATGGAAGGAGTATTCTAAATCCAAACACGTATTCTATAATTTACGACATCCTTGTTGAAGAAGCCTCATTTGGAGCGGCTAAACAAGGGTGAACAAGTATAAACGACAATGAATTTTTAAAAGGGAACAATACATAACTCCTAATTTTAAAGTTCACATTTCATAAATAACAAACTAATTAAAATATTTCAAAAATTAGGTGATAAATAAATTTATTAAATATTGAAATGTAATATAATATACATTAATTATTTATATTAATGCCACATCACTACACCATCTTCCTTCCCCCAACTACACCACCTTTCCTCCACCGGAGACAACCATCTGCTCCGGCGATGTCTCCAGCGAACTTCCGACGACTTTCCGGTGGACTTTCGATGACTTTTCCGGTGAACACTCCGGAGCGGCCACTCCGGCAAATTAAAGATTTTCAAAAAATTAAAAATTGAAAATCACACCCACTCTTATGGATCCACCTACCACCACCCTAGCCCTGCCTCAACATCCTAAAAAAATTACTGAAAAAAATTTCAAGTCACTTTATATAATCAAGTCGCTGTCATGTCTCATATGTTACTAATTGTGACCAAGTGTGTACTCAATGTGATTAATTGTGACCAAATTCGTGTTAAATGTGACCGTCTGTGACCGAATGTGACTTGAATATAATCAAGTCACAATTGGTCACAACCAGTCACAGTACCCACATATTTGGTCACAAATGGTCACCACAATCAAATTCGCTTACACCACGGACCAGCACCACAATCCAGATTTAAGTAAGGGGTCTTCCTGTAAGTAGGCAGGAAGACTGAATTATACAGATTTGTTTAAGCTGCAATGGATTGTTTGGAATGAATGGAATATGCTCCACTTGGTTTGATTGGTGCGATTATGTAGGCAAAAGATGAAAAGTTTAGTTTTATAGTTCCTGAATTCTATAGTCTATTTTTGACTTCGAATTATATACCAGTTCTAAGTTTTTAATTTTGGGAGTGTGAGAATACAAGTGATTTGGTAAGGGAGATCGCTCCTACAGCACATATCATTGCACTACCAATGTACACAACCATCGTACACAGCATTGCACACAACACCACAATCGCAAACCACAAATCTGCAGCTCCGACCCCTCAAAATTGGTTACAATGAGTCACAATTAACCAGTTACAATCAGTCACAATCTGTCGCAAATAGTCACAACGAACTACCGGATAGTCAAATCGTGATCTGGTTATAGATCAAAAAAGGTTTGCCGACACCACCAACTCCGATCTAACACTAGAATTTTCGGCCGCTGAACCACCACGATTGGAGGGAATCAAGTTCCAAGTTATTTTTGGGACACGAACATTGGAGAAATCAGCATTAGCCTCCTATGTTGGAAAGCCAGCGCAAGTGCCAATCCTTACATTAGTTGCAGCTTCCAATACACAGCTAAAAACCACCACAGCTATTGACAAAACCACTGCCAGAAACCACCACAACCACCAAACACACCCACAACCTCACCAAACGCAGCAGAAGGATTTTGGCGGCCTCCTCCGCGTCCGTCACCGGAAACAACGCCATCTACAAATCCTTCAAGAGAAGCAACTTATTTCGATGGAAATTAGTTTTTTCTCACCAAGAATAGGCACCTACATAGAAGCGGACAGCAGAAGTTTCTGAATCTATCGGCGATAGACTATCGGATAGATAGAGGCGAAATATCGGAGAGGCGCTGCGATGGTAATGGTCAAGTAGGAGAGAAACGGTTTCGATTTTGGGAGCTTGTACACCCAGCAATGAATTACAGAGAGAGAGAGAGAGAGAGAGACGAGATATAGGGGGTGGGAACTGGGAAGAGACGATTGAGAGATTGGATTGAAAATTAGGTTTAATTAAGGTTTTAATTATTAATTTAATTAACACCTGATTTTTGAATTTGGAAATTTAAATACCTGGTTTTAGGTAATTTTCTATTTTTAAAATAAAGAAGGAAGCAACAAAATTTTTTTGGGCCCCTTAAAGAGTTGGGCCTGAGGCGACAACCTCTTGGACCTCTCCTCAGGTCCGGCTATGCGGGTATGGATACACTTCTCTTACCATCTAATTCCACGATGAAGTATTCGAAAATATAATACCACTGTTTTCCATACAAATTTAAGCTACAGTGTTGGATATTTTGCAAGGTCATGCATATCTTCTCAAGTCGTCTTTGAATTGCAGCATACATTTGATTGTAAATTACTTAGTTACTTCCCTTTACAAGTATGTGCATATCTTTTATTTTAGAATGATGAAAATGTAAAGTCTCCTAATTTTTAAATAAGTAAATAAAAAGCCCTAGCTATTGGGTTAATTACCCCAATAGTCACTGAACTTTGGTCAAAGTTTCCACTAGGTCACTGAACTTTAAAAACTACGTTATTAGTCACTGAATTTTCGAAAAATCACCCCATTGGTCACTGAACTTTAAAAATCACATCATTGGTCACTAAACTTTGCAAAACGTTTTCCAAATGGTCACTGAACCCAGTGACTATCTGTGAAACTTTTTGCAAAGTTCAGTGACTCCGTAGAAATCTTTTGCAAAGTTCAGTGACCAATGATGTGATTTTTAAAGTTCAGTGACCAATTGGGTGATTTTTCGAAAGTTCAGTGACTTGGTAGAAACTTTCGATAAAGTTCAGTGACTATTGAGGTAATTAACCCCCTAGCTATTCCCTAACTTTTAGGATGATTAAATCAAACTTAGGATAACATCTCCTAGAAAATAGATAATATAGTAAACTTCTAACGCTCCGGCCAAGCTGGTTCATCAATATCAAATAAACCAAGATTGGAACAAAATATTCAAACAAATGGTTTCGACATTTGCTTAGCAAACAAGTCCACAAGTTGGCAAAGCATTTAATTTTAATATAGTGGAAATTATACATTCACATAAATTTTAACTTCCCAATTTAAAAGGGGGGATTTGCTTAAAGAGCCTAGTCAACAATAGTTTTTGGTAAAATGACATCTATTGTTAAAAATATTATTTTTCTCTTACTATCTATATTTGCAAATTGTGTCCTGTATCTTCTAGTTGTTAGGTTGTTCATAGTTATATCTTACAATTCTTCCGTTTGGATCGTAGATTTTTAGAACTAATCCTGGGAATCTTAGTTTACTAGCATTATTTTAAATCTTTCAATATCTTCTCTTTCCTCGTGGTTCATTAATTAATCGTGACCACTATTTATACGATATCTTTTCAACTTTTCAATTTGTTTTAAATATTCTCTATATTTTGTTAATTTTTCAAAAGCTCTAGGTTGGTCTTCTTTAGTTATATATCTAAAAGAAATTCTTTCTGAAACTTCTCCTTCTGTATCTTCGTATTCAGTTATTATATCTTCAATCTTTTTTATTTTTTATAAGTTTCTACATGCTCAAATTTTATATTATGTTTACAAGTATAATCTATATCAAAATATATATTTTCAAGTTTTTCTTGACCAACAGGAAGTATATCTCCAGATTTTTCAACTATACGTAGTAAAAATGAAATATCTTTTCCATCTAAATATAATTTAAGACAACAATCATTGGATGTGGATGTTTGTGAAGTGTTCATAAAATTAATAGTATTTAAAACATAAGCATATAAAAGGATAAACTTATTGTACTTTCAATATCTAGATAAACATGAAATTTAATTCTGCAATAACTTCTTATATTGAGTGTAATTTCAATATATGAACTCATGTGATTAATACTAATTACTATTTCCACATTAACAACCGTTTCATATTTTTATCTATTCTTGATATGATGATTGGATTATCATGGTAAATGACTAGGGGCTAGAAATAACATTTAATTCTTGAGAGACTTGTCTTTGGATTATTGCGAACTTTTGACACTTGTCATATTTCTTTGCAAAATGTTGTGCGTCCTTTTCGAATGAGGGCCAATAATATCCTTGTCTTAACACCTTTTGGGCTAAGGACCATCTTCATAAGTGGTTGCCAAAGACACCTTCATGAATTTCTCAGAGCACATAGGTGGCTTGCTCTTTTCCTATGCATTGGAGTAAGGGTAAAGAAAAACCTCATTTGTATAGCACATCATCTTAAAAAATGAAATGAACTGCTCGTCTTCTGAGTTTTTGGCACCTTAGTAAAAAATTCAAAATCTTTACTACTGGCCAACTTTGAAAGAGCGTCGACATGAGCATCTCTGAGTGTGGTATTTGTACCAACTCAGATTTCTCAAAATCTAGAATGAACTTCATGATCAACTTCAAATAAGCAGTCATGGACTTGTCTCTAGCTAAGAAATTACCATGAAACTGGCTAACTACCAACTGAGAGTTACTAGACTTGCTACCGATTACCAGTCTCTTTGCTTGCATTTCTTTGGCCACTCTAAGGCCAGTTATGAGGGTCTCGTATTATGCTGCATTGTTTATGGCCTTGAAACTAAACCTCACGATATAATTAAGCTTATGTCTTTCTGGACTAACTAGGTCCACTCCTACTCCTGATCCATCATCTCCCGATGAGCCATCAACAAAAAAGTTCCAAGTGGTGGGTTCAGCGAGTTCCATCATCTCTTCCATTTCTAGAACATGGGTGAAATCTGCCATACTTGTCCTTTAATAGCGGCCTTTAGTTTGAACACAATATCAAACTCACTAAGTTCCACAGCCCATTTTAATAATCTTCCTGAGGTATCGGGCTTCTGCAGCACTTGCATGAAAGAGAATTTAGTCAACACGTATGTGGTGTAGGTTTGGAAATATGACATCAATTTTCGAGAAGCTATTACAAAGGATAGCGCTAGCTTTTCCATGTCTGGATAGCGTCTTTCTACAGCAAAAAAATGCTTTGCTTATGTAATAAACGAGCAGCTGGTGACCATCTTCCTCTCTTACGAGGACTAAACTGGCTGCGTTGAGGGCTTGCTGCTAGGTCTACAACGGTTCATCAACCTTAATGTCCTCAGGCTTTTCACCATCATATTGTCCACATATATCTCAATTGTCTTTGCAATGAGGTCAACGAACATCTTGTTGACAAGTATTTAATAAGTGGCCTTTGCATTTTTCAACTCAAAGGACATGACCTTGTAGCAATAAAGACCGTTGTCCATCATGAATTACGTATGCTCTTCACCAACTGAGAACATCGGAATCTGGTGTATCCAGAGTAGGCATCCATAAAGCTAAAAAGTTTGTGTCCTACTGTTTAGTCTACTAATTGATCTATTTGAGAAAATGGAAAGCTATCCTTGGGGTAAGCTTGATTTAGGTTTGAGGAATCCAAACATAATCTCAACTTGCCATTGTGCTCTTTGACCAGGACATGGTTAGAAACCCACTTTAGATACATTGATTCCCGGATCAAATTATTTACTTCATCCTTTAAAGCTTTATATCTCTCTAGATTGATGGCTCTTCTTTTCTGTCCATAAGCTGTAGCCCTAAGATCAATTTTCAAGTAGTGGCAACTGACTTTGGGACCAATACAAACCATGCCTTCATGCTTCCAAGCGAAGACGTGCAGGTTTTGACGCAAGAAATTTTCAACTTTTTCTTGGCCTCTAGTAGTAGATATTTTCCAACCAGCAGGCATTTGGAGGGATTTTGGAGATCAACTTGGAAACTCTCCAATTCCTCTACTGAGATTGTTTGAGGCTCATAAAGTCATAATCAATTATGTGAGGTTTAGTTCCTCCAAATCAGCTACTTTTTTAGCAACTCTCCCTTTTTCAGGGGACACCTGCATTTCTGGGACAACCTTTTTTTCAAAGATGTTTATGACTACAAGGATTGCCTCTTGTTCAGAGACGTCCATCATTTCAACATCTATCCTTTGTCTAGGGTTTCGCCCTTGTGTAGGGATGTCGTCCATGTCAGCGTCTGTTAGGATTACGTTGACACTCCTGGGTTCCGCTTTCCTAATGGAATTCGAATAGCATTCCCTTGCGCTCCTTTGGTCACCTCTGATCATGGCGATGCCATTTTTCGTTGGGAATTTCATACATAAATTGTGAATGGATATAACGACACATAAATCCTTTAATGTCGGCCTTCCCAACATTCTATGGTAGGCAGATAGGTTATATACCACAAAACATTCTATAAAATTATGAGAAGTTAAGGGCGTTGTTCCCATTTCTATTGCTAGAGAGATTTTACCCCTTAGGATGATATTGTCGTCAGTGAAACCATACAAGGGTGAATTCATTGGGGTCAGCTCGTAGTCAACTTCCATTTTATCAAATGTTGCTTCAAAGATGATGTTGATACAACTTTCATTATCCACTAGCATTCCTTTCAAACCATTGTGGGCTACAATGACCATCACCATTAGGGCATCACAATGTGGGTAATGCACACTAACTATGTCGTCTTGGGAGAAGGTGATGGTTTGAACCCTTCTCTCGATAGAAGGTCGGTTGTTGCTTACTACGAAGCTCACCATGGCGGTGGTCCTTTGCTTCTTTTGCATAATTCTTTTGGGAGTTTCTAGATTCTCCCTATAACATATGTGCTTCCAAAAAATGTATCAATTTCTCTGATGGGTTCACGAACATATCCGTTGGGGGCTTCTTCTCTGCCTTTAACACCATCATTTTTTTTTCTTGAAGGACATTTTCTCTATTAGGGCGCCTCAACTTATTATTCTTGGGTTGTTGGTTCTGCCTAGGAAGAGCATATCTTTTGAGATGCCTATTTCTTCATTGATTATTGTTCTGGAGATGCATGCAATATCTCTGTACCCAGCATTGTTATTGCAATGGGAGTGGTGGCATGTACAATAGATGGGCACTTCGTCCCTATTTCTAAGTTTAACACCTTGTCCCCAACTTCTCCCTTTTTGGAGAAAATATTGGTGGGGTCTGCCTTGGTACACTTCAGTACCAAGATTTATTTAATCGTAAGCCAAATTAGGCACTTTATTTAAAGATGCTACAGTAAAGACATGTCCTGAATTGAGAGGGGTCGTCTATCTGACCTGGTGATCCATCAAATGTGAGGTTGGCCCTCTTCCTATTTGTCTTTGAGGAGGTGAGAGTCCTTAGTTTGCCCTATTTCCACGATCTCTCAATTTTTCATTGATGATCTCACGCCTTATCTTTTTCAGTAACCAAAAGAGAGAGTTCATGTCTAGTAATCTCCTCAAGGATGTCAAAGCTTTCCTATTTGTTACTTGTACACAGTAGGTCATCTCATCAATAAAATAGGACAAAAAGATTTTCAACGTCTCGCCTTGTAGTCTTTCATGTCTTGTAAGTGTTGTATTTGCCCTTTACCCTCTTTAGTGGTTGCAAAGCGCTTAAGGAAAGTCTTCTTGAAGTCTGGCCAACTTCGGATGCTTCCTTCCGGAAGCTGGGTGTACCATACTTTAGCCTCTCACCTAGGGTTAAGTGGAATGTTCTACACTTCATGGCGGGGGTGGCTCCTCTCAGACTTATGTGATTTTTGAAGCTATTGAGATACTTCACAAGGTCGTCTCTTCCATCACATTTGGGGATCTTAGGAAGCGTGAAGTGGTTCAGTACAGGGGCATTCCCAATCCCTTGGAGAAATGGTAAGTTGTCATCATCATCATCAAGATCACAGGACATTTGTGAACCATCTGAATTTTCATCTTCCTCATTGGTTCCTAACATGTTCCGCTCTCATCTCTCACCTATTTTTAGGGAAGGATTCCGATGCACTTCGTTATAATCTGGTTCATGCCTTTCAAATTAGAAAAGTTCACGCTGTCTATTTCTAGGTACACGAGGAGGTTAAGCTTGTCTATTCTAGGCGGCCCTGGGCTCAACTGTCAAAGACACTTACCGACCTTTGGGGCATGTGCTCCTGATTGACTTTGGAGGAAATTTGCATAGGACTTAAGTAGGTTGGTCAGTGAAATAGTTGGTGGATGTATCAACCCCAACTTTCCCTTTCTAGAGAGCTTATTTCCTTGCATAGCATGGATAGTCAGCCAGTTGGCTTTAGACATCTTCTTCGTCGTTGTAGTAATCTCCTTGTGAAGGGCCATGGAATGTATTTCCTTAGGCTACATATAGAGGTACTAGGTATCGTCATTGGCCCTGTATGCTCCTTAACAGTTCATGCATAACTAGGTTCTGTTGGGTTATGTCTCTTATATTTGTGGTCATTATGGCCACCTCCCAAGTGAGTTGGTGGCTATCCTAGACCTACCTCGTCTATGATGTTAGTGAGGTCTATGGTAAGTTGTCGGGAAATCATGCGAGAGTTTCCCTTCTTCAGGGTGTTCTCTAGCCTTTCGAGGTACAGATCCTTCATTGTTTGAACTTATGACGATAAACCTTTTTTGGACAAATGATATTCCCAAACTATCTTCCAATCGAACAGTTTATCTTAGCTTTTTCAACGTTTCTTTCTTCTAGAACACTCATTCTTTCAAAGGTTTGAAAATCACTTCACTGTAAGAATTATTTTCAACTGACTTTTTCCCATCGTTTTCGTGGATAAAATGTGTGGATTTCCACATACGGTACCAATCCGTTGACCCCGAAAAATAAAATGCAAATGTGGACAACAGATGTTAAGTCCACTTATACCAACTCAAACAAATTTTGGCACATTTTGATCGGATGACCGGTGAGAGAGAGAGAATGCGTAAACGCTGGAGATGCTTAATGGCGCGAGGTAAAAGTGTTTGATCATCGACGATAGTAACTAAGATGATTGCTCTAACAAATAATCACTAATAACGTGCCAATAACTTAGGATCGCACTAACAAATATAGACCAAGCAAGACGTTTTCTTTGGTAGTTTCTTGTATCTTAGAATCAGTCTTCAAATCACCATCCAAAAGTCATTACAATTTAGAAAGACCACATATTTATAGGGTTCTGGCCGACGTGGTGTTCGTTGGATCAAAATCACGTGGCTTCATCTCCTACTGAAGCCTCATATTACTGAGTCCTTCATACATTATATACATTGACAACGTGTCGGCCCCCCTATACATTAGACTGACACACTTGACATTCTTTATTACAAACGTTACATCAATCATTCCTAAAGATTGTCTACAGATCTTATAAGAGACAACCTTCAGCTTCAGGGACTTCGAATGAACTAAGGGCTTCTGCCGGAGGGAGCTTCGTATTGGTGGTCTTTTGTGTGAATAGCTTCGGCTTCTTCATTAATTTCTTATGCAGCGCTCAGGCTTACAGCTTCAGCCATTCGGCAGTGCTTCAACACATGTGCTTCAGCCTTTGTTTGACTTATTTGCATTTAATCACTTGGGTCTTTGTTGACTTTTCTTTCCATGTGGACTACAACCTGACAATTTGACTGGAGTCTCGATGGCGAGGCGTAACACAAGGCATTTTCCATCTTCCATAGAATAGTGTATTTATCCATACAACGTAATGTGCACATCACATGTTTAAAAACCCAAGATCCGGAGAAGTCTTACGATATTTTGTTCTAATGAATACATGAAACATTTTGCACTTAATAATGAACCATGATATCCATTCGTGTTCTATTATGCATAATCTATGACAAGAATTATGGGCAATTATTTCGAGTTCTATGCTTTGACATGTTACTATTATTGGATAGAATTTTTGGTATTATTACAATGCTATTTTTTTTTGAAACCCGATTGTGTTGTAATTCTGAATTGCTATATATTGTGTACACATTTTAACCAATTTTCCTCAAGCTATTGTATCTTTGAAAATTAAAATCCTTTTTTTTTTTTCCTAAATGCTCAGGCTACCCAAAATGCCTAATCTACTGCATGCATATGAACCCCCAAACCATTCTCTAAATTTTTTGTACATGAATATGTTCAAAGAATATATAAAAGTAAGGCTTCTATGTTCATCTCTTAGAAGTATATTTCACATATTTCCAACATATTGGTTATAGTATACATTATTGTTGACCTATGGTTGACTTTGATCTTAAAGTTTTGATCATAACAAATATATTAATTTTGTTTATTAACAATTGAATTTAAGTGATCATAGTCTTCAAAGCATTCAAATATAAATTAATCGATCATCGTCAAAAGATCAAAATCAAGACCATCATTACAAATCGGACTAGAAAAGAAGGTCAAGATCAAAGATAAGTCTTCTAAACATTCAAGACAAAAGCTCAAAAATCAAAATTTAAGACGAGCCTAAGAGTCGAACTGCAAAAAAATATCAAAGATTAGGCTTTTCAGAACAAATGTAAATGTACTAAAACCAAAATCTTTAGCAATGAATGATAAAAATTCAAAAACTATTTTATGCACCAAAAAGTATTTTGATATTATTTGCATAAAATGTTTTGATTTCAACATAGACATTGTAAATTAAACCTGAAAAATTAACTGAAAGTGCTTTCAAAAAGTTCAAGTTTTTTCAAACATTCGAATTGGACCAAATGGGGTCAAATAAAAAAATTGGTATGGTGAACCAATTAACCGGCCAGACCAACCGAACTAGGTTGACCGACGATTGATCGAAAGTATAACGGTTCAAAATTTGACTGTTTTGACTTCTGATCCTTTTGTCCAATGACTATATTTTGAATCATTCGAACTTTTACCGGTTGACGGATCTATCATTTGAACTTACAGATTTTTTTTTTTCAAATTGACCTCTATAAATAGGTTCTCTTTTACAATCAATGTAAGATCCTTCAAGTGCATTGAATAGAGAAATATTTGAGTAAATTTTTTAACTTTCATTGTATTTATTTATTTCTTCTACATCTTTATATTGAAAAAACTTGAATTGATTGAATCAAAATTTTAAAGTATCATATTTGTCAAAGTTTCTCATCAACACTTGAGTTGTTATTCATTGAAGTGTTAGTCTCTCTCGATACTTAATTTATTGTTATCATTCTTAGAGTAATTTAGAATAATCACAAAAGCAAATCTCTTTTGTGTTAAATATTTCTAATTCCATACAAGTCTAGTACACTTGAATTGAAATTTATTTTCCATGGAATGATAACTCTTCTTATCACTTTTATAATTATCGGTCTAAAACTCGCTACATGGATTATTTAGAAAGCTTAAGGGAGACACGTCCGCACATAAGGTTGATTAAAGAATATATACACTAAAACACGATTCTGTACGCTTACGGGGTTTCGCTCGATCAAAGAGCTAGATTATATGTCAAAACCATTAAAAAAAAAACACACACACACACAAAATATAGTTCGGAAGGTGTATTTCAACCTTTCTAGGTTAGTTTTTCCAGTTAAATTTACAGAGACTTAAAACCAAATTAAAAAAATAAATTATTTAATGCAAAAGATAATCGTAAACAAGTGAAAAAAAAAATAGGTCCATGTATAAAATTAAATTATTTTTCATGAATGCCTACAAAACAAGCGTAACGAATGTCCTTTTGATCTCATACTTGTAAGGAGATGGACTATATTGCAACTAAGGAGATGTTTCAAGACAATATAGCAAATTTAGTGTAACTTTAAGATTATGGAATACAATTGTCTTCAGAAAATATATGTAGTCCAAGTGAGAGATTGTTGGGATATTATTTCCTACGATGGACTCATATTTTTAATTAAAAATTGTTGCATGAGCTATCTAATTAAATAGAGTCAATGTAAGTGATTTAGTTAATAGGCCCTAGCAGCATCTATAGGGTATGAGCTTTGCAATGTACAGTTACTCATTATTAGAGTAATTATGGTTAAAGAGACTCTAATTAAAATATAGTATATAAGGAACTTTAAGGGTTATGGTCCACATGGCTAATCATTCAAGATTGTACATCTCCCCATCCCTCATCAATGAGAGAGAACCCATTGAAATACCGTGATTAGTCTGTGGAAGACCTCAAACCCCATTGATTCATCACCATGGATTCATATATGTTTTCTCTTCTCTATTAAATTCTTGATAATTTGACATGAAACCCTTGGCATGTATGATAGATTGAACATATGGTTTTATTAGTTTATTTGAAAATCAAGATCCAACACTTTAAACTCTATCAAGTTAGATTTTTTATTTGACAACTTCTCAAGTGATACGGCCATAGTGTTATCTTATGATATCACATGATTCAATTTAAACATAGAGGATATTACTTGAAATTAATAACTTTATCCAATGTTCATAAGAGCATCTTCAAGGAACTTTTTTAAAGTGAAATGATCTCTACTTTAGGGAGTTAACTTTTGAAATTATGCCTCAAAAGAATCTTCAAATAATATTTTAAAATAGAGAGTGAGCTTGACTCTCCAAATTTGAATAGCCAAACTTACTCTCCATAATTAAATGCATTTAAAATATTCCAATTTTCAATTCTCTATGTTTTTTACCCAACTAGATAATAAGTACAAAGAATATAGAGGAAAATAATATAATAATTTGGAGTAAAGTTGGTGAAAATAGAAGGTATGGAAAAATAATAAATATATTTAGGGAGTAATAAAATTAAATGTTAAAAATAAAGGAATTGCTGGAGTATTTAAATATATTTACTCATTAAATTGTAAAATATATTTTAAAAAAATACAAAGTCTCTTTAAACTACTTTTAACTCTTCAAATAATTGAGGCGATTGAGGAACCTTTATCAAGGGTATTAAAACAATAAGCAAAGTTGGACCAAAAAACAAAGACTAGCATATCTGACGTGAACATGGGAGCGGGATCAGCGTGGAAATCATGAAATTAGTCTGAAACGTCGGGAAAGTCCAAATTCAGATTGTAGACGGTAGAATCCTGACCCGAGCCTCACGAACCAAGAACTTAAGATATATTAAACCTTAGACCCATTGATATACGGAAACAAGAACCATGATTTGCAAACGTCACAAATGGTGCATAATCCTTTGATAAGTTTTAAGAGTTGAACGCTACAAATATTAAATCGATATTTGATAAGTTCTAATGTTCATTTAAGAACAAGAAGAGAGAGAAATCTCATTAATTCATAATCAAAAGTCTTTATATATATATATATATATATATATATATAATTAAGGAAATAAACCTATTTACACTAAAACCAAATTAATGTAGTTAAAACAGAAAATAACTCTAAATATTACAAAAAATTGTATTTTAGTCAAACTAGGAAACTCTAGAAAATTGAAAATTTTCCGCCAACTTTCTCTCGGCATGTTTTTGTACGAATTCAAGCCCAAAAGTAGCATGCGTTTGTGTAGCCTTGTGCAGAATTTCGTGACGATTCCGAATTATACTCACAGGCGAAGATCCGACAACCAAACTGAAAGTTATGTCCGTTTTCATCCACACTGCTCGTTTGTTACTTAAACTGAGTTGATCCATTTGGGTTTTCTTCCAAGCCCACATGAAACTTGTACTTTGACATATTTTCTTCAACCCCACGTGCCTCGTTTCCCGAGCATGCATTTGTATGGATTTTATTAACCCCTTGAAGAGTCAAACTTGTCGTTAACCACTCTCCGTCAATCATCAAATTCTATATAGTTTTTTGGCCATCCCAGATCATATCAATATCCCTTGGTTTATTTGAAGAGATTAAGGAACCTTTATAGATGATATTAAAATCGTAAGCAAAGTTCGACGTGTAGAACGAGAACTAGCATATCCCATGGTTTACGTTTAGTCATATTATACAAGTGGGAATGTGTAATGGCCGAAAAAGTAATTTTTTTGAACACCAACCTGATATCACTAGCATATCATTTCCAATACGACCACGCTACTCGTATAGAAGGGCTTGACAATCTTGTTGACAAGATGAAGATGTTTTTTTTAAAGTTAAAAAAACATAAATGAAAACCCAAAATGACGAATGATTTCTCACACATTTTTTCCCAAAACATTTAGCCTAGAAACAAGTTGTCGTTTCGTCGACCGACAGTCCTCAAAACCTCCGACTTGTGCTACCCTGTCGAAGAAGAAATAAACCCCAATCTATTTACCCTTAAAATAGAGAACGGGTTTTGAAAACATCTCCGTTATGATTAGTCCGAATTTGTAGATCGACAAACAATTTGTGAGCTGCAAAATTCTAGCCACTGTGAAGTCTAAGTCGAAGAACATGTCCACTGAGAGTAAGCAAATGTTGTGGTTGTTGCTCTATTTTTTATGCCTGCGATTTTGTAAAAGTTGTATCGTTGCTACCGTTTCCAACGTAAGAACTGTGTACAAGTCACCAACTTGAGGTTTATACTTGGATTTTTAAAATGTTGGTAAGAATTATACTGACATCTTTGGGTTTTTACTAGCTGGAATGAAATTTTTGGGTTTTTATAGATTTTTGGGTTTTTCATAGCTGGAAACTAATTTGAGCACATAGTCTATTGCTTTGTATTTTTTGGGGTTTTTCTTCATATAATCTAATTTTAGCTTTGTATTTTGCTTTGCATTTTTGGTTTTTAACTTGCTGGTGAGAATGATATGAATTTCAGCTTCATTTTTGTTTGCTTGATTGCATCATCCATGCCACAATGGTAAATATTTTGACAGTTTCTTTATGAGTACATAATCTATTGCTTTGTATTTTTGGGTTTTTTCTTTCTATAATCTAGTTTTAGCTTTGTATTTTGCTTTATAGTTTTGGTTTTTAACTTGCTGGCATCTAAATTGGTGAGAATGATATGAATTTCAACTTCATTTTTGTTTGCTTGATTGCATAATCCGTACTACAATGGGAAACATTTTGACAGTTTCTTTATGGTTTAATTATATGTTAGAATGGTCGGGAAGAATTTCGGAATTTGCCAAAGTTGTAGAGGCAAATGTCACTTATTCGCTAAATGCCCAATTAAATGACAATGCCCATTGTGTAAGAATGGATTTCAGAAGTGTTTTGAGGTCAAAAAGTTGACTGCTAATGAAGGGAGATTATTCAAATGTTGCAGTCATAAATGCGGTTATTGGGGGTGGGTTGTAGAAGCATAGTCAAGCGATGAATCCAGTAATGAAAGCTCTACTTCAGTTACAATTGCGACCAAAGAAGCAGTTGAAGATATGTCCCACATGTTCGAATCTCAGACTTGACTAACCAAACAAGCAGACTTGAAATATCTGTAATTGTGACAATCCACAGGGGCAAAGGAAGCTCGGAAGGGATTGCAAAATGAAAGGAGCTAACTTGATTTCTAGTTAATTCGTTGAACGTGTTATGTACTAAATTATCTAATGGCTTTATTTTAATTTTCTTCGTGTCAGCAAAGTATGTAGCTGTTAGGGGATTATGGATGAAAACAATGTACTTTTATTGTTTTTCTTATGCTAATGTTAGTTTGTTGTTTATGTTAATTCCATTTGATAAGTTTTTCCGACAATGAATTAGGGGTTGGAACTACACCCACTTCCTACGACAATATCATATATTCAACATATTCTTCCATACCCTAATAGGCTTATTCAAATACAGTGTTAACAAAATGTCTGAGGCATAGACAGTGAAAAATGACCAACATTAAAATAACAGAAATTACATCAAAATGAATTCACTGTTATCACTTGCAATAGAAAATGTTTGATATGTGTCAATGACAAATAAATTTGTTTCCAGACTTTGAAGTCTAACACAAAAATGCTATTTGCAAATGATACAATGAAATCTTCAAAATAACAGGAACACTACTTCAATTGAATGTACGGAAGCTTTGTAATATCTACGATACGACTTCAATTCAATCCTGTTAAGTAGTATCAGGAAAATAGTTAATGCATGGACATCTGCACATTTTCATAATACGTGGTCAATGGGTGATTTGTTTTAATACATAATCCCGAAAACCAAGCACTACATCTGCACATAACAAAGTACCAAGAAGAAGAATGCGGAAGTACTAAAAAATAGCATAAGCTACAGATGTGTCAAGTTCACATTAGAATGTGAATACGTGAAGTCAAACTAGAGAACAAGAACATTTATTCACAAGCTAAAATAAGCGTCATTGAATGACAGATAAAGCATGGTGTATTCAGGAAAACACTCTTGTTGTTATAATATGCAAGAGTTTAATACTGCCAACATGAAAACGCAGGAAACAGATTCTTATATTTCACCATGAATGCGGGACACATGTATCTTCCCTCCATGCTTCACAGTTTTTATGTGTTTCTAATTGAGACAAAATTCATCTGCGAATAATATCATAAAATAAATGCCATTTCCACTTTGATAGATACCAAAGCAATCCTTTAAACAGAAAACGGACAACATTCAGTCTAAACCAATTCTTATTATGATCACTATTTCAGAGGTCAAATAGAAAAACAAAAATATACTATAGAGAAAAACATTTTCATAACATATGGTCTATTTTGTATGTTCTTTTTTAATTTTGATACACACCTTGAAACAAGCCAAAAAAAAAAGGAAAGGGAAGTAAAATAAAATAAGTCAGATTTACCTACTGTCTCAACTACATAGGTTGTCCATCAAACATAAAAAACGTGTGCTACCTCGATCAAGCAAATGTGGATAGTAGAACAGAAAGTCATGACCTATAATATAAATTGAACTTTCATCAGTGTATATATGAAACTATCCAAATGAATTACAAATCTGTAATGAATGTGAACCTACCTTGCGAATTGTATATGACATTTGTTGACGACGAATTAATCAAATTGGAAGATTGTAAGTGTTGAGGGTATGATAACGATGTCGGCATGACATATTGTGGTAATGGGAATGGTGTCGAAAGTGAGAACTGTGAAATGTAACTTGTAGAAAAATGGAAAATTGTTGTTTTATAGTTTTTGGCTGAGGTTCAAGTTCACCCGCACGCATATTACTATGCTTTAATGTCGATCTCTTTTGTTTATCAGAGGTCAAACTTGTCTGCATGCCCATCATATGAAATGAATTTGCATTAACAATAATTTTCAATTTATAGTATTTAGGTTCACTATACATGTACCTTCTTTGAGGTCGACTTTAACGGTCTTTTTCATCGAAGGTTTTTTTGGCGTGCCTTTTCTTCGGGACGATGTCAGATACATTACATTCTGGCTCATAATATTTTGTGAATCACTATACATAGCAGCCAACTAATTACATTGATATGATATGCAATACTTTCACAAATCAACTTTGTCAACACTAGCTCCTTAGATTGTAGTCCTATCTATTCTATTATGACATGAGTCCAGACTTCGTCATCTGCAGCAAGTTCTGCCACCACGGCAAAAGCCTAACACATACCGTTGTATCTCAATTGTTTGGAGAACTAACCAATCCGTCATAGTTGGCTGCGACCCTGGAATGTGCTCTACTAACATCTCTTCTCCAAAGTCTCAAAATGTACCGTTCTGGAAGTGATGTTATGTCATTATAGGTCAACACATTAATGGATGCCTATATATTATTCCTCTAAACTTGACCAAGTGGCATCTGCAACTAATTTTGCAGCCCTCTTTTCGAAATGTAACATTGAACGATTTCTTCTTCCGACATTGTTCATATACAACATCCTCACGTACATTGTCCCCAAAAGTCATTCTGAAGAAAATATGATATCGCATTAAACCTTTTCCATGAACTTTGCTTGAACTTCTCTAAATTTTGAAACGGTGTATACTGACTGAAACTTCTTCCCCATGTCATAAGTTGTTGCACACGGTACCATTTGGGAAAATGATCTAAAATCAACTTGGAACTCCTTCTCAACCTTATTTCATAGTACCCGTTCATATTGATCGACGAACTGTTTCAAAAATGTTTTCGAATGAACATCTGTCAAAAAGTGCATTCATACTTTCGTTTCTTTGCATTGTTGACATCCCTGCCTAAAAAGTTATTTTCAAAAAACAAGGGACCCAACGTCCTCTATTATCATAAAGGCCTGACAACCAAGTGTTATATTGCAATCTGTATGACTCGATCATCATTATCTAACCTCCTTCAAATTCTGCAATAGTCTGGTAATCATAAACCAGTCTGTGAATAGTCGAAAATATCGAACCCTTATCCACGTGATAGCCAAACCTCTCGGGTAAATTCTTCAATATATACCACAAGCACCATATGTGCTTCATATTTGGAAATACGATTTGAATTGCATTCTGCATCGCTCTATCTTGATTAGTAATTATTCTATGTGGAGCTTGACTAGGTATGCACTGCAGCCATTCTGTGAATAGCCACACAAAAGAGTTTGTGTCCTCGTTCGACACCAAACCACAACCAAGCAGTGTTTATTGTCCGTGATGATTTATGCCAACAAAATGGGCGAACGACATGTCATATTTATTGGTTAGGTAGGTGGTATCAAATGTAACAACATCCCCAAACTCTTTAAATGCTTGCCCAGACCTACCGAAAATACATTCGTTAGATGCGAATCGTCATCTAAATCCATGCTAAAGTAAAAACCCGGACACGTTAACTGCATTTTTCGAAAAGTAGGATTGTATTGCTATCGCGTCTCCTGCTCCAAGTCGTAATCACCTAACTTGTTCAATATAGTTTCAACAATCCTTTTTTATGCAAGTCATATTCTCATAACCACCTATTTTCACCACTACTGAGTTGTAGGATTTGTGCAACGGAATGCCGGCTAGATCATTAACTTTTAGCGTCCTCTTCACATGCGCACTCAGTTCTCGATTACAACGGTATAACCTAGACTTCGTAGGACTTGTTCTATGATTGTGCTCTAGATGAACTGTGTTGATTCTCCAGAGCCATGAATATCCGAAGATGTAGATATTCTAGCTCTACAACCCGTTTGAATTGTCAGGTGTGGCTTGAAAGACCGCTTTTAGTAGAACTTCTTTTGCCTTTCCGACTGCATGTCAAAGTCAGATATTTTAAAACTTCGTCTTCATCCTTCTTTGAATTTCATTTCCTAACTAGAAAACCAACAACATAGGCGTATCTTTTATAGAAATCCCACATTTCATTTTCATCATTGAACGTCATTCCTACCCCAGGCACAATACTACAATCCCCTTGTACAATCTCAGCTTCCTCTTGGTTCATATTATCTTCCGTGTTCTCATTGTCTGAATCTACCAAAATATCATCATCCACTTCATCCATGATTTGTTCAACTGTGAAAAATACAAGCATTCTAGTTCATCAATACAAATACACACTGATATAAAGCATTAATTTCAATGTAGATGCATGGATTTGTTTAGCCGTCTTTCCTTCTCAAGAGCCGAAATTCAATTGCAGAATGAGTTAATTAAAAATATCAAATCTGACATTTCACTTATATTTAACGTTTGGAAGCATGATCTGTGTTCCAAATTTGATTACCCCAATGTGAGGGAAAACATAAAATTGCAGAGTTTCAACTCATTTTGCAATTTAATTTTGGATTATGCATAACCCATATCATACAAATTCAAAAATTTGAACAATGTACTAAACCACAAAAATACGAACAATGTACTACACCCATGTAATGGGTCGGATTATAGACGAAGCTAGAAGCTAGATTGAAAGTTGATGGACGTGAAGCTGAGATGAAAGAAGATGGACCTTCATGTTCAGTGGAAGACGGAGACGGGCCTGAACGAAGCTGGGCTAACTGATTGGGGCCGTTCACACGAAACTGGGGTTTATGGGCCGGACAAGCGAGGCTTGAGCGATAACAAAATGAAGCAAAAGATGAGGTTTCACGCTCTTTGATGCTCAAATGGAAGATGGATTCTGATGGCAGTGTTGAAATTTGTCGCCGGTGACCAAGCTGAAGGTTTGGGGAGTGTTGAATGTAAAATCAATTGTGTTGAATACGGGAGTGTTGAATTTTGGGAGGTTGGGGAAAATCAATCGTGTTGAATGTTGGGAAAAAACATATGGGTCCCTTGAGAGAATACAATTGTTTTGTTTGTCTTCTCTTTTTTAATTTCACTAGCTTAATTGTTCATTCCATTTCCCATGCGTGGACATGCTGGATCAACTTTTTTCAAAATTCAGTCATCCTTATTGTCAACTTCTTACGTACAACCAGCTTAATTGTTTCCCATAAAGCTTATTGTAAGGGTTGCCTTTACAGGGGCTTTACAGAGATTTGAAAGAGGTGATGTGTCAGTGATGAAAGAAAAAAGAAAAAGAAAAATGGAAGAAAATGAAAATGAATAACCCGATTCGCTTGTTATAATGAATGTAAATATATTTATAAATTCATTAAATTTCTTATGTATTTTTCTTAACGTTTGGGTCATTATGGGATGCTAAACAAAATCAAAATATTGCATTTTTAATACTATTTTGAAGTGCTCAAGGCCTGATTTTCCACATTGTTAACGACGTACACAATAACCAGTCGTAGCAAATGCTACGCCGTCAAAATAGACATCTCCAAATTAGTATTTCGAGAATTTCAATAACATGCGAACTTTAAAATTCTTCGATGATCGTACGCTAGTTGAATCCATAAATTGCCTATATCATCTCGAAACGAGTTTCGAGAATTATAACATAGATATATCGAATCGTCTAAATAAATATTGAAAATAGTTAATATGCGTCAAACATGCATGTTAAAAAGAGGCATGTAACTCGTCTTTTTTTTTTTTAATATTAATTATTTTATTAATATTTATTATTTTTGCGGGAAAAATTCCTCAATATAATATATATCATTTTATTAGGAAATTTTACATGGGTTATGATGTAAAAAGAAATTTCTGATGTAAAATGAGGTCACTTAAAAAAGTAAATTTTAAAAATTTTCTAAATGATTGAGGGATGATATTTTACACTAATGTAAAAAAATTGACTTAATGTCTAAAGAGGCGTCATTTAAATTTTTTTTATTAGGAAATCTCCTAAATGACGTCAAAAATTGATTGAGGGGAAAAAGTAACATTAATGTAAAAACAAATCCTAAAAATGATCTATTTTTTTTAAGGAATTTTTATATTCGAGAGGAAAAAATAGTATAACAATTCACACTCCATATAAAGTAATAAAAACTTTATTTGGAACTTTTACGTTTGAATTTTTTTTTTCTTTGACGTTATAACCAATGTAAAATTTTCTAATAAAATGACGTAAATTATATTGAAAAATTTGTTGCGTAAAAGTAATAAACATTTATGGAACAATTGAAAAAAATTTAAAGAAAATACGAGTTATACTACTCTTTTTAACACTCATGTTTGATGCACATTTAACTATAATCGATATTTATTTAGACTATTCGACATGTCTATGTGTAGTTCTTGAAACTATTTTCAAGATGACATAAACTATATATGAATTCAACTAGCGGACAATTGTCGAATTTTTTTTAAAATTAACATGTTATCTAAATACTAGTTTGTAATGACCTACTTTGATGTATAATAACATTTGTTACGGTTGACCGTTTCGTACATTGTTAACAACGTAAAAAATATACTTAACGCTTCAAAATGATACTAAGAGTGCAATATTTTAACTTTGTTTGATATTACATAATGATATTGAAAATTAAGATAAAAACATAAGAAATTTATAGAATTTATAAACATTTTTACCTCCTTTTTTTTTTTTTGGATCAAAATACAATAAAGCTGCTTGCACGGGACCACATGTAGCACAATATGTGGCCTTGTGCAAGGAGCACTTGGTCGACTGTAGACTTGGAGCCGAAACGACTTGGGCCGGCGGCACTGATCAAGTATTTCACTGTTTCAAGCATTTCTAGGGAGAATGTAGTACAAGTTAAATTTGATTTTGTACAGTTTTTGTAGGAAGAGATAGAGATACATGGTCTGGCGGTGGAGGAAGAAAGCAGAAGAATCAAGAAAGTAGAATTTTTATAATGATGAGTGGTGGGGATTAGGGAATCAATTAAGATAGGATTTTGATTGATAAATAATTATTATTTTATATGATTTCACTTTTAATTATTTTACTATATTTCAACAAATTAATTCACTTTGTTTGGCTTGGATTGCAATAACACGTCTAAATCTCGTTTGAAGTATGATCTATTAGTGCATTTACATGTATATTGAAAATTCTTTAATATTATTTAATTAAATATTAATAAACGATCTTGCTTTTACGATCGCTGATTGTTGATGTTGACCGGTCAACATCCGTCTGAACTGAACTTCAACATTCGGTCCGTCCCTGTTAATTGTAGTCGAACTGCACCACATTCTAGGCTCTTCTTGCACTATATATACGAGGAGTAAATCTTTAGAAAAATCAATCCTTACATCTACACAATAATTTGTAATACTCTATTATTGATATTAATAAAATCTCATTTTCTGTCTGTGATATAATTTTACCACGTAAATCTTGTGTTTTTTGTAATTGTTATTTTTATATATTCATATTATTCTCGCAAGTGGCATCAATTCGGTACATAATTCTTAATAGTAATAAATTAAATAACATAAAATATAAGAAGAGATATAGCCCTTGTTTGTTATCCATTGTTTCAAACATTGTTTGTTACAGTAAATAATCTTCACTACATATTCACTCAATAAAATGTTCTATATACAAATCAATAAAATTACTTTACTTTTCAGCCACACATTCTCCAAGAAATGCTATTGCCGGCCAATTAAAAATGATGGCTATAAATTGGTGAAGAAAATTTCTCGAATATAAATTTTCAAAGGAATCATCTGAGTATTGCCGGCCAATTACTCTACTTTCGAAAGGGACGAAAGATAAATAAATATTGAATTTATTTATTTTTAAAAAAAAACTCAAATGGCATGAGATTAGAGTATCTTTCTATATTTTAAAAAATATAAAAAGTCTTGCCCGCCAAAGATTCTCCTCTTGTACGTTAGCAGTTAGGCATCGGATACAACTAATGCCAGATCAATTTTCAGTCTCTAGCAGATTAAGGTACAAAAGTTATTGCACATTGTGCAACACTCCTTTCTCTGGCACTAAGTATTCTCTCTCACTAGTTGTATTTAATAAGCATTTGCACTTTCCACATTATCATCACCTCTCTCTCCCTCTCTCTCTAAAGAAATCAATGGCTGTCAATCTTCATTACCTTCATTTTCCAGACCAGATCCTTCAAACTAAATTCCAAAGCAAACAATTTAAACCCATAATGCGTTCAAAAACAAATGGTATAACTTATATAGACGAAAAAAGTGTACATATTGTGTATATGTGTGCTTTATTTGTTGTTTGGTTTGTGTATGTGCAGGGCGTTGTGTGGTAAGTTGCTTGAGTTCGAGTAATGGGAGACGGTCAGGTGGTGGGTCTCTGGACGACGGCGTACAGAATCTGGAAGAGAAACGCCGGGCTGAGCTGTCGGCCGGTATTGCCTCTGGTAAATTCACTGTCAAAAAAATGAGGTACATTCTGCATATCCACGTTCGAAATGGTACCTTATCGTATGTAGCTTTGTCGCAATTCTGTTGAACTGAGCTAATACAGGGATAACTGGTATAGAGAGGAACAGAGGAAGGTACAATTATTGAAAAGCATAGAGTACTACGTTGTAGTATTGTACCTTGTGGTTTATTGGTTGCATTCTATAAAAATAGAAGAAGAAATAGTTTATACAGTGTACTTGACGTCAATTTATCTTTTGGGCTTTGGTAATAAGGGAAAGGTACAACTTTTTATGCTACTATTGATTGAAAGTTGTGAACCAGGACCTCTACAATGAAAAGGATAAACTGAGTGATAGAAATTTTTACCAAATGAGAGTATTATAATTTCCTTCGAGGTACGTAGGGAATTCTTGTTCTGAAGATAGTGTAAGTAGCATATTGTGTTATTTGGTCCATGTTAGGAAGATCAGGACTGGCACCAAATACTACAAGGTATTAGGTTATTATAGTTCTCCATTCTACACGGATATATCATTCACTCTTAGCCTATGTTTAGCCTATGTTTATAAACACTCGAGATACTTTTATCCAAACATTTAGAGGAATCCACAAGTGGTACCCACTTATTCATTACTCATTTCTATTTATTTATTATTTAAATAATTTATAAATACTTCCCAGACATCAATTATCAGTTCTACATTAGTTGATGCATATAATAACTTGCATAAAGAACTATCACCTCTCTGAATGTTGTTTATTAATTTATGAGTCCTTATATATTATTATTTTTGTGTATTTAGTTAATTAATGTAAAATATTTCATTGACATAAAGTCAATTTACTTTCCCTCTTAGCCTATGTTTGGATCATGCTTGTAAACTGCTTATAAACACTCAAGTCACTCTTCATCCACACATTTCGAGGATTCCATAAGTAGTACTCACTTATCCACCACACGTTTTTATCTTTTTGTAATTTAAATCATGTAAGTATAAAAATACTTTTATAACAGGTCATGGAAGCTATCATTGTGTTTTTTCAAGTTTTATTTATTAGAAATTAATAAAATCGGCATTGATGAGATTTATGGGTGACTGTCTTTGTTACTGATAGTGAAAAGGATCACTACAATTGTCCTCTATCTAGTCAATATTTATATTATGATCTGGATAAATAATTTGTCAATTTAATAATGAATGTTAAAATATTTTGATATGCTGAATCATTTTCTTCATGGTTACTGGCATCTTTGTTGTGGCTGATAGCTTTCCATCGCAACTGAGAAATAACCTGTTAAAATTGGGCATTCCTGAAGTGGTTGTTGAATCCTTGCTCAAATGGACGGGCAGCCTTGAGGATTATCCGAGAATTCCAGAGGCAAAAGGATCAATTAGTGCCCTTCAGAATGAAGCTTTCTTCCTAGCCCTGTATGAGCTTTACCTAACTTATGGTGGAATATTTAGGTTAACATTTGGTCCTAAGGTTCGTTTTCTTTTACTTTGTTCCCCTTTCTTTATGATGTTCACGTTTGACCAATCATTCTTGTGGCTGTCCTGCAGTCCTTTTTAATTGTTTCAGATCCTTCAATCGCAAAACATATATTGAAGGACAATCCAAAAGCTTTTTCAAAGGTAAACCAAATGGGGCAAGAATATTTTTCCTGCTTTCTTCCTATTATCAACTAGGTTTCATGATCAAGAACAATGTCAGTTGATTTCATCTGCACAATTGTAATAGTAGAGTTAATTGCTTTAAACTGTGACAGGGTATTTTAGCTGAAATTTTGGATTTTGTTATGGGGAAGGGGCTTATCCCTGCTGATGGAGAAATTTGGCGGCGTAGGCGACGGGCTGTAGTCCCAGCATTGCATCAAAAGGTAGTATTTCGACTGTTGCAAGATTTCATTCATGTTTCTGATTTCATTTTCAGTTTTCTGACTTGGACTACAAACTTTGTCTATGAGAGAGAAAGCTAAACTTAAAATGCTTGACCAGCCAATCAACATCCTTCTTCTTCTGTTACTGACATATCTACAAAATTGCATACTGTAGTTTGTGACGGCAATGATTAGCCTTTTTGGAGAATCAACAGATAGGCTGTGTAAAAAGCTTGACGATGCTGCATCTGATGGTGAGGATGTGGAGATGGAGTCCCTTTTCTCGCGCTTGACATTGGATATAATTGGGAAAGCAGTATTCAATTATGATTTTGATTCTTTAAAAGTTGATACTGGAATAGTAGAGGTACCACCTTTGGCTTTTTATCTTTTCCAGTTTTTAAACTAATGACTGCTTGAGTACCATTCATTCATAATGATTCTTCAAGAAGCTCTAATGCTTGGCAAATTGCATTTTTCTATGATTTTTGGCTAGATCAGGCTGTGTATACTGTGTTACGAGAAGCAGAAGACCGGAGTGTTGCACCAATCCCATTTTGGGAGATTCCTATATGGAAAGACATTTCTCCAAAGCTAAAAAAGGTGAATGCGGCCCTGAAGCTGATTAACGATACACTAGACGATCTGATTGCAATCTGCAAGGTGAAGATTTTACATTTTGCGGGCTGTATTGCGAGAATTGTTGTTCATTGATATTGTGAAGGGAATTAGGAAGAAAAAGTTGGAATGGCGCGATGATATAATACAGAATAAGTGACAACAAACCTCTAGGATGATTATTCAACAACTTGAAAATGAAGAATTTAGAAAGTAATATACACCTTAGATAAGCTTCGATGAGTAAACCGTAATTCTAATTAAAAGCCGACATTCACCTACAGTGATTTGGTAGAGTGCCTTTTTTTTCTTTTTAAATTTATTACGTTTGCTGGGAAAAGGGAGGTGGGGGGCTTACATTTTTCTTTTGCCAGTTTGTATACAATACGCTCGCTTTTGTCTGGTCTGTTAAATTTGTTTATATCTATTCTTCTTATTACTTTGCAGAGAATGGTAGATGATGAAGAGCTGAATTTTCACGAGGAATATATGAATGAACAAGATCCTAGTATTCTCCATTTCCTGTTAGCATCTGGGGATGATGTATGGAATCAATTATATCTTTTGGATATCCGTTATTGTGAAATGAATTTGCTGGAAAGGTGCTAATGCAGAAATTTTTAGGTCTCAAGCAAACAACTCCGTGATGATCTGATGACAATGCTTATAGCTGGACATGAAACATCTGCTGCAGTGCTGACATGGACCTTTTATCTTCTTGCGAAGGTATTTTTTGAAAAACTTGGACCTAAGCTTTTACATACTTCTATATATAACTGATGAAACTTCCCTTGTAACGAACGCATAGAATATCTGTAATAATATTATTAACTATGTAATGTTGACTACTAGACCTATCTTTTAATGATTATGTTGGCAATAGTCCATAAAAAGGAGGTTTATTCAGGAGCCAGGGCTGACACAATGGAATGTTTCTGTATGGACATATATTTATTCATCCATCCGTCCATCCATCAATATACCTATTGTCTATGTCTACTTGCATATTCATTAATGTATGTGCATATATGTGATGCTTTTGGCATGTACATATCTAATATTTACATTTTCAGAGTTTGGCCTAAGGATATTGCTTTCTCTTTTGTTCTATCAACTTGCAGGAACCTAGTGTCATGTCCAAGCTTCAAAATGAGGTGGGTTGAAGCTATTTTCATTTCCATAACATTGATCGTTAGTCTTTATCTGGATGTGATAAAGGTAATTACTACCTTCTTGTTAAAACTACTATTTTAGGTTGATTCAGTTCTAGGCGATCGGTTTCCAACCATTGAAGACATGAAGAAGCTCAAATATACAACTCGAGTAATTAATGAAGTGAGAAAAGTAACTCTGCAATCTATATAGAACCTTTCCTGTAAATTCCGCAGGTCTAACATCTTTATGGTTAACATTTTGTTTTCCCACTTTACAGTCTTTGAGACTCTATCCGCAGCCACCTGTTCTAATTCGCCGTTCTATGGAGGATGACTTACTTGGAGAGTACCCTATTAAAAGGTTAAAGTCAAAATAAACAAAAACAGTCATGACATCTAACTTATGCATGCATATATATCTGTCAAACTGTTTGATGTATGATAAAATTGTTCCCATGCTTAAAACACACAGAAATACTGACGATGAGTATTTTTTTTTCCTTCTCTTTGTTTATCATATAAAACTTGAAACTGTAAATATATATTGGGGTTTGCCAATTAAGTTGGATATAACCTCGCTGTAGTAGAATAATGACCTGTCAGGACAATGGTCAAATTTTTTCTTCTTGTTTATGCATGTCTAGTTCAATCTTGAACCTGGATGCAAGACAAATTTGTGTTTAAACAGAGTACAAATAAAATATATATTTTCAGTGTGAGAATGACATTAGTTTGTGAAGTTCTCCGTATTACACCTGTTGAAGAATGAAAACTTGTGATTCTGCAAAAGTCTTTTAAAAGACTCTGTCTTAGAGTTTGAGCATCCATCTTCAGAACAGTGCTTTACCCCGAGATTTCCAGTAACATGCTTTAGCAGCCATGTGAAGATTCAAGTCAGGAGGCAAATTTTTCTTCTGTTTCTCCACTGGTCTGATATGGCTGAATTTTTTTACATTGACCAGTAAATATGATTAGCAAGACGCTGATGAATATTTAATAAAAGTAGACTTCGTGTTGAGCTGTGTCAGGTGAGAAACAGAGAAGGAATATTCAGTGGATTTCTTTGACATTGTGTTTAGGAGAAAATAGGGATTTACCTTCCACCGAATATAAAAACCTTAAGAGCTGCCTAACTGACTGACGTCCAAAATAGATTAATAAAGGTAAGGACCCTCTGCTCAGGTTTCTAAAATCAATAGAAATACTGGAAGAAATATAATTAGAAGGCGAGGGTTCAAGGTTACTTCTTAATGCAGTATCAGTAATGCTTTGGCTTTCCAAAAGGTTCGGTTGGTCAAAAAGTCATTATCAAATCCCTGCTTAGATAGCAAAATTCGGTATTATCTTGTGTTTATTCTATGAACTGGTAATGTTTAGGCAGTCTGACGATTATTAGGAAATTTGAATTCAAGAATTGTACTTGTTTCTTGGACAAGAAAAATTTCTTATTCACCGTAATAGTCACTTTTTGTAAGTTATTCAGGAAGACACAAGTCATCAAGTTTATATCACAGTTGGCTCTTCAAACTGGATCTACTCAGAAATTAGAGGGCATAAATGGTGCCTGATAGGAAATATATCATTAGCTTATGCTTCTTACTCTAGAGATGGCTCTTATCTGATGTAACTGTTTTTTTAATTAGATTTAAATTGATAAGATGAATAATTAGCTTGTTTGGAAGTGACATTCATCTGCAACTGATTAAAAAGGAATTGAACCATCCAATGGACAAGTGATAAGTTGTAGCTGGGTATAGCTGTCTTATTTTCTTGCTTCTTTGTAATGTTTTCAAGCTTAATAAGATAAATAAACCTCTTCACAGTTATTGTTTCGTTTTGGCAGGGGTGAAGATATTTTTATCTCTGTGTGGAATCTGCATCGAAGTCCTAGCCATTGGGAAGACCCTGACAAATTCAATCCTGAAAGATGGCCTCTTGATGGACCTAATCCAAATGAGACAAACCAGAATTTCAGGTTTTATATTCTAAATTTCCAGTTACTAGAGTGGAATCACATTCAATATTTCCCCTCCTCACTTCTGGAAAAATGGATACTAACTTCAATTCCTAACGTTGCACTTGAAACTATTACATGATATCTCTAAGGCATGGTTAATATACAACCAATTACGTAAAGTACCCCACCTTCGTAAGAAAGTCGTTAAGAGGGAAGATTTAATATATCTTGTAATTCACTTAAATTACCCATTCGTTTTCTAGAAATTTAGTTCTAGACATAAATAGTGACTGTTATAACTAAAACATCTAACGTCAGTGATTTATATATGTCCTTTGAGATCATAGTCAACTACAGACAATAAACCAAAAACTATAGCAATCTTACTGGTGTTCTAACATTAGTTAAAGAATTATCAAATCCTCTTTTGGGAAAACTGCTGAGAGTCACTTCCAGCTTTAGTTCTTGACGTATATCTTTGATCTGGAATCAAATATTCTTTGGTAATTTTTGTTGCATACGTGGATGTATGCATTCAAGTTGCTAGTAAACTGCCTTAAATTTGGCTCATAATAGTTAATTCCCCTATTCCATTTGCTCTAAAGTGTAGAGCACCCCAGTTAATATAATAAGCATGCAGTTACAGTGTCTGAAACACTCCAGGAACAGATTTGCAACTTGCCAAAACACAAGGACTCAACTTCCGTTTACTTAATGTTATTTTCCTTCTGATAGCTGTGTGTTGTGGCAATCATTTTCTCCCCATTGCTGTATAAGCTCACAAAGTACTCTACATTAATCTTGCTGTTACAGTTACCTTCCTTTCGGTGGAGGACCAAGAAAATGTATTGGAGACATGTTTGCTACATTTGAGGTAAATATTTTAGATGGAATTTTTATAATTCTTTGTCCAAGTGCTGATATACTCTACTGATCTGCAAAATATTGACAGAAAGTTTCTGATTTTATCGAAAATGTGTTTGGGTTGGGTGAAAATAGCTATCTATTTGTTACATGAAATGTCAATCTGTTCTTTTCTAATTTTCAGACAGTCGGAGCAGTGGCAATGCTTGTTCGTAGATTTGACTTCCAAATGGCCCTCGGAGCACCTCCTGTAAGCAACTGGTTAATGTTAGGCCCTGTTTGCCCCCATTAAAATTTTAATACATTTTTCTCTCTTCTTTTTAACCACACATTTCTCCAATATAATAATATTACACTTAAACAGAATTTTCCTTCGTTTTCAACCACCCATTCTCAAAAAAACACTTCCAAAAATTAAAATCTCAAATAATGGGGGCCAAACGAGGGCTTAATGTTATTTTCATGACTAATTAGTTAACAATATAAAACCCTCAACTACTCAGATTCAACAACAATAAACTAAGCTTTCTTCTCGATTAATTTGAGGTCAACTATATGACTTATTTTTCACGACTCCAATCAATATCTATATCTATAGAAGCATCCAATGAAATCAAATCTTGCGACCAAATTAAGACATTTTAGTTTTATTGGATTTACCTCTCCCTCTTTTAAACTATTTTACGGGAGCACATCGCTCTTCTAAGCGAGAGCTTTTTAAATCTACACCTTTGAGATTTGCCCCTATGAATCTGAGTCAACGTTCTTGTTCATGAAAATATTTTTCGAATTAAAACCATCTAAGTGTACGGTTTGTTAACAAGTAATAAAGTGGATTTTGAGTCCAAGTATCATCCCACAGAGATTGACTAGTTCGATTTTAATTATCACAACCTTAACCGAAGAATAATATCTTATGTTTGTTCTACATCTGCAATAATGAGTAAATTAACTAAATCAAAGACGAATTATACTAAATGCAAATTAATGTATTTAATAAATGACAAACGCACTAGGATCCCGAATTCCCATGCAATAATCCCTTTTAACCTTAGTTTTACACTTTGACAACAAGATTGAATTTGACGAATCAATATTCCTATTTTATTTAACAATCTCTCTCAAATAATGTTAAACCTACTCTTATATATGACCCAACTATATTTATATGATAGATGCGAACATAAAAAAGTGTGTGAATTTTTATGAACACTTAAAGATTTACATAGAGTATAGCGGTATATTTCTATCCCCTATCGGATCTTATGACAAGTTATATATGTTGAACCTATTTCCCATCTTTTGAATGCATAACATAGGCCACCACATTCACACAACTACCGTGCACAATAATTGTGGAGAAAATAAAATCATATAAATAATTCAATATTCGAAAACGTGTTTTTAATGTCAAGTATGTAAAAATAAAGATTAAAAATTCATATTAAATGGTTCATCGTTCTTCTAATATAAAGAAAAAGTAGCCTAACACGTTATGAGAAAGAAAACAAAAGAAAAATTAAAGAATTGATATCACCCAAATCTTTGAGTCTTGGAATCGATCTTCGTGTTTCTTTCCTCCTTTTATGCTCCCAAAATCTCTTAGAATTAGGAAACCAGATTTTCATTCCCGATTTGGCCTGGGCGAGAGCCCAGTATAAAATCGGGCGGCCGCCTAGGCATAACAAATGGCTCCTGTTATTGAAGTTTATGGTTAGGCGACTGCCCAACCAATATAACTGGGCGGCTGCCCAGTTATAAAATCTTCACGAATTTCCCTTTCAGCCATTTTCTTCATTCTTTTTTCCATCTTGGTCCTCCACATCAAATTAATTCAACTTTTAGTGCTTCAACTTCAACTCAAATGCTTGTTAGTCCCCAAACTTCCATGCATTGGCCAATTGATCCTTCTTTCTTTTCCAATTGTTTAGAAACGGGTCCAAAACTGAAATAAGATAAAATTAACCCAAATTAAGTAAAATCCAATACTAAAACGACACAAAAAACCAACTAATATAACCCGAATAAGTGCAAAAAAATGCACTTATCAGCTTTTTTTAATTCATCCTCAAAATTGGTGTGACACCTCTACTTGTTGGAATATATTTTTGTATCTTATTTCATTTGTTGTAATAAACTCGTACATGCATACTGATTTACACTATCATCATCTTATAGACATTTTATCTTTTAGAAGACCAAACTTGACATTTAGTACTACTGCGACAATGCACAGATGGTCCATTTTGTGGACTTCATTTGAACTTGTAGGCTTCTCTTGATCAAATAGATCCATGTAGCACTTATAATGCTGTAGAAAAAAAAAAAAATATCCTTCCCCTTGACACCCTATTCAAGTCATTACTTATTAATAATCATTATTGTGTGATAATCGTAAGTGTACGATATCAATTAAGCAAGTAGTCAAGTATACCTAAAGAGTCCGGATTATCATTCCATGGAGACTAATTTTCAAAATATCGTTTTAAATAACCATACCTCTTATTTAATGAAAACGATGTATCAAGCAAAGTTTTGATTAAACTAATATTAACTAAGGAAAATAAAAGCAATTAAACGATCAAATCTGATGGTTAAAGCATTGAAACTCATAATTTGTTGTAGTTATTACCTTAAATCTCGCCTTTCAAGTTCTATTTCTAAAGTTGTACTTGGTTGAATTCATAATAAAATTAATTTACCTCTCTCGAGTTCAAAACAATCCTACCTTGTTGAGTCAATTTTCTATATCTTTATGTTAATCAGAATAAACCTCAGCTAAACACATTTAATCATATAGGAAACTCAACTCAATGCCGCAGCGATAATAAAAATATATCTCTATCTTTTACTCAATTGTTGGATTTTACCATATAGTTTTTTTTTTTTTACTCACCTCTCGACTTGTTACAACCCACAAATCATGAATTATGGTCAAGTAATTCTAACACGAAGAAAATAAGTAAAATCAATACATAAATCAATTAACTATGCAAATCTTGAGATATGAAATTAAAGATTCAAATTTATGTTACATTGTTCGTCTCAACTAATGGTTTAATTACACATCACAAAGGAAGAAAAATACAAAAAGGTATTGGAATACTCCACTGGGTGGACTGAGGTTTCAAAACTGCATTCACCCCTGCAACGTTTAGTCTGTTGCTCCAAGTACTTCCAAGTCCGGGTTTTACATACGATGACAACATTTACATTAAATTAAGTAGAAATTCACTCATTTTATAAATATAAATAAAGTTTATAAGAGCGTCAAACACACTTTTCAACCATACCTACAATTATCCTTTGGGACAACAAGACGCTATGTGGTCACTTCAGTCTATTAGAGATGGCCATGTATTTAAATCATATAAATCTTGTCTTCAACATGCACTCTCACTTATAGGTGGGGTTCATTTTTTCCCGTCTCATTCTTGTTTCTGCAATGATTAAAAGGGTATTCTATGTATTTTATCTTAGTTCTATCGAACCTAAAGACTTCGAATGATTTAGGCTCAAAAGTTTTAATTTAATTCTTGAGATCCAGGGTTCTGGATTAATTTACCTTAAGGATGACAGTTCTCTAATGTATAACAACTGCTTTACAGGTTGAAATGACTACAGGAGCAACAATTCACACAACCAAGGGTTTGAATATGACAGTTACAAGAAGGAGAAGACCTCCTATCATTCCAAATTTGGAGCCAACAGTCCAAGTAGGTTCATCGCTGAACATTCCAGAGGTGAAAACAGTTTTAGGTCAGAACGACGAAGTTTCCTCTGCCTGTTCCTAGTTAATTGATACGGTGTTTCCATATGCTTATCCTGCAACATTATGTTATTAAGAAGAAAAAGGTAGTTGAGATGCAATATCTGTTGAGTTTTCATTTTCCATAACATGTGCATACAAATGTACCATAATTCCTGTAATGATATTTAAACAGAAGAGTAAAATCCAGTGCATCACTTGCCCAGTCCTTTGCTTCAATCCCCTGTCCAATTCTCTACACATTGATTAGACTTATCTTACTTATCAAGATAGAGCAGATTACAATTATTTGGCTATAGAAAGATACTGTGTTCAATAGTCCCTAATAAATACAGAGAATTCATTTATCTGAAGTTCATCTTGAAAGGGAAAATATTCCAGGTATAAAGTGTTTGTAAGTTTTTAATAAACTACTGTGATAGTTGGAATGTTTACTTATCTAGTTGAAATGTGTCAGTCAATTAGTCAAACTTTATAGCTACTTTCTTGAATTAGAATACGTACTAAAGTTGAGATTTATGGTCTTGAAGAGGAGTAAGCTTATTCACTTGGAATATGAGCTAACGAAGGTGACTCCTAGTTTAGTCGTTACTGAGGATCGTGTATGTTTGCTCATTTAGGAAATATATTGAACAAGGTAACTCCGCTCAATTGAGTAGAGGTATTAGGTTCATGATAGCTTGTTCACCGGAAGCAACACAACCCCAAGTCGAATAATATATTAGGATTCGAGTTAGCCTATTCACTTGACGAATATGCTGAACAAGTATTTCCAAGATAACTTAATCCACAATTTAAAAAATGTGGGAAATATGTTATCCCACAATTTTCACTGGGTTCTGAGTTGAAGTCGATTTTTTTTTTCTCTCACAATCCATCTGAAGTTAACAAATTGTTTATCGTGCATATGCTTATTGTACCTTATATCGTAAATCACAAATTATTCTTATGTTCCATTCCACCAACCACATTTACTAGAATATAGGCGCATATATATCACACACGTTACACATTGAAATCATTTGTATTTGTTTTGATTCAATGGACTTGAAAATAAATTACATAATACTGAACTCAAAAAATTAAAAACACAAAATCTATCGTTAACCAAAAATCGTGGCTGTGCAAAATCTCATTGGCAGATAATCTTCTTCTCTTCTTCCTTCTCTTTCTCTCTTTTAAGTTAGGTGGCTATTAAATCTCTCTCTCGCCCTCTTTCCTTCTCCAACAGTCATGAATATGCCCTCCGTTAATGCTTTCACTTAAGTCTGTAAGTACTTTGCGCAACTTCAAAAGCTAAATCATGTAGTGTAGGGTTTTGGCATAGGCAAACCCTTGACAATTCCGCACAACGGTGTACTGTCAGGAAGGTCGTATTCATCACGAAGAGAGCGCTCAGCTGCTGCCCGAGATACTGCCTTTCAAGAGTCAGTGATCTTAAGCTCCACATTCCAGCATTGTCTAGTGTAGTCATAATGGCTGCCCAGCTCTTTGGATAGACATGGATTGTGTTCCTACTTATTGCATCCAAAAGATTGTAATTCTTCCTCTTATCTGGTGTCCATCTGCCTGGTTCAATCCTGTTGCATCCATGCATTGCGTTAGTGTTTATGTTATAAGGTGGATCGGACAACACTGGAAGTACTAATGAAGAAAAAGGAGCTTAATTCATGTTGTTGTATTGTATTGTTTAGGCTTGTCTAGTTTTGCATATCAAACATGGATCTAGTGTAGGATCATATGTGAAGCTATATGGGAAGAAAAAGAAAATTCTTTCATTTTGAAATTTTAATGTAAGAGCCCCTAGATTGCCTCGTGTTTTCAGGAGTTAGTGCTCTGTAGTAGCAAATGTTCACATTAATTTCTACTTAGAAATGCATATATGAAGAGGTTAATCTGAAGAAATTGAATGCTGTAATGAAATTTGCTTACGCTACAGTGAAAAAGGAATATCCAGCCAAATGCCATGATTGGACACTCTTCTCATGATTCTCGAATATGATCTCAACGAAGTTGCGGAAAGTGGCGTTGAGCACAATGGGTCCAACTGTGATCTTATCACTTGTTTTTGCAGGTAGTTCATCCCCAACAGCGTCATATCCTCCAACAACATTGACCACTTTATTCACAAGTAAAATATATTTCAATATCTGCATGTTTGTTTGTCACAGCTACAAGAGCTAGTTGCAACTAGTGAGTAAACAATGAATATAGAAGGCACTCGAATTCTCTTTTAAAATAAGAGCTTTGAGACCATTGTCCTCACCTCGTATATTACTCGCCCTATCATAACCTTGACCTCTTAAGCTAGATATACTCAAGTTAAATCTAGAGAATAAGTTATCAATAACATCCTTAAGTGAGAGAGCTGTGATACTAGAAATATGTTTGATACCGATAAAACGTTCCATTACTTATCTTTTCTTGTTCACATAATGTAAAACAATTGGCACTTGCTCCTTCACTGAAACATCACGAGATTCATCAACAAGAATGGAAAATAACCCATCACCAATATCCTTCATAATAACAACGAAAGTTTTAAATGCAATAGTACTCACAATATTCTTTTAAACTTTAGGCGATGTTAATTGAAGATTTTTGGGAGCATTCTTCAAAGAAACAACCTTATTTTCATTATTATGATCACATAACCACTGTAATAGTTCAAGAAAATTCTCTTGATTTCGTGAATCTTCATATTCTTCATGTTCAGGAAATGAAAGCCCTTATCGTAGAAGCAATTGAACACAATCAATTGATGCATTCAGACAAATTTGATACTCATTTTTTGTTTTTTTGACTTCTTAAAGAGAGTAGTCTTAACAATTTGTTTCTAATTCACAAAAGCCTCATACTTATTCACGCTTTGTTATGTGCACTGCACTTTTCCCAACATGAGTCGAAGCCTTCCTTTTTTTTTTTCCCCCCAATTTGGGAATTCTTCATCAACAAAATAATCACTACCACCATATTCTTCACTATTTAGTTTGAAAAAGATAAACAATAAAAGCAAAATAGAGCATCATTTGATGTGATTTATTCCTCATCAAAACAAGAAGATTTAAATCACCTTAACGATGAATCACCAAATTCTTTTTGTGGACACAAATGATTTCGAAGTTGACAATGACCCATTTGTACATTTACTCTTCAAATTTCATCTTGAACATTAACATTATAATTCATAGTTGGAGTTCTTAATCCAGGATCTTAAGAAAGTTGTACTTTATCAATTTTATCTTGAATATCTCTTTTACTTCCAATATATGATTCTTCCCTGCTATCTATTTTATCTTGAACACTCGTTTCAACAATATTTTTCTCTCTACTCAAAAACACTGATTTTCATTTAAATATTTCTCCACGACTGTTAAAAATCAAATTTAATAAATAAATACCATCTTTCATTTTTCATTAAAAGAAACATTAAATTCAGAAACAATTCTAAATCACCAAGTTAGAGAAATCCATTACTTACATGGAATTGGGAATGAAGTCTAATATTTTCAATCTGGTCATGTACAACATGCTCAGCTTCTCTTGTATCTTGATTTGTTCTAAATTTAATTTTTAGTCATCCACTATATTGAAATTTTAATTTAAACATTTTGAAGTGTGGCAATTCCTCAGTTGATCGAGAAGAAACATTAAAGAGCATGTCTGGGTGAGCTACTCAGCAGATTTTAAGCCAAAAATGGACCCTTTTTCTCCACAAATGGGTTCCACATGTGAGAGCCAAAGTGAACAATGACTGCCATAATTCATTTCTAACGATTGAAAAAGTAATTTTCTTGGTTGAAATAGTGCTCCTAAACATCAATAATCAATATTAGACATACATATTGACTACTATGCATCAATAATCAATTGATTGTTCCCAAATCCCAATTTCAAACACCATTTCAACAAATAGCAAAAAATCTGATCTAAACCCACAAGACAGTCGGGAATCACTCGGCCAGAAAGAAATTCAGAATACACAATTTTTTTTTTTTTAAATAATAATAATCAGATTCATATGACATTAGACATATCCTAATATAATATCCAAACCCACATACATTTCAACATTTTCAATTTTTCATAAATCACAAACATAGATATATTTTATACTACCATTTTGATGGAGGAGTCAAGATAGGGCGTGACGACGAAACAATGGGCTGTGAGCAGTATCCGTTAGTAGGGGCAGTTCGGCGGAGGAGGGTTGTATTTATACTTGTATTTTTTATATTGATTCGATAATTTGTGGCTGAGAAAACAGAAAGTCAGGTTGGAGATTCGGAGAAGAATGAATTGAAGATGAGAAATCGCATGCAGACGTCGTAGTGTGTGTTGGGACTTGGGTAAAGTAAATCATAAATGGGCTTGGATTGGATACTTGGAGATATGGAAATTGGGCTCGAAGTTAGTGTGCTGGCCGGCAGGGTTAGGTATAGGGTGGGTAATTACACAATTTTTATATAAAAAATCCCATATTTTTTGTGGGGTCACTTGACCCCACATGACCACATGTGGGTCTGCCCCTGAATAGTGGCCAAACTTTGTTATCATAAAGAGTTGCAATAAAATAAGAAAATCGGTTTGTCTATCCACAATTTGATAGGTATAGTCCTTGCCCCATAGCTCAAGCAGTTGAGCTGGTTTTGCCGAAGGGACCTTTGCGCTGACCCATGTCTCACGGGATCGCAGGTTTGACTCCCGAAGTACGTCTCATGACCGCCTTCCCCTCATTTTTAGGCCGGCAAGCTCGAACAACTAACATATACGCACGCTATGAGTAGGATGTTATGGAGAATACCTACATATGATATATCATTAGTGCACTACTTGGTAAAATAATTCTTGTGCCTAGCTATTAGCATCCTTGCCGTGCTGAATGGGGGGATAAGCATTCTCACTGCATGATATTCTCTCTCATTTGAATTCGCTTACATCCTCGTAGCAAGAAGTAAGTTTCGCATCAACACACATCCGTTTCATTGCAAGAATAACAACGACACCATTCTATATAGGACACGCATTCACAAACCTGTAGTACCTCGTACTTACCACCTCCGACACCAACCTTCACCCTCACCTCTTTGAGCATTGAGTCCTCGGGTGGACGGCCTCCAAATCGCAGCGCCTCAATGCATGTCGAATAATTGTGCCCTACAATGTGTGCTCCTTGAAAACTCCTTGAAAGGCACCTAGACAATTGCGCAACGCTGCCCTTTTTCATCCTTCTTGCCCATAGCTTCATTCGTCGCGTTTTGCTAGCTTGCCAACACGATTTGTGGCCCAAAATATTTTCTCCGCAAGAACACACGACATCGTCTCATAACAACACCACATGTTTGAGCGGACCCGCTCTGATACCAACTTTCACGAATCACAAGTTTGGCTCCCGAGGTACAACGCCACAAGGCCGCCTTTCCCTCATTCTTAGGTCGGCAAATCCAAACAACTGGTATATACGCACGCTATGAGTAGGATGTTAGGGAGAATACCTACATATGATCATATCATTAGTACACTATTTGGTAAAATAGGTCTCGCGCCTAGCTGTTACATTCTTGCCATGCCGAATGGGGAGATAAGCATTCTCACTGCGTGACACGATGTGTTTGCATGGCTTACGAGCAATTGATCCCTAAACTTTCTTAAGGGTATGATTTGGTATTTTTCCGTACAATTTCAATCATTAGTTTCCAATTTTCAATCATCAATATGTGGTTCGAATGAAGTTTTGAAAGTTTTCATTTAAATCTCCGAACTTTGAAATTTCTCATTTATTGCTCATATTTCATTCATTTTCTTCAATTTCACATTTTTTTTGCATCGAATTTTACCTAATTAATACAATTTACACAAAAATGAAGCTATATTTCATCAAAATCAATACAAATTATTTTAATTTAACGGCCTAAATAAGTATACAAAATATACTTATCGAACACCCCAAAGTCAAACATTTATTTGCCCTCAAACAAAATATAGCCTAACTTAAAAGCAAAATTTAACAAAACTTGGATAGATAACCTATCATTAGTCTCAGGATTGGAATTTTTGTGTCAAACTTATAAACAACTTTAAAATCACATTCCTAAAATCAAATTCTCAATGCAAACTGGTGTGTGTGTGTGTGTGTGTGTGTGTGTGTGTGTGTGTGTGTGTGAAGACTCATGTAGAGGACCATAAATACATAAATTGAATCAAATCCCAACCATCAACGGTTAATATATCCTTTCGTCTTATAAGATACACACCTCCAAACTTGTTCTTTTAACTCTTTTCACAAGACGCGATCTAAGTTTAAAGTTATATGATAATCCTCACCTTCTCAAATTTAGATAGATTTCACTAATTGTAATTTAACATTTCAACAAATAAGGATTTTTTGTATTTTGATTGTTTTAACCCCTAAGGCTCAACTGGACTTAATCAATGCATGCAGTGTCTTCTATTTAATGTACCTATTTTTTTTTTTTTTTTTTTTTTTTTTTTTTTTTTGTGTGTATCCTGCTTCATGCACTAAATCTTTTTTTGAGTTTTTATTTTTGGGATTTTCAATTAGCTATCTTCATTACGATCTTTTATAAGGTAGCTTTCGCTCATGAATCATGGTAGTTTTTTTTTTTTTTTTTTTTTTTTTCCTTTTTGTGCCCTTCATTAAAAACTCATTTGAAAAATAGACATTTAGCTTAAGATTTTCACCTAATTTTTATCTTATTGACATCAGACAATTCACACAAGATTTTTCACATTAGAATCCCTATTTATCTCAATATGTCCTTCCAACAGTTTAATCACCCTCAAACTATACTAAAATTGGTTCACAGAATGTTGTGGTTGTTTCTATTTAGCATCGAAGGTCGACTATTTTCAACATATTCAATCATATGAATCAAATTACTCCTTGATGCACAATATAATTAAGTTGTGTGCAAAGAGTATGAAGGTTCACATGGACAAGCATAAAATAATCTAACATACAAATTTTTTGCAATTCATAACTCAAAACATGGTTTCAAACATACGCATCAAAGCCGACAAGGCTATCTGACCCACTCTAATATACAGAATAAATAATAAAATTGAAAAGAACTCATTTTTCTAATTACTTTTTCTGAGTTTTTCATTTTTAACACACAAACAAGCATGCAAAACAATATAAGCAGTTAAAAAAAAGCACGCTTAATGGTTTTCCCACCCCAACTTATAATAGACATTGCCATAATGTTTAAAAGTATAATAATAAATATGCAAGTATAAGGCAAAGAATTGAACTAAAGACTCTCCAGATATGAGTCTGACAGTGGTGATTGCAATGACATTATCGTCCTTGAGCCTTAAGGGTCTCAAGAGGATGGCGAATGAGGTGGAGGCATGCATTCTAGAATCATTCTAACCATCAATTACATCTCGTCAACACAAATGCTCATGCCTTCTATCCTTCCGGTGCACCAGTCTGGACTACGGGTCAAAAAGTCATTCTCTCTGTGAAGATCGACGAGATCGGATCTCATCGTGTAATATCCAGCTGCACTAGCTGATCATGTGCTCGTCTACCCTGAGCTATGACTTGAGAACACCACTCGACTCAAACTCAACTACCTCCTCATTGATCTTAATTACCATGCTAATTTTAGAGCAAACAATAAAGTTGAATGATGACATGCTATTTTCATTTTCATTGAATGGTAGCGATTCTTTTGGCTCAGTCATGATTAATTTCTCAACTTCAAAATGGAATTAGCATCTAGTCCTCCCCTAAAGGCATATTGTCTTCATGAATTTCGGGATCTCTCATCTCTTGTTATCTTTAGCTTATTTTCGTCATTGTCAATGAAATAGGGAAAAATAAGTTTTAATCTAAAGCTATAATTAAAATCTCGAAAGTGGCGATATGTTGTCAAAAACTTGTTGAATTAAAATCTCGCAAGTAGCGATATCGTAACAATTAATACAGGGATGTGAATCAAATAATCATTCCCATGAGGATTAAGTACCCAATTAGATTTCCAATTAACACTAGTTTTACTTGATGGATAGCTAACTAAATCTACAACTAATTTAACTAATTGGAATTCGTGTTTGAAACTCAATTAATGGCATGTATAAGGACCTCGAGTCCCCCTTATATTCTTCCATATTTGATAGCATATATTCAAACTTGAAGATCAATGTTTCTATTTTATTCAATAGTCTCCTTTGAATAAAATTAAATATATTCTCACAAATGACACTACATATCTCTATGAAAGATGTATATATATGAAAATGCATTAAATCACAAGAACATTCATAAAAAATCATATAAAGCATATCGATATATTTATATTCCCTATCAGACTTTACAGTGATTGCTATTATGTGTTATAATTCCTACTCATTCTCTCAAATTTCAATAAATTCACACATCAATTCAACTATTGACCAAGTAATTGAAAATCATTAAGATCCTAATAATCATTTAAACCAAGCAAATGCTTAGAGTCAAAATGTAAAAATTAATATGAAAACATCAAAATAGAGAATTTATTGTTTTTCTAGTATCTGTATAATTAGCCAAGCATTATATGATTGTAAACACACGAATTGAATTGATACAACATTATCCAAAATTCAAGATTCTGTTTAACTATTATTTCAGAACTCTTTAATTCTTATACTCATTTTTAACCACACATTTACATAATAAAATATTATGCATGTACATCTAAAACTTTTTCATACTTTTTAACCACATATTCTTCAAAAATCACAATTCAAAACTTAGTATTCTGAAAATAATGACCATCGAATATGGCTAAGTGTGAAAAGAAAATATAAGACAATCTAGAAATTTTGAGCTTAACACTCCTTGATCAACCTATTTAAATCTCCTTCTTCAAAGTCCAAGCAAAGATGTATACATTTGGTTTAAGGTTATGTGTTTTCTATTAAAAGATTGAAGCTCGTAAATAATACGTCTTTCGTCTCCTAGATTTCCCCTTTTGAATTATATGTCTAGTGTATCCTAAAAGCTTCCATTTTAATGATAGATGAAACTTGAAAGTATGTATTTATAACTCCAAAAATTATTAGACATCAAAATCTCGTAATTGAAGAACCAAAATTAGGATGATAGAAATTTGAAAAGGAATAATCAATCATATTACTTTTTCAAATCCTTTTCACATAAAAACCCTAGATGACATTTCCGATATTGAAAATCGAAAATGAACATATAATCATAAAAACATACCTGAATCATGATTAGATTGTTAGCCTGAAAGGATCACGATCTTCCAATTTAATTTGTGAACTTCACTTCAATCTTGATTTCTATGGATAGGGATGTAGAAACCTTGAAGAACACACTCAAATGGGGACCATAACCCATATATTCATAAGATAATGACCATTCATCATCTTTCATTTGTTTTAAATCGGTTCCTCAACAATTTAAAACAAACTTCCAGTCTCTACACTTTAATTCCACGAAATTCAATACCCATTAGTCAAACTTTATGCTTAGTGGATCACTTTAATGACTAATTTACTTTACATAATAGCACACACATTTCAATATGTTACATGTGGCCCCAAATTGCTAAAATATTCCAACAATCTCTCACTGGGCCATATGTGTAACCTTTCAAATGTGCACAACCTTTATGAGCTCAAAATTTTGCTATTATTATTACGGGTATTTCAAACAATCTCGTCCATCAGTCATATCGATGTAGGATCAAAGCGATTTTCGTCACATTTAACGTGACTAAATCCATCAATGGTCACGTACACCCATATAACCAAATGACATAGATCAATCATGGAGTGTAGCATGAAAATTACATGTTATGTGACCCAAACATGTCTATTTCCAACTGGTCCAACCTTATTTCTTAAGTGAGATCAGTACTGAACATAATAACAGAGTGTAATAAACTGAAAACTTTATTTCTGTACAGAACAATATCCAAATACACAAATGTGTCCAAAATATAAAGCAATGAAAATACAAACTCCCACTAAAACTTGATATCCTCATGATATACAACACCCATATGAGCAATGTGCTCATAAAAGACTTTGGGTGTCAATCCCTTAGTAAGCGGATCCGCAATCATGGAGTTTGTCCCAATATGCTCTATGGAAATCTGTCCACTCTGTACTCTTTCCTTCACAACCAGGAACTTGACGTCAATGTGTTTTGACTTAGATGAACTCCTGTTGTTATTAGAATATAGAACTGCTGAGTTATTGTCACAATATAACTTTAGTGGCCTTTCTACGCCATTCAAAATACGCAGCCCAGTGACAAAATTTCGCAACCATATTCCATGATTAGATGCCTCATAGCAAGCTACAAATTCTGCTGCCATAGTAGAAGAAGCTATGAGTGTCTGCTTAGCACTCCTCCAGGAAATAGGTCCTCCAGCTAACAGATAAATATAGCCTGATGTGGATCTCCTACTGTCTTGACATCCAGCAAAATCAGAATCGGAGTATCCTACGATCTCTAACTGATCCGATCTGATATAGGTGAGCATGTAATCCTTCGTTCTCTTCAAATAGCTCATAACCCTTTTGGCTGCTATCCAATGATCCATTCCAGGGTTGCTTACATATCTGCCTAGCATTCCAACAATGAATGTTATATCTGGACGTGTACAAACTTGAGCATACATAAGACTCCCAACAGCTGATGCATAGGGAATCTTCTGCATTTCCTTAACTTCAAGGTCATTTTGCGAGCATTGTTTGAGACTAAATTTGTCTCCCTTAGCGACAGGGGTGTCACCTGATTTACAGTCCTGCATGCCAAACCTTTTAAGTACTTTATCGATATAGCCCTTTTGTGACAATCCAAGAATATCTCGAGAGCGATCCCGATATATCTGAATCCCTAATACAAAAGAGGCGTCACCAAGATCTTTCATCTCAAAGTTCCTTGATAGAAATCTCTTGGTTTCGTGCAACATGCCTATATCATTAGTGGCAAGTAGTATGTCATCAACATACAAAACCAGGAAAATATGCTTACTCCCACTGAACTTGTGATACACACAATCATCAACAGCATTCATCTCGAAACCAAATGAGAGAATTACTTGATGAAATTTGTGGTACCATTGACGGGAAGCTTGCTTGAGCCCATAAATGGATTTCTTTAATTTGCAAACCATATTCTTTGGGTCTCCTGACACAAAGTTTTCTGGTTGCACCATATAAATCGTCTCATCAATGTCACCATTTAGAAACGCCGTCTTAACATCCATTTGATGTAACTCAAGATCAAAGTGCGCAACAAGTGCCATTATTGTCCTGAAAGAGTCTTTCGTTGAAACTGGAGAGAAAGTCTCTTTGTAGTCAATACCTTCCTTTTGAGTAAAGCCTTTAGCTACAAGACGAGCCTTATATCTTTCCACATTACCATTCGAATCCCTTTTGGTTTTAAATATCTATTTGCAACCAATGAGTTTCGCACCTTCTGGTAATGGGACAAGATCCCAAACTTTATTGTCTTGCATAGACTTATACTCATCATTCATGGCATCAATCCACTTTTGAGAGTTTGAACCCTGCATGGCTTGACGGAAGTTGATTGGATCATCTTCCATCAATCCATTATTTTCCTCATGTTCATGGAGAAATACTATAAAATCATCCGAAATAGCATTTTTCCTTTCTCTCGTGGATCTCCTTAAAGGTATTGGTTCTTGAGGTTGTTGAGTTTGAACTTCTGGAATAATTACCTCATTTTGGATGGGAGGTTCTTCAACATTGTCTTGTTGAGGTTCTGGATATACTTCTTGATCAATGACAGGTATAGGAACTTGTACATTGTCAAAAGTAATAGTATCCTCAACTTCTTCCTCAAAGACAATGTCTCTAACCTTATTTCTCCCCCCAAACTCAACATCCTCAAAAAATGTTGCAGTTCCCGTTTCAAAAATTGACTTAGTTGTGGGATCATAAAATTTATAGCCCCTTGATCGCTCAGAATAGCCAATAAAGTAGCTGCTTACTGTTTTGGAGTCCAATTTCTTTTCATATGGCCTATAAGGCCTAGCCTCAGCTGGACATCCCCAAATGTGAAAATGCTTTAGACTAGGCTTTTTACCTATCCAAAGTTCATAAGGAGTTTTAGCAGCAGCCTTAGTTGGTACTCTGTTCAGAATATAAGTTGCAGTCTTTAATGCTTCTCCCTAGAGTGATTTTGGTAAAGTAGAATGACTAATCATACTCCTTACCATATCCTTAAGAGTTCTGTTTCGTCTTTCAGCTACACCATTCATGCTAGGCGTCCCTGGCATGGTGTATTGTGGGACGATTCCACATTCCTCTAGGTAGTTAGCAAATGGTCCTGGACATTGTTCACCTGAACCGTCATTTCTGCTGTAGTACTCACCACCACGGTCAGACCTAACGCTTTTTATCCTTTTGTTGAGTTGGTTCTCAACCTCAGTTTTAAACACTTTGAACATGTCCAGCGACTCAGACTTTTCATGAATAAGATATAGGTACCCATAACGTGAGTAATCGTCTATGAATGATATAAAATATTGTCGACCATTCCAAGAAGCCGTAGGGAATGGACCACAAATATCTGTGTGTATCAATTCTAAGACATCTGAAGTTCTGTTAGCACCTAATCCTTTTGTTTTGGTCTGTTTTCCCTTGATACATTCAATACATACATCAAAATCTGTGAAGTCAAGGGAGTCCAAAATACCATCTGACACAAGCCGTTCAACTCTAGATTTAAAGATGTGACCTAAGCGCTTGTGCCATAATTTTGCTGAATTTTCTTTATTTAATTTGCGTTTAGTACCACGTGTTTCCACATGCAGGTTTTCATTATATGATGTAACAGTATCAAGCAAGTATAGGTTATCAAATGTAGATAATAAACCAGTACCAATAATATTAGAATTTAAAGAAAGACTAAACTGATTGTTTCCAAATGAACAACAATAACCAAATTTGTCCAACAAAGAAACAGAAACCAAATTCCGTCTAAAAGACGGTACAACTTTAGTGTCTTTCAAATCTAAATAATGACCAGTTCCCAACAATAACCTAAAAATGCCTATTACATCAACTTCCACCGACTTGCCATCACCAACATAGATGTATCTTTCACTATCATTTGGCTTTCGGTAGCTCAGGCATCCCTGCATAGAAATACTTATATGAGTAGTAGCACCAGAATCTAACCACCAAGTATTTCTAGGTACTGAAGCTAAATTAACCTCAGAACAGACCAAAGTAAGATTTGTACCTTTCTTTGCACGCCATGCGAGATATTTGGTACAATTCTTCTTCACATGTCCAGTATTTTTGCAAAAGAAACATGCTTCTTTGTTGTCCTCTTGCTGTTTCTTTTGTGCTGGACCCTTAGGAGCAACTTGAAATTCCTTCTTTCTTTTCTTGCCCTTATCCTTAGAAGTGCTTGCCAAGTGAACATTTTCAGTTCTATCTTGCTTCAACCTTTCTTCCTCTTGCACACAATATGAAATGAGCTCATTTAGAGACCATTTCTCCTTTTGGCAATTATAACTGACCTTAAATTGACTGAACTGTGCAGGAAGCGATATCAATATCAAATGTACAAGCAAGTCATCAGACAGCTCGAGCTTTAGTGCCTTTCGCTTTGAAGCAATGTGAGACATTTCCATGATGTACTCCCTTATATTTCCTTTACCTTTATACTTTATTGAAATCAAGCTTTGCAAAAGCGTGCTTGTTTCAGCCTTATCATTTTTCGCAAAACGTTTCTCAATTTCGGTAAGGAAATCCTTAGCATTAGTCACTTCTTCAGATACTGCGCCTCGAAAGGCTTCCGGAATGCCGCGCTTAATGATCATCAAACTCATGCGATTAGAGCGTTCCCACTTCTCAAAGTTCCTCTTTTCATCGGGTGAACTTTCATCCGTCAGAGGAGTGGGTTGCTCAATCCGTAGCGCAAGGTCTAGATCCATGCGGCCGAGAACAATTAATACGCTCTCTTTCCAATCCTTGAAGTTTGTCCCATTGAGCTTGGGAATAGAGTTGATATTAGCAGATATGGTAGTAGCAGATGAATTAGCTGTAGAGAGAAAATGGAAGAATTATGCTCACATCAATATTAAGATTCAATAATCAATTAATCAAATCATGGTAAATCCCATCTCAAGATACCCAGCACATCATTAATATCAAGTCTTTGGACAGTAATATTAACTGTAAATGGTACTCTTGGTGTAGTAATCAAACATTGACAATAAACCCTGTCAAATAATAAACCCATCTTTGGATTGATTTATTATTCACATGGAAACCTTATAATTGTCACATGTTTATCACCACAAGTGCGTATCAAATTCGGCCTAATATTAACCTTCCTTTGGGCCGGTCAATATCCGCATGAACAATCATACACACGAATTCCTTCTAATATTCTAAGTTAATTAATTTTCACAAAAGAGGTTGATTTGGCAACATATTGCTTCAATCAATTCACTTTTGAATATTATAAAATCAATTGAGTCCTTTATACCATAATTTGAAAAGTAGAATGCTTAATTTTATTCATTATGAAACTTTAAGGGCCTAAGGGTTAATAATTCAATACTTTAGGGGTCGAAATTAATTAATTCAAAACTTTATGGGTCAAATAAAAATGATTGAAAACTTTAGAGACCCAAAATTAATTATTTAAAGCTTTAGGGACTAAATGTTAATAATTGGAAAGTTTGGGATTTAAAAAATCAATTATGCGGAATTTTAGAGACCAAACTAAACCAATTATGAACATTCAGGGACTTAATAATTAAATTCAGAACTTAAATGGCCCAAATTAATTAATTTCAGAACTTCAGGGGCTGAATTATTAAAACACATAACCTTAAGGCCCAATTAGGATTAACTTTAAACTTTAGGGACTGATCAATAAATATTAACCCTAATTTTAAATTTGCAAGCAGGAGCTTTAAGAACTTTAATTTACATCCCATGCCCCCGCCCCCAAATCTTCCATAACTCATGAAACCTTCAAATTAATTCCCAAATTAATGCCCCTTTATGTCCCATAACCGAAAACTTTAATTGAGAATTAATTCCACCTTCACCGGCGCCTCGAATGGGCGCCGGCCGGAGCCTCGCCGGCTGCTACAACAGTAGCCGGCGTGGCTGCCTGTTGCAGCAGCCACGGGCTGCTGCAACGGCTGTTGTTGCAGCAGCGCGGGCTGCTGCAACAGCAGCACAGCAGCCCGCCGGCTGCCTTAAAAAAATTTTTTTTTTTTTTTTTTTTTTTTTTGTTAAAAACTGAAATTTCTTCCCAAATCTCCAAAAAAATCCGGATTTTCAAGAAAATTATAGATCCTTATAAATCATGTTATATTCATAGAATAAATTCAATAAATCATATTATAACATGCTCAAATTCTAAATCCAAAGCATAATATGAAAGAATTTGATAATATAACATGAAAAATCAAATAACAATATTATAACATGATTAAAAACCATAATAACATACTATAATTCTTGAAGTATAACATAATGATTCAACAATTCATAGAATTCAGAATCTTAAAATTCCATTTCTCATGATTTCAATTATGGATGGCTCTGATACCACTTGATAGAAAAATTGAAAAGGAATAATCAAATCATATACTTTATTCAAATCATTTTCACATAAAAACCCTAGATCCATTTCCATATTGAAATCCGAAAATGAACATAATCATGAAACATACCTGAATCCATGATTTGTGAACTTCACTTCAATCTTGATTTCTATGGATGTGGATGTAGAAACCTTGAAGAACACACTCAAATGGGGACCATAACCCATATATTCATAAGATAATGACCATTCATCATCTTTCATTTGTTTTAAATCGGTTCCTCAACAATTTAAAACAAACTTCCAGTCTCTACACTTTAATTCCACGAAATTCAATACCCATTAGTCAAACTTTATGCTTAGTGGATCACTTTAATGACTAATTTACTTTACATAATAGCACACACATTTCAATCTGTTACATGTGGCCCCAAATTGCTAAAATATTCCAACAAGGAAAGCAAATTTTTTGGTTGAAACATCGTGTGATCGCAAGGTGTATATCGCTATGATAGCATGATAGATGCTTTTGAGTTGCTGGTGACAATTCTAGCACACTTACGATTGTATACTTACTTCCGTGTTTACGTTCATTCCAAAATTTCTTTTTTGGTTCAGTTTGAGTCCCTTCTTATTTGTACCATTGATCCTTCATCTTAAAATCTCTACATTTTGATCCTCATCCTCCACAAATTATCCATTATTGATCTGCTTTAAGTTTACAATTAAGTCCCCAAACTTTTCAAATATCAAATTAAACTTGTGAAACATTATGGACCTCCTCCAATTTCTGTATTAATACTCTCGCGCAATCCAGAATCAACTCTAATTAAGCTCTAAATCATCTTTCTTCGCACTAACTGTATCCAAGTCAGGATTTTTTTATCTATAACTAACATATTTACACTAAATTATATATAGATATCTGTTCAATTAATCATAATTATTCAAGTTTAGAAGCCAGCACATATATCAAAAGCCATAATTTTTCTCTGATTTCTATACATTTACCTAATTTCCCCCCAAAATTATGAAATGATAAAATAATGTTGAATCAAACAGCTTTATTGTCACCATTATACATAAAGCACGTGTTTGAATTTAAGATCCTTATCTTGTTTATTATAGATACTCTCGAAATAATCCATACTTTTGATATTGTTTATCAATATTTAATTAACTCCTAATTGATAAAAGTAGGATATTTTAGAAATATATAATACTACTCAAACTAGTACCAAAGACATTTGAAAAATAATATTGTAGAATATATTTCACTGTTTCCAAAAGTTAAGCCCTTGTTTGATTCTAGTTTTTTAGAATTCATTTTTCCTCGTACTCATTTTTAACTATATGTTTTTTGAAATCTACTACTCTTATCAGCTTTTTAACCCCACATTTCATCAGCTTTCTTAATCCCCTGTTTGGCCCTCATTAGAATTATAATTCATTTTCTCTCTTTTTATCAATCACAAATTTTCCAATAAAATAATAAATATTACACGTAATCCCAAAACTGTTTTTTCTTTTTTAACCACATATTTTCCAAAAAAATAAAAATATTCCAACCATTAAAATTTCAAATAACGGGGCAAATGGGGGTTAAAATTTACTAAAATCTGATTTTAAGCTAAATCAAACATGGTTTAAATGAATTGTTTAGAATTAGTTATAACCATTTTCGGATTTTTGTAATAATAGACCCACTAAACCATAGTCACATACAACATCGTCTAGTTGTCTAAGACTAGACATAACCTCTAGTATATGCAATGTCGAACTTACAATACAAACTATGTGGTGAATACTCAATAAGTATGAGTATGTATGAATATGTGCATGATTTTTTATCTTTTCTCAATATCTTAACTTATTCGTCTTTTCTTTTTTGGGCTCTAATTCCCTTTACAGTATACTATATGAGCTCAAATATTAACACGAACAATAACAAACACGTTATGGTCAGTGTTTGTGTATCCATCCTAGTGGCTTCAACAACTCTGATTCCACAATGTGTCCATCCTATTTCCTACAACAACTCAGGATTCCACATTGATTTCATCCTAATCGCTAAAACAACTCAGAAACCCACCAACATATTGTTGGAAACGGTAATGGAGTTGGAGAAGAAACAGACCATGATCAACAACAATCTACAACAAACCACGAACAAAAACACCGGAACAAAATAAAAAGCTCGAAAGCGTGATCGCCGTCCTTAAACTATATTTACCCCTTCACGAATTGAAAATGATGCTTGAAGATATTCCAGCAAATGGTTTGAAGGATTAAACTAGCATTGTAGAGATTAAACACTCAAGCATATAGCGTAATCTCCAAAACTTGAAGAACACAAAAGAAAATGATGAATATGAAGAAAAAAAAGATTGATTTCTTTTTTGTTTGGAATGATATATGATTTCAATGTAATGTTCAACTATTTCAAATGAACTAGGATCACCTATTTATAACTTTCCGAAAAATAGTACGAAATGGTGCCAAAATAGTATTAAAAGCCACCAAATTTAAAACCACAACGGCTAAAAAGGGCAAAAAAAGGGTAAAAAATTTGGTCCTTGCGTTCGATAGGCCAAACCCATGCGATCGCATGATAGAAGACCACGTGGTCCAATAAACCATGCGGCCGCATAATTTACATATGCAGCCATTGATCCATTTTCATTCCAAACTCGATTTTTTCAATTTTGAACAATAATCTCCAATAATCTTCCACTTGTTCAATATTGAATAAAATCTCATATTCAAAATATAAATACTCGTGCATAATGATTAGATATCTTTCGATTTCAATCAATCCGTAGTGTAATTCAAACAAAGTAAAATTAGAATCAAAGGTAGCATGAAGTTTTGAACCCGTTATTCATTATGACAATACGAGTTAGAACACACACACACACACGAGCATCACGTGTTTTCAAGTTTCTTAAACTCTCTTAGTGCTATAGTGGCCTTGTGCTTATCCTTTTTTCAACAAACTTTTAAAAGAGAAACTCTAACTCTCTATTGAGGTGGCACTATCTCAAAGTTTATTTAGATGAAATTCTTTCAGTATCTTTGTTATTTTTAAAGATACTTGTACTTAGTACCGAACTTCAGTAAGAGTTTAAAACACATCCACCACTTCAGTAACAACCAACATTTATAACTAGGATAGGGTTATTGCACATATCAATAATGCTGAAGCTATCCACTTATCGAATTATTTGTTGATACCCTTTGAACTCGTAGATTACCTTTTGAATAATGATGGTAGGGTTGTTATCATTGGTGGATCTTTTAATTCAAGAGTTTCAACCTAATCCTACTCGAAGTAAATTTTACTAAACCTCTATTTAAAGGTTTAGTTAGAGGATCCGCCAAATTTTCAATTGACTTTACATAATTTAGGGAAATTATTCCACTCTTGATTAATTTCCTTATGTAGTAGTGTCTTAGACTCATGTGTCTAAACTTTTCATTGTATACCTCATTGTATGCTTTTGCTAACGTTGCTTGACTAGCCATACATGATAGGTATCGAAGATGTATTCTTTGGTCCCAATGGTATCTCATATAGGAAAATCTTTAAGCCACTCAGCCTCTTTCCCGGTTTTCGATAGTGCAACAAATTCGGATTCCATAGTTGAGTGTGTTATACCCGTCCGTTTCTTTGATTTCCAAGATACAGCCCCTCCTCCAAATGCAAACACCCAACCCGAAGTAGATTTACTTTCACACGTGCTAGATATCTAACTAGTGTCAGTAAATCCTTCCAACATAGTAGGAAATTTTGTATACCGAAGACTCAAGTTTCTAAAATGAAGTTGCCGGTGCATAAGTATCAAAATAGTTGATTCTTTCCTTTTGTCGATAATCTTTGGCTACTAATCTAGCCTTAAGGTATTAAGAGAACCATCAGCGTTATACTTTCTCCTAAACACCTATTTACATCCAATAGGTTTGGACCCGGGTGGCAAATCGACAAGTTCACAAGTATTATTTGACATTATCGAATTCATTTCGTCCTTAATGACATCTTTCCAAAAGATGTTATCACATGAAGTCATAGCTTCTTTATAAGTTTTAGGGTCGGTTTCCACTTGTAGAACAAAGGGAATTGTTCTTACAACATTCACCTCATTTTCCTCTACCAAGTAAAAGGAAATGAGTTGAGAATCCATTTCATCCGACCCCAAGGAGTTCATTATCCGAGTTATTTTGCTTTTTCGTGATTCACTAGACTCATCAAGATCTTTAGAAGACGTTTGCAAAATGTTGCCAAAACCAAACGATGAGAATACGACAACGTTTTTTCCAATGTTGTGAAATATCCCTTTAGCAACGTTTTTTAACGTTGCGAAAGATACATTTAGCAACGTTTAAAAAACGTTGCTAGAGGGGTCTTTCACAACATTGGAAAAACATTGCGAAAGGTATCTTTCGCAACGTTTTTTAAACGTTGAGAATTGTACCTTTTGCAACATTTTTTAAACGTTGTTGTATCTCTTCCCTCAATGGCAACACTGACCCCGCAACACACGCTAAAACGCTGCAAAAGACTTTTTGCAGCATTTTTTGGTTGCTGAAAAAGGCATTTTTTGGTGTAGTGTGTAGTCCCTTTTTGATCAAGCAACTAAAAGTTATGTCCAAATTTGTTACAAAAGTTATATGTGGTGTAAGAAGCTTTAACAAATATATTTCCAAGAGATTTTTGTTTTAGAAAATGTTTGTATCCAATTCATTCTTTATCAAAAAAAAAAATTTTGTTTTCCAAGTATTAACTCAAAGTTTTTCTTTTCTTGAGTGAATTTGTGTACAATGTTGTTTAAATCTAGGACTTTTTCTTTGATTAGAGATTCATGATCATCCTTTTCTTTTTAAAATCCTTTTGAGTTTCTAAAATCTTTTTGGTCTCATTTTTCAATAAGATGTTTTGCTTTTTGAGAGTAGAAGTAGACAGTTCATCATAAGAAAGAGTGTCATTTGTGTTTATCTCATCCTCAAGGCCATGAAGCACATGTTTACAACTTCATCTTGACTTTCATTTCTTTTTGCTTATCATCACTTTTACCCCAAGTGGTTTGTAAAACTTTTTTTTTTTTGAAGAATTTTCTCTTGTTGGGACATTCAGTTATTTTGTGATCGGGTTTGTCACAATCATAGCAAACAACTTTCTTGTTCTTTTCCTTACCTTTGTGTTCTTTCTTTTGAAATTGACGGTTATTGCGAAAGTCTCTTCACTTTTTGATAAGGAGAACGAGATCATCAAGTTCCTCATCACTCTTGTTTGAATTTGAGGTTTCTTCACCATTTGATGACTTCAAAGTAATTTGTTTTTTAGGAGGATCCTTCTTTTTTTTCTATTTTGCTTTTCTAGAATTCTCCTTTATTTCGGAATGATTTAGTTCATAAGTTATCAAGGTTCCATAGAACTCTTCCAAATAATACGTGTTGACATCTTTTGTGTTCTCTATCAACATTTTTAATGAGTCTCAATCTTCCGAGAGAGACCTAAACATTTTACTAACAAATTCTCATTAGTAAATTTTTGATCAAAGCCGTTAAAGCCATTAACAATACGGTGAACCAAGTAATCATGCTAGCAATGGGTTCATCTTATAAACAAATTTTCAAAATCTTTTAACAAAAGATTAAAGAAGATTTCTAATGCACGCCAAATATTATAAGCGGAATCACATGTGCTAATATGATTAAATTCATTTATATTTGAAGCACAATAAAGAATATTTTTGGCTTCTGCATTCAAAGACAATTTTCTTTTATCATTTTCATGATATTCTTCTCTAAGTTTTGAAATAATTTGGTACGATTTTCCATCATCTTTAATAACCTTAGTTACTTTATGAGGACCAAATTCAATGACCTCCTAGACATTATAATCTATTGATTGGATATAAATAATCATTCTAGTTGTCCAATAATTATAATGTGAACCATCAAATAAAGGAAGACGATTTGTAGAATGCCCCTCAATATTATGATTAGCCATAATGTAAGATAGTAAAGTCTTTTAAAATGCGCACCTAGAGTCTGATACCAATTGATAACACAAGAATAACTAACCAAGAGGGGGGTGATTGATTTTTAAAAATTCTTTGACAATTAGTCTCAAAACTATTTAATATACGAGATATAAATGCAAAATGTAATAATATAAGTAATTATGCAAATTCTATAACTTAATTCAAGTATTGTCACTTAAGTGGATATAGCACAATGTAAATAGCAATTTAAAGTAAAGTGCAATAATGTAAAGATGACAAGTGAATTTAATGAGGTTCGATACACAATGCGTTCTAGGTCCCCCTTACGAAACTCTCCGTCACGAGTAAAACCAAATGTAATATAGTGGTAACTTACACACAAGGAGTACCAATCCTTAAGTGACTTACAACAAGGAGCACTTATCCTTAGGTGACTTACAACAATGAGCACACATCCTTAACAATAATCGTGTTTTCACAAGGCCCTTGAAACCACCAAAATATAAATTATAATTTTACAATTGAAAGAACTCTCTTAACACATGATATAATCAAGTCAAGCATTTAGAGAGTTAGGATAACACTTCAATAAATAGCAAATAGTAAAGTTCAAGTGTTTATGTTGTAAATTTTGATGAATGATGGATAATGAAATAGTTTGTATCTTTGTATCAATGTTTTCAACCTATGATCTCTCTTAACAAATAATACAAGTTAAGTATGAAGAGAAATTTACACTTCAATATAAGTGTTTGCAAAGAAAACTTTTATCAAGAATTGAAAATAGATGAAATTGATAAGTTTTCTTACAAAATAGAATTCTTGATGAAATAGACGAAACTAGTTTGATCAATCAAAAGATTCTTTGTAATAAATGAAATAGAATATATGATCAAGTAAGTTAAATGATTTTCAATAAATATACTCTCTTAATTACTCTTGTAAGTGGTTAATATTGAATGCAAAATAGTGAGCTATTTATAGATCAAGATGCTTGAAAATCAGTAACTTTTGGTTGAGTAGTCGAGCATTTCTGTCGATCGAAATGGTGAATATAGCCGTTGTATATTTTAAACCGTTGGAGTTTCGACTGACCATTTTGGTCGAACAAATCGGTCGACCGAAGTATATACATTTTGGAATTTAATTTAGATATCAAAAATATTTATTTTTCCAAAATCTATTTTATATTATGAAGCAAAAGTATTTTTAATGATTTGAGTTTTATGCACTTGCTAAAGATTGATAAGTTAATACATTTACATATAAATTGAAGTTTCAATAGAAAACTCTAATCTTTAAAGTTCTTGTTCTCTTCGAGTTTCTTTTGATTGCGTGTTCTTCAATAGATGACGATTTGAGCTTTTGAATACTCAAGAAAATTTATACATGTAAAACTCAAGAAAAAAGACTTGTTAGAAGCATGAGTATCTTGTTTGTTATAATCAAAATAAATGAAGCTATATTAAATCATAGGTCAACATCATTTACTAGTATACGGAAAATCAATTGGCCGATAGTTTTACTAAATCTCTAGCTCTTGATAGATTTTAACGTATTCGAAGAGGTTTGAGAATTCTAGATGAATTTGAAATATATGGCTAATATGTTTATGTGTTTATAAAACTGTTATTACGTTTTTATGATATAAAATTTAAAATTCATTAAAATGGATAAGCAATCGTCCGGATGGCAGATATGACTTTCGTATGTGCAACCTGACAACAAGATGAACGTCCGGATTGATAGAAAGTTGGGTCTTTCGAACGCGGACATCCGGACCTGTTAAAAGGACGTCCGGTTGAGTGTAAATCTAGATTTATGTATTTTGGAACTATTTGAAATTTGCTATGAAATTTAATGTGGCATATTATGTTTTGATATTAATAACTTGCATATATTTAGCATTTGTGCTTAATTAAGGGAGAATGTTATTATTTCCTATGATTAATTTTAAAGTTTTGGTCTTATATGATATACTCTTGCTCGCATACGTGGTACTTTTTTGCTTAAGTCAAAAGAGGTAAATGGAGTGAGATGATTATGTATACTTTGATTTGAAAATATAATATGTTTGGATATATGAAAAGGGGGAAAGAGGAAAAATCATTTATATGTTTTGATTGTATGGTTATTGATTTGTAAAAGATAGGGGGAATATGAATTACATGATAAATTTATAATGTATATTCTTTTATCAATATGAAATCAATTGTTTAATCTTACCCTATAAATCATCTTATTTGTCTAATAAAAATTAGAAATTGTTGACTTATGGTTGATTTCATCCTTAATATTTGATTATAACAAACAAGATTAATATTATTTCTGACAATTGATTTTGAGTATGATAGTTCAATATTAAAATCAATCAATCATTACCAATTGAGACGAGAGCTCAAAAGATACACGTTAAAAAAAAAAGAGCAAGATCAAGAGCATGAGAGACGACATCAAAGAGAGATCATGACGAGAAGTTTAAGAGGCAAACTTCAAAGCAAGATCAAAACTAGACTTCTTAATTCAAATATAAATTTATTAATACTTTAATATTCAACAATGAATGATAAAAACTCAAAAATCATTTTATACACAAAAAGATTATTTCATAAAAACACTAGCATAAAAAAGTTATTCTTCAAAAAGGTAATTATTTCAATGTTACTTACCTTAAAAGATAAAGTGAAAACGTTTTTCAAAAGCTCACATTTAAAAATAAATAAATAAAAAATTCAAAGTAAAAGTCAAAATCAAAGCGGACATCCAGTTTGCATAACGATCATTTTTTTAACCGTTCTGCTTTTCGACGCACAACGGTAAGTTTAGTTGTCTAGTTCAAGATCCAGAAGTTCAGATGGGTTGTCCGATTGGTCAAAAATTTGAGTGTTTTGATTGTGATAAATACGACTTCACTTTGCATTCATTATAACAATTAGAAAAGAGATTTCTTATAAAACTAGTCAGAGTTGAATGTGCATTGCACGTTATGTTATTCTGGGATACTTAATAAGTACTGTAAAATTAATATTTGATACTAATTTGTTAAGATATTTGACGAGTCTCAAACGAACTAAAAAAATAAAATTTAGGATAGAAATTTAAGAGAAGAAAATTGTACTCTCAAAACTCAATTTCTATAATTCAATTTTTTTTGTGATGATGAAATACTACAAATGAGAAACATTTTTATACTACATTTGGTGCATAAGAATTAATTGTTAATACATGAATTTAAACACTCATTACAATTTCTAGATATATGATTAGAAATAAATTCATAAATAATAACTCTAGAAGTAGTAGATCTAGATTCATCAATCAAGATTCAATGAGTTTAGGTTAATGTGAACGTTAATTAATTGAGAATTAATAACAAGAAATTCATATATGACAATGATTTTTTAGTATTTATTACATATTGAAAAATGAAAAATAAGGTATTATTGAAATAATTGAATTGTAATCGGGTTAAAATCGTTCAAAAATGATTCTTCTTGATGTGATATTTAATATATTATAGATTACATTCATTTCATTTATTTTTTCATAATAAAAATTTTGATTGTTGAATCAAATTTTTTGAATCATTTCTCCGATAAAACGTTTTTAATTTCTCTTTGTATTTAACTTATTTATATCAATCTCAAAAGAGAGATATATTTTTGAAAAAGATCTTTACACTTACATTGCATAAACTTTTATACTTCTTCACAATAAAAACTTTGATTGATTGAATCAAACTTGTAAAATCATCATATTCATCAAAGTTTCTTATCTCTCTTAGTACTTAATTTATTATAATTATTCAATAAAAAGAGATATATATTGAAAAGATTTTTTAAACCTATATTGCATTTATTTCTTCTTCATCTTCTCATCGAAACACTTTGATTGATTGAATATAATTTTTTATTATCATATTCATCAAACTTTTCATCTAACACTTGATCCATCATTTATTACTATTTATTGAAGTTTTAGCCTTTTTTTAGTACTTAACTTGTTTGTATTATTTATTAAGAGAGGAAGTCCATTGTAAAATTACTTTGATAAAGTGTGGGTCTTGTTGAAGTCAAGTAAAGATCAACATTATATAAGGATCGGTGTTCCTTATTGTAAGTCACCGTGTGAGTCATATTGAGGTTCCGTAAAGCTAAATAGTGTGGGTTATATTGAGATCCAGTGAAAGCTCATTAGTGAGTTGTGTTGAGGTCCCATAAAATTCAACATTGTATAAGAATAGTGCTTCTTATTTATAAGTCATTGGAAGCGTTGTAAAAGGTTGGATTGCACCATAAGTCAATCAACATAGTGAAAATGTCTTGCTCGTTGTAAAGACGTAGATTATTACTTTGAATCGAATCTCCACAATTATATTGTTTGTGTCATCTATCCCTTTAACTTATCGTTTTTTATATTTGTACTTATTATTTGAATTGATTTATTTAGTCTTTATTTGCTTGAATTTAAATTAATTCTTAAAAAATATTTAAAAACCAATTCACCCAATCTCGGTTAGTTATTCTTGCACTATTACAAAGCAATATTAGCACTAAGCGAGTTTGAAAAATTTGTAAAAGCATAACACTTGTGTGTGATTTCACGGGTATTGTCATAAGGAATAACTGATTCAAAGCTTTCATTCTACCTAGAATTTCGATAATTTTTTGTTATAGTTAGATTCAAATCAAAAGATATCTAATTCTTATGTATAAGTGTTGATATTTGAATATGTGATTGACATTGATTTTGAACAAGTGGGAGATTGTTATATTCTTGTTGTTCAAAATCATGTTTGGAGTTGGGCCTTAAATGGACGAAGTGAGTGGATGAATTGGAAATGAATTGTAAAAAAAAAAAAAAAAGGTAGAATTGCATTTTGCCCATGCGATCATCTGGGCAAATGGAGCTCACGGTCGCATGAGGCTCTTAAAATTCTCCCGAGCCAAAAGTAGTTGCATCATGCAACAACATGGAAATAGTCCAGCCAGCCACATGGGCATTGAAAATAGCCGTTAGGCTGGTTTTCAGATTTGAAACCTGGAGGTTTTTGGCTGAAAGTTCCACCTTTTCATGGAGGGTTGGATCCATTTCGTGATAGGATGATTGAAAACTATAAATAAAGAATAGTAATCATCCCTAAAAACAAGAAATCATAATTCAATCCATCTGATCTTTGAGAAATTATTACAATTTCCTTTACATATTCAAACTTCAGTTTTCATTTTGTTCATATAGGAAGGACACTTGTGCTTTGGTGTTCTCCTTAAAAGGCTTGATTGATCCTTGGAACTATTTGTCAAAAACCTTTAAAACATTTGGGGATGATGAAAATATCGTTTGAAGACAATGTTCTTAAAACATGTTCAAGTCTTGCCTTTTAATTCGTTTCTTTGGTGATTCCATCTTCATCTTTGTTTCTCTATAGTTGTAATATTTCCAACATAGATTCATAGTGACACAACAATATTCCGGTGGAATAGTAAGACATAGACACATTACACTATTCCGCATAATTCATACACACTCATTTTTTTTTGCTCTCTCCGCACATTTCAATAGCCTTATATATATATATATATCACTTCTCTCTCTTTATATAGATATTTGTGTATGTATGCATATATTTCTTCATGAGATAAGAGTCTTCCTGTTCTTTCGCAGCGCCTTCTTTGCACCATCTTTATCTAAGGAAGCTGAAAGGTTGCCACTTCAATAAGGTCCCTTTTTGTGATTTGTCCATAAAATAAATGATAGGAAAGGAAGATACTATTAAGCTAACTTCAGCATATCACTGATAATTCTCTGTCTCTTAGGGGAGAAAAAAGGGCCACAAAAAACTAAGGGAAAAAAGTCTTCCTTTTTCGAGATCCAAACTTGGTTTCACCTCTTTTGTCAAAAACCCACCAGACAAAAGGAAAAATATATTTGACCCCAGAAATCGAGGCAGGTAAATTTTAAAGAAGAAGAGGATTACAGCCAACTCTAAATACACTTTGGTATATTTTTCTGATTTGTTTAGTATGTTCACGCACACGTACGTACGCCACAAAGTTTTCATTTTTTTTTCTATATTTTTTTAATGTGTATGTAACTCAAAAGTCTTAGTTTTACATGTAACTGAAGTAATCTCTCTCCATTTTCAAAAAATCTTCTTCACCCATTCACGTGTTTGAACGATGAATATTAAGCAAGATCTGCTTTAACAATGGTAAAAATAAGAAACGAACGACCCTTGACTTACAAGAGATCCGATCCCTTAAACTTTCTACAAAATCATACTTTTTCATTTTTCATGAACCCTAAATCTCTCTCTCCTGCCTCCAAAGAAACCCCATTTTATGTTTCTTGCTAGCCCATAGATGAACAATGTTTCCTTTTTAAAGCTGTTATATTTATGTGTTTATTTGTTTGACAGTTCGAATTTGATTGACAGATCCTGCGAGGGGCATATATGTAGAGGGTAGGTTATTTTAACTTTTCATTTTCCAGATTTAGTTGGTCAATTTCTGTCACTTGATGGCCTGTTAAATCAACTTGATTTCATTGTACAGAGTAGGTTCTTTAAGTAATTAAAGACATGATTTTTCAAATTTCAATCAACTTTATAATTTGCTTCTTTAAAGCTGTCAAATGATTTTGTTGGTTGGACTAATTTCTGTTAAATGATGCCCTCAAATCTCATTTATTTCTACCCGTCTCTCTACATTCAATGTTGAAGCATATTTGTTTCTTGAAAAATTTGTCCAATTAAGAAGTAAAAGACTTTAACAAGCATGGGAATATATGCCATTATTTCCTTCCAATTTGTTATTGATTTTCCCTTTTAATTTCTAGATAATTTATGAATTCAGATATGCAGATCCCAATTCCTAGAAGGGCACAATCTTCTTGAATTTTGTTCATTAATGTATTTCTGAATGTTACGTTTCATTTTTTAGTCCTTTTCTATTCGAATTTCAGGGTTAATACAAATTCCAAAGACCAGAAAAGAGAATTAGAAGCTTAGAAGTTCTATTAATGGCGTCCTCATCCAACTCGCCATGTGCAGCATGCAAGTTTCTTCGTCGGAAATGCCAACCGGAATGCGTTTTCGCCCCGTACTTCCCGCCGGATCAGCCGCAGAAATTCGCAAACGTGCACAAAGTATTTGGTGCCAGCAACGTCACCAAACTCCTCAACGAGTTACAACCCCACCAGAGGGAAGATGCAGTGAATTCTCTAGCTTATGAAGCCGATATGCGCCTCCGGGATCCAGTATACGGTTGCGTTGGAGTCATTTCTCTTCTCCAACACCAGCTCCGCCAGCTTCAGATGGACCTCAGTTGTGCCAAATCCGAGCTATCCAGGTATCAGAACCTAGGTATAACTGGCCACGGCCTCATCGCAGCTGCTGCCGCTGCCACTCACCAGCAGAACTTGGGAATCAACTTGATTGGCGGCGGTGTAGGATCGCGGGACCACCCTTTCCACCACCAGTTCTTCCCAAGTAGTCAACAGCAAGTTATTAGGTCATTTGATGGAATAAATACATATGATGCCAGTAGCCTTCTTGCCATGAATGTTTCAGCAAGCATTGGCCAATTGAGCCATTTTCAGCAATCCAAGGCTACCGGGGCAGCCGACGGCCTGCGTACGCCGGTCGATCCCTCTTAGCTAAAATTCCGGGTGCATTACCCATCCTCTTCGCATTAAAATCCAAGAATCAATCATAGGACAAAGTGAAAACTTGCATTATTGTTGTTGTTATTTAGTTTTCTTGATTTCAGGGCTACAAACATTAGTATTACGCTTGTGTGCTAATTTTCCAGAATTTGTTGTTTTAATCTTATTATTCTTCTATAATTTCACTGTCAAGTTTAATTTACATTAATTACTCAAAGAAAAAAAAAAAAAAAACCTTCAATGGTAATCAAGAATGAAAAGCAAACACAATGTTTGAGGAAATGAGCATATTTTAGTGTAACACTTCTTCAATCATAATTAATATGAAAGTTCGATACTAAGTAAAGTATTAGAAAGATGATTCAATGAAGGGTTGTTTTGAGCATATGTTAGCCTACCTAAAAGTTGACGAAGTTCATTCATATTTAGTAGAAGGACAACTTGATACATTAGTAAAACTTTTGCGAGATAATTCAATGTTTGTCTGAATTGAATTTGACACTTGATAGGAATGAACATAATTTTTTTATCCTGTCTCCTTATACAAATCTTTTGACTATATAAGATTTAATTTGGAGTGATCAGAAAAATGATATTCTCTCAATAGTATTTATATTGTCACACCATCGTCCAAATCCTCCAATTCCAATTCCCCAAGTCTCGAGGGAACAAATCTATATAAGCCTCTCGAAGTCAAGCTTTTGCTAGAGGATGAGTCATTCAATTAATATTTATGCACAATGATCATGAGACAATTATAGAATCACAATTTGATAGAACACTTGTATAGATATTTTGAGAGAGATGAATTTTGCTGGCTTATGTTTGTAGCCAAAATTGCAATGTTGAGTCTACCTTATGATCTCCTACCTAACCTTAAAATAGAACATTTCGGTCCTTAATTTTTCCCTCCTTTTTTTTTTAATCTAAAAATGAGAAATCGAGAATACAATGGTCTTCTTAACAGAAGAAAAAACAATAGACTTACAATCGTTAAATAGACAGAATATGCCATTATTAAACCGTGCATCATTATTGAAAATACTGTTGAACTATTAACAAAACTCCACCCGCATCAATAAGTTAGGAACTGATGATTATCAATTTTTTTCTACTGCTTCTTATCAAACACAGTTTTAGTAATATTATGTGAGTAGTTAAAAACATGGGAAGAATATATATATACATATACATATACACACACACACACAAACATACATACACACATTTGACTGATCTCCTACAATAAGTAGCATAAGCTAAAACGTGACACACTACAATTGACAAAGAAATTAAGAATTTATTAAAATGGAAATGATACAAAGAATATTGCATTTACTATATTGTTTAACTATCTAAAACTCATACAAATTCATATAAAAGCCACACAATTTGTGGAGTATATATATATAGGATCAAAAAGAATAAATTTTAGATGGAAGAAGGATAAAAAAGAGCCAAAAAATGAAAAAAAAAAAAAAAATTATTTCAAATAAGTCTGCTGCTTGCCCGCGAGCTGCGCGTGGCGCAACGTTTTGAAGGCGCTCAGGCTCTGAGTTATTTATTGGCACCTAGTTGTTACTCCAAACTTCTTATTATCAACTTTGATATCTCTTTAACTCCTTTCTCAACCGAAATAAACATCAGAATTTGGGTCACATATTTAACTAATCTCCACCTTGACACATTCCATTGCATTGAACAAAACTTCAAAGATTCTCCAGTTGGAAATGAGTTCCACTACAAGAAATAAAACTTGGCTCTTCAAAAAAAAAAAAAAAAAATCTTCACAAAACTCTCCAACAAAATTCTCACCCACTTCTACAAAATCCAACTAGTACAAACTCTCAATTAATCGAATTGAAGCACGGAATTACCTCAGGTGTTAAAGTTGCTCGAATTATCACTACGAATAACAAATTCACAAATTACCAAATAGGGCAGAAACATACCATGTAATAGAATTACCACAACAAACTACTTCTCTAGAAAGTTCTTTGCTAGACTTAATACCTTCAACCATACTTAAAGTATACACAATTAAATTAGCTTCTCCGTACCTTTGTAGAAGCCTAATATCTCTTGTGTATCCGTCCTTAACACTTGAATACATTGGCACCATTGGTGATGGTGGCAAAGCGACATTATACATAACTCTTGAACTCGACTGAGCTGTATTATTTAATGTAGACCCCAAACCAAAATCTAATGGTACTGTACCAAATTGAATATCCACCAATGAACTTAATTTTTGGTGATAGGTCTCCAATGATTTTATAGAACATTGCAAGATATACAACTGGGACCTTCTCTGTCCCAGTAATATAACACATGCACTTTTACTAATTTTCAAGACTCCACATTCATGAGTGTACTTCTACCCTTTTCAATTAAAAGTACTCAAGGAGATAAGATTTCTCTTTAAATTTGGAACATGCCTCACTTTATCAAGAGTCCTAACTGTCGTGTCAAATATCTTAAATGCAACCGTTCCAATACCGACTATCTTACAATGTTCATTGTTACCCATTACTACAACATCTTCTTTATGTGATCCTTTTTAGAGAAATAGTTACAAATTTTATTACTGAAGTTAGACTTCGAATTGCCTCTTTCATAACCACCATGAACAGCAAGCTTCTCGTTGAGCCTCAGATCCAACAAGATGTTTCATCTTCTCATTCAAAAACAAAGTATCATATACTTCTTCAAAGGTGATAATTTTATGACTATATAATATCACATCTCTAAACGACATAATGAAATGGGAGACAAACATAATAAAATCAAACCAAAATATTCTTAATCATACTTAACCTCCAAGACTTTTAAACCAACGACAATTTCTTTAAAGACAACAAGGTGATTTTCAAGGATGTACCTTTTGTCATACGATAAGAATATAAACGCTACTTCAAATGCAATTGACTGGTTATACTCTTCGTCATGCATAATTGCTACAACTTCAACTATAATACAGCTGCAGTTTCTCATTCAAAAAGTCCTCAAGAATATGATTCGAAAAATGAAAATGAATATTTGATAGATCCTTTTGAACGTTATGTTATTTCTCCTCAACCATAATGCATCTGCAGTTTCTCATTCAAAAAGTACCAAAGAATATGATTCGGAAATGAATCTATATAGAGCCCTTAGAACGTTATGTTATTTCTCCTCCATCGACCAATTTGATAGCATCTTATGAAATCCCAACAAATGTTCGTCCAAATCCATGTGAGCGAGCACTGTTCACACCTTCACCTGTCACATCGAGAATCTAGTGCTGCAATCTAAAACGAAATATCATACTTCATGGTTGTCATCGCAAGAACAAAATCTCGAACAAATAAAACATTGAGCTCTGATACCACCTTTTTGGAATTAAAGATCGGATTATATGACAAAATTTGAAGTAGCAATCACAATACTAGAAGAATACAAGAACAATTGGCACATGAATGAAGAATTTATTAATATAAAGGAAGATACGAAAAATATTGTGTTTACAATATTGTCTAACTTTCTAAAACTCATACAAAGTCATATGAAAGTTATATAATTTGTGAATTATATATATAGAACCCAAAAGAATATATTTTAGATGAAAAGATGATAAAAAAGAGCTAGACAATGAAAACAAAACTTTTCCAAATAAGAGCGGCACATCGCGTCTGCGAGCGGTAGCCTGGCACTGCCAATGGCGCTTAGGCATTAAGTTTCGATCCTAAAATTCGTTTCTTGCCGCGAATGCCGAGTTGCTACTCCAAGTTTTTTAATTGCCAATTCTAATCCTTCTTTAACTCCTTTCTCAACCAAAACACGAACTAACGTTGGAATTTGAGTCTCTCTCTCTGTCTCTGTCTCACATAGAGAGAGAGAGAGAGAGAGAGAGAGAGAGAGAGAGACTACAAAGTGGGTACTAATTGTGGTTCGTATGTAATGTGTGGTTAAAATTAATTTTTGATTTAATTTTAACTTTAGTTTTTTTAAGTTTTCCCAAACAATCACCTAAAGAGTTCATGGCAGAAAATAATGTCATAAGCAATAGGAGACAATTTTATTTTTTTTGAATTCTGATTCTTGACTTCAGATGGAGAATAAGAATAAAAAAGATTCAAATTTCGAATTTTTTTCTAGTCAGTTAGGACTCAATGACATTATTCAGATCTCTCTTCTGAACTCAATTAATGCTCTTCAATCACTGCAAACAGGTGGTTTGACACTTGATTTTCTTTTCTCTTTTCTGGGCTTTACTGTTTTGTTTCAATAAGATTATGTATATTAATTAAATGGTTTTGGTTAGGACAAAAAGTCGTTTTTGTTTAGTGTAGAGTTTTCATAAAAGACAAAGTTTGTTTTATTAATAAACTTTTTATTGTCTACAAAATTTCAATGGATTTACGAGTTTTTTTATTTGTGGTTTCATTCTATTCCAGGATACATCAAACATTTATTTTCCTTATACATGGAATTTTTTGGCAAGCGATGTATAGGTGTTGCGCTGGCAGCACCTAATTGACAGTTTTTATTTTTTATTTTTTGCCAACTGTTAAATGAATAATTGAAAAATATCCTTGATAAAATTATGTGTACATGTAGCCACTCTTTCAATCAAATCGAACATTAAGTTCTTTAATCACACATTATTGCAATAAAACAATTTTGCATATGGATCTATAACTTTTCTTACTTTTTAATTTTATATTCTCTAAAGAAATATTTAAAAAAAATAAAATATCTACCACAATAGAGCTATATCAATAAAGATCTCTTTATTTAAGAGCAAAAGTATCTTTCCATATTTTATGTATAGTAAATAACAATCTTTTCTTTCTTTTTCAATTTCTTGGTAATATTTACATTTTCTTATGTCATTTAAATGTATATATCAGTTCAATTTTCATCATAGTGTAATATATATTTTTAACTACTATATCTAACATTTTTATTTATAAAAAATAAATAAATCATATTACATGTTTTAAAAAAAAAAAAAATTCTTCATCGAGAGAGAGTTCAACCTAAGGACTTCTTTCGCTCTAGTCATACATTTTGTCATCATACTTGGGAGTAAAATGTCTGTCTCCAGCATGCTATAATATAAAATCAAAATGTAATTGATTTAAAATTCAAACGCACCGTCTCCAAATTCAAAAGAGCAAATATTGTACAACCCATAATTGAAAGTTCTTTCTTGAATTCAAGCATAAAATCTGTCAAATCTTGGGAAATAATCTTTCTATTTTTCCATTTTCTTTGTTCCCATATTTATATGATATATATGCTTGAATTCAAAGTTATGATTCAAGAAGAAAATAATGACATAGGTATGTAATTATTGTCTGTCATTAATAAATGCATTTGGCAGTAGGCTCACTCTTATGCATGTACATCAGGTACTGCTGACGATTCAAGCCTGGGCAATGGGCATGCGGTTGTAATATGCATGTGTATGTATCTGTACGTATAGGTGTGAGTTTCTTCGCCATTACCTAATCAGAAATTAAAACAAAATCACTCCAATTCTACTCGTTTCTGAGGGTCTACTATCTACTTGGTCTCATTAGGTCAGATCAACATATATTACTTCGGAAAGAGAGAGAAATATGTATATAGAGAAAGGTGATTGACTCTTCTAATGGTAAGAAGGGAAGATATGAAGCAGGACGAAAATGTAAATAATAATAAAAATCAATTGCCAGAGAGGCTGAAGATGCGCAACTTAGGGTGAAAACAAAGGTATCTTCTATTTGGGTGAAAAAAGAGACTCCATATATGCATTTAACCTATATATAATAGAATATTTAGTTCTAAAGAGATAATCGCGGCTTGTATGAATAAGTTTGCTATTTACCTGTAGATTTATTATGTTTGTATCTTTTTTGCAATTTTCTGTTAGTGACTATTTGTGCTCCTATACCACATTAGCTTAGTTTACTTGGAATCTCGAAATTTAACATTTTTCGTTTGGATGATAAAGTTTGCTGAAGAATGGGTGAGTCAAGGCGCTGACAGAAGATATGGCTACTTGGCAAAGAAAAGTTAACCGATACTTGGTCCAAGAGGATGCCAAAAGAGCTCCAAAGTTAGCTCGACAACAGCCCTTTTGGAGCTCTTTTGGCATCCTCTTGGACCAAGTATCGGTTAACTTTTCTATGCCAAGTAGCCATATCTTCTGTCAGCGCCTTTACTCACCCATTCTTCTGCCAAGTAGCCATATCTTCTGTCAGCGCCTTTACTCACCCATTCTTCAGCAAACTTTATCATCCAAACGAAAAATGTAGTTATGTTTGGAGCCCCACCGATTATATCGGATGAAAAAGTGAAGACAGAATAATGGAAGGTAGTAGGAGAACTAGAAACAGACATTTAGAGAGCAGTTAGGGTGGTTCATATTTTGAGTAGTTTGTGACTAATAACTTTTGTTTGGAAATAGATGTAGACTTGGTGTTGAATTCCTCTAATTTTATTTCATTTTGAAATTCATTTTTATGTAGGTGGTGTTGTATCACATTCTAATGTTCAAGTGTATAAATTCAAAAATTTGTAATGAAATTGTCAATTTTTATACAATTTCAAAATTTATTCATAAAGAGTCATTCTTAATTTTGCTAATCAATTTGCATAAATTTCTATATATATAAAAAAAAAAAGGCATCTACAACAACATTTTTTAAACGTTGTTGTAGGGGTCCTACTCTACGACAACATCTCGATTTGCAATATACGTCCAAACGTTGTAAAAGGTCTTTGACAACGGTTTTTGAACATATGCTATTTTTGTTGTAGTAGGGTTACAAGTCAGAAAGGTCAAATTTTTAATTGTTACATTTTTGATCGGCCGGATGACACCTTTGATCGGCCTATCAGTTGACCGGTTTGCTAAACTGGTTTTCTCGATTTGGCCCCTTTTGATCCGATTTGAATGTTTTGACAAACGTCGAACTTTGGAAAGTGTTTTCAACTAGTATTTCAAGAATAAATGATGTTTTAGAAATATAATTTAATTTCAAATATCATTTGTAAAATCAATCTCATCTTTGATCAAAACATTTTATTAGAGTAATATTAAAAATAGCTTTTAGTGCATAAAGTGGTTTTTGACCTTTTATCATTCATTGCTAATTTTACTCGAGCGGGGTAATTAGTTAAAATAGAGAAATTGAATCTAACATAGTAATTGAGTAATTTACTTTTTGACTTTTTGAGAATTTAATTAGGTTATGGTTAATTGAAATCATGAATCCCAACTACTTTCTCTCGTGCACCTTACCTTAATTTTTGGATTTGTTCTTTTTGTAGAGTTTTTAGTTATGTTTATTATTTTCAAAATCCAAATTATATTGTATATTTCATTGTTAAAATCAAATTTAACTATTGTGTAATTGAGTAGACATTTATTGTGGTATCGACAACTCGAACTAGTTAGTCTATTATATTACTTGTATGTGACTTGCGCGCTTGTGACACACAAATTTTAACGAACAATTAGGGTTTCACTTTCTTGTGCTAGCAAAATTATGATGATTGTGAGATATGCTATATTTTCTCAAATTCTAACCGCTTATTAATCGATGTTTGAGTTGACTTGGTCCAAAATATAAGCCATCCCAATATTAAATCATCTAATAAAGTAAACATGGCCCATACGTTAATTCATCCAATCAATTAACATAAACTCATTAATAAAATCCAATTTATCGATTTTACAAATATCCAACACTTGTCAATTAATTAATTTATAATATCAGTATTCTAGTTCTCCATTTTGTGTGTGATCCATTGGGTTTTGATAAAGATGTAGACGACGTAAATTATTATTCTGATCTAATTAGTATAAGATAGAATAAAATCCCATTTTAATTTATCATGAATTCACTTAATTATCTAATTCACATTCGTCATTTTGGATGACATCTAGAGTAATGTGTTAGGGCATTACGACAAATCAAATTTGTTCGTTTATCATGAAACTATAATCACTTCTAGTATGATCTGATCAATTGCAATATATAAAATTGTATCAATCTCGATTATTGATCATATTTTTCATTTCACCCTTAAGTCAGTAACAAGCAAAAACTCTTTTTGATATACGTACTCACATTGGTCAAAGATTTCGTTATTAATTTAATCGAATAAAATGTAGATCACAATCACTTACTAACTAAGAGAAACAAATCATCTATTAATCATTCACAATTTTCATATGATTTTTAACATACTCCAACGATGTCATATTAGTGACTTTTAACAGAGCAACATCCAACATTACCAATATATAATTATCCTCATATAAGACACTAAGATGACCTCAAGTCTAAGGACCAATTTCACTACCGAGCGTTAGAAATTAACTACTGACACTTAGATAGTTATCCATATGGAATCTCTATTGCGGGTCTCCAATGTTTTTGTTGTTGTACCAAAATCTCCCGTGTCTATTTAAATGTTACTACATTTATTTAGTTTGTGAGATTAGCTGCTCACTTCATAAGTGAAAAATGCCACACACATTGATATATTTGTAACAATGATATCCGTATATCGTTATTACTTACGACCAAAGATAATTTAAAATTTAGTTATATGCAATTTTTTTTATCACGATCACAACTTGTTGTAATTAACAAGTTACCAAAATTTGAATCTATGTACTCTTCTAATTTAATTTATCAGAATAATAATTCGATTAAAACATAGATCTGCTATAAATAACAATGCATCAATCATATTAAAAATATTTACATCCAAAATCGATTGGACACAGGGCTCAACACTTACAAACTCCCACTTGCACGAGATCGAATCACTTGTGCATCTAATATAATAAGAATCTACATGACAATCATGTTTATACTGCAATTAACTCTTTATCAGATGGTGTCACCTTAACAAATGTTTGGATCGTTGATGAGAGCTTAGTTCATTAGATTGCACGATGGTTCCATTGTTATCACAATACAAAGGTATGTGATCAATAATGTTAGGAGCTATTTTTAATTCATCAATGAACTTCTTGATCCAGATCAAAACGCTTACAACTTCTAAAGCAACAATGCATTAGACTTCTATTATTGAATCAACGATTCTTTCGTGTTTGGAACCTTTTCGACCAACCGCTCCACTATTGATAGTAAACATATATCCACATTGAGGCGTAATATCTTCACCGGAAGCTAGCATCAGTATATCTATGAACTCTCAGTTCATTTTCTCTATATAAAATCTTCGATTTTATCTTTGTAGATTGAAATAAGTCAGAATCTTTAGATCTAACCCTAAAGATCTTGATTACTGAGATATAAGTTACTTCTTCCATATTTATATATAATATTAGGAATAAAATCAGCACTCTACCTTATCTTCTTGTAAACACACGGTTCATTTTCGTTTTTTATAAAATCAAACTTTTGATTGTCTTATCAAAATGAAGATTCCAACTCTTATAAGCTTGCATCAATCCATATATGGTAGAAATCAGGTTCACTTGTTTTAAATCAATTGTAGATGAATTTTTTTGAACCTCAATCACAGCTATATGCTACAACAAAATTGTGATTTAGCGACAAGATTTTTTTTGACATACAAAAGAATTATCACAATAAGTGATTTAGCGCGCACATTTTTAAAGTTTGTTACAAAGATTGTGGAGAAAAAAATAAGTACCAAAAAATTATGAGGTGATATAAAAAGTTATCGTGATATGTTAAAAAGCTCGGCAATCAATAAAGATAGTTGCTAAAAACATGATGATGATGAAACCAAGACGCCATAATATTTTTTAGTGGGAAATCTATGGTAACAAATTCTCATTCTTTGTAACTAAGTGTTTGTAATGCATTAGGATCTACTTTTTACAATGATGAATATTTGTTGCCAAAAAATTTATAGTGAAGGAAAAAATCACTACAAAAAAAACTACTTTGTGCAACAGGCAAAAAACGTTGTTGTAGGTCTTTTGCAACATTCATCCATATGTTCCAAAATCCAATGTTGTATAATAGAAGGATATGGGAGCGTGCAATATAGTTTGCAAAAGGTCTCAATTGCACATTGTCGTTAGGTTTTCGCAACAGTAAGTGACTATTGTGTTTAGCTTTTTTGAAAGATTGTGTTGATAAAATAAGAACAAAAAAGTATAAAGCGACATAAAAATTATCGTATATATCAAAAGGGACGAGAAAAACTAAAAACCATTTTCTGATGTTATCAAAATTAAGTTTGGGAGTATTCAAAGGGTCTAATGTTATCAAAATTTGAATATTATCTACAAACATTGCTTATCTAGTGGAATAACTTCTTTATGTTATCAAAAGCAAGGTCCTAGAGACAATGTGATTTACGAATCAGGCACTCTCCAGGAAGTTTTTCCATAACTTGTTCTAGGAATTGGGCTGGTGATAATGAAAGTTGTGGATAAGAAAACCTATTATCAGCCTTGCTAATTAATGGCCACGTGTATAAAGTGCAGGATTATGTTCTTATTCCATTTCACAATGATAAATTGACCCCTGCAAAGTTTCAATTTCTTGGTTGTGTGATTGAAAAATGTCAATAAAAATATATTCAACTACAAACACAACATGTTGCATGAACTAATATCCATTGTCACAAAATAATTTGAGTAACAATTTTATATGTTATAAAATATAATACGCGACGTGTATAAATAATTACCAACAAAAAAAAAAAAAATTAGACATTAACTATACATATTGCACAAATTGCACGTTCATTAATTGTGGTCCATCTTAAATATTCCCTCAATCATCTTAAACCAAGTCCCAAATATGTCAAACTCTTGTCGTTCAGGTGTATATATGTTATCTATAGTTAAAACGTTACACCAGACAAAAACTTGAACCACTAGTGTCCCGTGTCTTTCTTGATTATTCCTGTAAGAGACACCTACCACTTTTATGACCCTACTAATATAAAAATGTCTCCAATCATGTCGACTTTGTAGAGTTGATTTTCCCATTTTCCTCTCTACCCGTACAAAACCGAACCCCTCACAGACTCCAATATTGTGGAAACACCTTGGCAATCCCTATCGCACTCCTCGTCTCTACCCTATCTTGTCCTCACTAGCTCCAAATAGCTGTGATCCAACTTTTATCCAATGTTTTTCAGATTTTTTTTTTTTTTTTTTATCGAGTCAAACCACGTGTCTTTAACCGTCTAGTTTTATATAAGATTAATGTTATCTAACACCACAGTTGTTAAAGCATCAATCTAGATGTTAATAATGTGATATTAAATGAGAAGTACAATTAAATCAGTTGTCTAATATAATTTCTTTTATTAAGTCTATCACGTAATACGACATAAACTAATGTTAGTATCAATTGTGTTAAATGACATTATTCTTTATATAAAGAAATGTTTAGTTCAACTAAAATGGTTTATTAAAATCCAAATCAAATTCAACAATTTGTTTTAACAACATATTTTATGATATCCACAACTTTTCAATAACACATTCCATCAATTTTTATTAAAATTCAATGAAAATCTAATTTTTATTTAAATGAAGGATGGGCAAAATAAGCCGGAACATTACAGTGAGTCCAACGCATTGGTTTAGACAGACATACGAATTAATCTACTTGTACATTGTTTTTGAATATCAAGTTTGACACATTTCTATGTACAAAAATTGTTCATTGATTTGCATGAAGGATTATTCTACTTGTACATTAAATATTACATCAATAGTTACATAATGTACAATTAGGAGCGGGTAAAATCCGACCAAACCTAACAAAACCGTCCAAACCAAACCAACTCAATCGGTTTGGGTCGAATTTTTTTTTTTTTTTTTTTTTTGCACGAGTTGGTTGTGTCGGCGGATTGTGTCGGGTCGGGGTATATGTTAACTCATGAAAATCGAGTAAACTCGGCCAATCCAATCCAACCATATTTATGAATCTTACAAGTATTATGATATTGTTTGGACGAAATTGAGTTACTTTGTTTCTTCACACAACCTTCAAGATCTACAATATTCAGAAAACCTAGATTAAAATGTGAATTCTTGTTGGGGAGATTTTGTGCAATAGTTGAAAAGTTTAAGGAAGCCATACACAAATTATATACTACTAATTAACTAGGTTTTATAAACGCAAACGCGATACATGAGATGTCTTAAATATGGCACAAGACATGGAAACTTTTAGAATAATGTTATAAGAATTTGATAGAATGCATTTTATGAAAAATAGTATAAACAAATACACATTCAACACAAAAATATTTTAATTGTCAAAAACATTTCTTGACTTCATATAATTTAATATCAATTTGTCCATGTAACATTTATGGGCATGGAGTGTCAAAATAATTCAATTTTTTTTGTCATTGCAACTATAGAGACCTAATATTATATAAGTCATGAGTCAATTATAAATTCACTCAATCTGACTCGCCTACTTTAGTCGCTGTTAACAAGTTGTTTCAAACCAACCAACTCAATTCAATCCGACCGATACTTGATTAAGTTGAGTTGTGTTGGATTGTGTTATGTTTCAACATTTACACAGGTTGGATTGAGTTAAATTACGATCAAATCGATCATGTTGGGTTGAGTTTGGGTTGATGCAAAAATCGACCCAATTCAACCCATGTCCACCCCTATGTACAATTGGCATTATGTAATTGGTTAATAAAAATTGTTTAATTTTTCACAGATCAATTACATAATGCCATTTGTATATTATGTAACAATTAATATAATTCTTGATGTACATATAACAAAGTACTTGAATGAGTGTTGTTAAAATCAATCTTCATTATGCTTATCACATCAAATGATGTCAATCAAATTATCAAACTTGATGTACATGTAACAAAAATAACAGGGATACATCGGTTTGGGTGAAGGTCGAAGGAAAGGTCAAATATCACGTGAATGGTAGGGTTTGATAGTTGGGTTGGATGATTGGACGTGAATTGAGAATGAAACGGTGTATTGTGTGAGACATGAAATGAAAGGGACAGTTTTAAAGGTTGGGGGGATATCACGATACACGCACGCCATACGAAGCCATAGACAAAACGAAAAGTAGCATTTATTTCGGGTTGTCCCTCTGACCCTTCTGCACACAGCACACAGACACGTCCCTCTACATACATCTAGCAAATTCAATTATATGCTAAATGCCCCCTCTTTGTATTTATTGGACAGTGCCAACACTATAACCAACCACCCCAACCCCCAAAAAAGTCCCTTCTCTCTAAGAATGTAATATTTCTCAATGCTATTCCTTTCCATTCTTTCCAGAAGTTTAAAAAACGAGTTAATTTCATCCATAGTCACTTAAGTTAGAAAGAAATTTCAAATTGATTATTAAAGTTTATTTTTCCTCTATTAGTTATTTCAATTAAACAATTAATGTATAATACGACGTCACCACTAATACACAATGAATTAGATGAAAACTTAGATAAAATATGTGCAAGATTATGAATTTGGATTTCTCCAACTATCATTATTAATTGTGTCGATGGAGCTTGGCTAGGCGGATTAATTTCAGTTAGATCCTTGTGATACTTGCTGACCAAAATGATGGATTTGAGTGATGATTTTAAACCAAGATAATTTACCGATCTTACCAAAAATTTGACAAAGTAACGGTAAGATTATGAGTGAAAACACCAGTAAATCGAATGCTAAAGTAACACCAAAAATAAAAATGTATACAAAGTCGAGGTAAGAGTTGAACTCTTTGTCATTAAGTCGAATTTGTCCAGCAGTGATGCCTACGGATGATGTCAATCAACTTCCAAGACACAAAGATAAACTTCTTGCATTAGTAGCACTTCAAAATACGAAAACAATGAACCGAAAATTGGATTTTGTACTCCTTCAAATGAAAGATGGAAAAACCAGCTTTTATACAGAATTTAGGCTAAGAAAAGATGAATTTAATATTATGTTATGATTGCATATTATTTGGATGAATAAATGGACATCCCAAGCATCTAATTTATAGAGGATGAAAGATTGTGAGCAAAGTGTCGCGTCACAAACTCAGAAACCTTTGTCAAGGGTCGTAGATTTTGTTGTCGCTAACCTGTTGCCTGAGCGTTAAAAATAGAGAGTATGTCGCTCCTCTATCACTAACATGTTGTTCGAGCGACAACCTCTTCGCTCAAGCGCTAGGTGAGCGACGGAGTTGGACAAATTTCCAGCCAGTTTCCCATTTGTCCTTTTAATTTTAAACCGTAATTTCTCATTTACGCGGAATTGGTTTGAAGATCTAAATATACCACGGTAATCTACTCGACGAGTAGAACAGGTTAATCTATTTATTTTCAGAATTTTACTATAGGATCTAGTTCGAATATTTGATCGAAATCGACACAAAAGTCACTTTTCCATGATTTATACTCAACCAATTCCAACAACTTAACGACAACACGTCAAATTTTACGTTAATTTTTGATAATTGAATCACTACTTTTAAATCTTTTTATAAATTTTACTAACCGGTAAAATAAGGAACATACACATTAACAACCAATTTAAAATTTCTTAAAAAATTAACTCTTTAAAAGCATCTCCAAGTGAGTCACTGTTTGGTACATATTAAAATTTTTATTTTCATTATTCTACTCATTTTTAATCACACGTTTTTCAATAAAATAATATTTTTCATCACATCAATAACTTTTCCTTCTTTTTCTACCACACATTCTTCGTCAATCTACTATTCCATAAAACATTCTTCCAAAATAATGTGGCTCAAACATGTATTTTTGAAAAGAATATTTTATAATTTAGAGGGCATCTATAAATTTAAAGCGTAATTTTTTGAAGTACTCCAATATGCTCTTTATATTTAATACTTAATTTTACTACTCTCAAAAAATATTTATTATTTTTCCTTATCTTTTATTTTCAATAGCTTTCCTCCAAATTATTGTATTATTTTCCTTCATTAAAAATTGAAATATTTTGAATGCATTTACTCTCTAAACTTTAGAACGTTAATTTAAAAAGTTTCTTGAATTATAATTTTAAAGATTTACTCTTTAAAATAGAGAATATCTTATATTTCAAAAGTTTTTTGAAGTCGGCCCTAGCCTCTTTTTCTCTCGCTCTCTCTAAAATATATCTTTATTGCTTGACTATTCCTTTCTTCTTTCTTGAAGCTTGGCGAGTTAATTATCCCAATAGTCACTGAACTTTATCGAAAGTTTTCACCGGGCCACTGAACTTTAAAAATTACATGGTTAGTCACTGAATTTTTAAAACTGCAACCACATCCATCACTGAACTTTAAAAATCACTACATTCGTCACTGAATTTTGTAAAAGATTTCTACGAGGTCACTGAACTTTGCAAAAAAATTTCGAGATGATCACTGATTCAGTGATCATCTGGAAACTTTTTACAAAGTTCAGTGACGAATGGAATGATTTTTAAAGTTCAGTGATGGATGAGGTTGCAATTTCGAAAGTTCAGTGACTAACCACGTAGTTTTTAAAGTTCAGTGACCTGGTGGAAATTTTTGGTAAAGTTCAGTGACTACTGAGGCAATTAACTCAAGTTTGGCAATGCACACTTTCGTACATGGGGAGGGTTGGGGGTACTGGGCTGGGTAATGGTTGGAAACAACGTATCAAGAACATTTCTTACACCTTGTAGTCTTTCTTTAATTAATACTACATGCCTTTTGTCTCCCTTACTTTGAAAGTCTTGCACCGACTATCCCCTTAAATATTAATTTCGTACACACAGTAAAATACAACTATTTCTATGTACAGTTTTATTTATAACAGTATGTAACAGATAGCTACATTTGAGTTTGAAGTCCTCTTGGGTCAACACTACTTTTAATATTTGGTCAGTTTCCAGCTTTCATCCGGTGAATTTTAATGTTAATAGTACGAGTATTTTTTATGAAGCCTAAAAATAATTGTGTAACATTGAATTAATCTTTCCATGATGAATAGAAACCGCCTTTGTATGTGATAAGTGCAAGTTTTTACACTTATTTTGGCGTTTAATCTTGTATAATTTGTGGTTATTTAACTCGGATCATTGTTGATTTCGTTCATCTTTTTGCTTTTAGAATGGATAATGGTGCGTGGATTAAGTATGTAAGGAAGAATGGAAGAAGATTGTGCTTTGGTAGGAGACGAAAGGTAGCTCGAAGAAGAAGCAAAGGGGTTGGAATTCTTGTAAGTGGTGCATCCACACAAGAAATTGGTGCAATCTTGTTCTTGTTTTTCTTCAATATGTTTCTGTTAAATATTAGTTGCTTAACAATTTTGAGCCCAATGAAGTGGTCCAAACTGAAAACCCAATTAATGGTCCTATGATGCAGCCCAAATTCTGTTGAGTCCAGCACATTCTGAATGCAACCCGGTTGGCCCTCTTCACTTTGTGCATTCTCGTGTTTTAACTAAAGTACAACTTTGGTTACTTTATTTGAAGGTTGAGATGATGCCATGTGGAATAACAGCCACCGTTGGATGCTTCTGACTCTGTATTATTGGCTTGATTTTCATTAGCATCTGGGTTCAAGATTATTTTTAGGTTTTTCTCTATTCTGCTCTCTGTGTATGCTCTCTGAAAATCATTAGTTTTCGTCTTGTAATCTTTGATTCTAGATATTCTTGGTGAAGTCTAGTGTTGATTACGGTGTGTTTGTGGTGAATTTGTTCTTTGTTTGAGCAGTAACCCTTGGTTACTTTGAGTAATCTGTCGAGGGGTTCTCTAGAAAAAATATTTGGGTCTGAGGGCATAATCCTTTGTGGATATCTGTACTTTGAAACTTATATTGATTATTTACTGATTTTTAGTGGATTGGAGCGATAATCACTTCGATGTATGCTCAACGAGTGATTAACCCTAATTTTGGATGAACATCTAGGTCTAAGGGCGAAAAATCTCTTGTGTTCTTTAATTTTTGTAATTACTTAGTATTATTGTGGCCTGTATAATACTAACAATGGTATCGGAGCACTTCGATCTTCATATAAATTCTTCGATTTGGTATTTTCTAGTGTTCTTGGCGAACAGAACCTTAGATCTTCAAGGATCTGTACTCGAAAGGGTTATGTCCTCATTTTTGCGAAGAAAGTAAAATAGTTTTGGTATTCACTATTTTACATTTGTTGATCTAAGATATTTGGTAACGAGTTTCTAACCCTACTTCTTGTATTTTCCTTCAATATGTAGATTTTTTGGCTCTTGGTTGAAACCCTCTCAGATCTTTCTTTGTCTAGGGTTTCTTTTGAAAACTCTAGAATCTGAGGATTGGGATTAACAGTTTCTTCAAGATTACTTTGAGCTCTTACTTTCGAAAGTTTTATATTTTGTTGTTAGGGTTATTATTTGTGTTATATAGTTCTCTAATTTTTTTAATAGTGTACATCTATATGAAATTAAATTTTCTGCACCTTACACTGTGTGTGTGTACATTAGTTGGTTTGATACTCTCTGCATTTGGTATATCAAACTTTGTTCTATTTTAAAACTGTTAAGCATTCACTATTTTTCAAGTTTAAATATGGGTAGTACTAGAGTTGATATTAAAATATGGAATGGCAAATGAGACTTTAGTCTCTAGAGTTAGAAGATGAATGCCCTATTAATACATTTTAGATGTGCTAAAACCCTTCATGAATCTTCGGGGAAAGAAGTGGCTGATAATAAAAGAATTGAATAAGATGAAACTGCATGCAGCACTATCTTTTTGCATTTATCTAAGGTGTCATTAGAGAAGTAGGAGAGACTGAGATTGCAATTGAAATTTGGACAAAGCTTGAATCTCTTTACAAAACTAAGACACTGCCCAATAAATTTTACGTGTGGAAACAATTTTTTAACTTCAAGTTTGATCCAATTGTGATCTTGAAAGATTTAATAAATTTCTCAAGATTTCACCAATAGTGGTTAAACACTTTCTGATGATAAAAAATATGTAGCCTTATTATCATCCTTATTTGAAAAATATAAAGATTTGAAAAATGCCCTTGAATATAGAATAACTTATATTACTATTGATGTTATTGTTTCTTCCTTAAGGAATAAGGAGCTTGAATTTAAAAGTGAGTAAAAAACATCCTCAAGTGAAGTTAACTACAATGTGAAAGGAAATAATTCCTTCCAAAGAAACAATAACAATTTTTTAAACAAAAGTTTTGGAAAATATAAAGAATATTCTGAAAATTTTAAAAGGGGCAAAACTAAATTCAATAAGAATAATAATAAGGCTAAAGGGAAGAAATGTTATTTATTTTTGTAAAATTTGGTCATTTTATAAAAAATTGTAACAAGATAATCGAAAATTTGAAAAATGTTAATAAAGTTGAAGGTGGAGCTACTATAACTTATTCTGGTTTTAAATATTTTTTGCTCATTATTGATGATTTTTCAAAGAAAACTTTAGTCGTTCTTTTGAAAAATAAATCAGACACCTTCAAAGATTTTGCAGAATAGAAAACTTTGTTGAAAATCAATTTAATAAAAGTGTTAAAGCACTTAGAACTGATAATTGACTTAAATTTTACAACGAAGAGTTTGATTGCTTTTTAAAATTATTGGTATTCTTAGACATAAGACTGTAACCTATGCTCCACAGCAGAATGGGTTTGCAGAAAGGATGAATAGGACTTTGCTAGAAAATGCTAAATGTATGCTGATAAGTTTAGGCCTTCCAAAATTATTCTCGGGAGAAGCTGTTAAAACTGCCTCTTTTCTAAGAAATAAGTGTCATATGGTTATTTTGTTGAGTATTCTAAGCAGAAAGTCTTTGGTTGTGCTGTCTATGTACATCAAAATGAAGGGAAACTTGAGCCCGAATTTGTTAAGGGTATTTTTTTAAGTTATGGCGAAGGTGTTAAAGGCTATAGGGCTTGGTTGAAAGCTCAAGAAGGTTATAGGGTTATAATAAGTAGGAATGTTATCTTTAATGAGATGGACATGCCTTGTATTAAAGAAAAAGGAACAACAACTACTAAAATTAATCAAAACAAAACTTTTATGGAATCTGAACTTTTTCAGGCTGATACTGACTTAAATTCTAGAAATGATGACCAGTTTAAGGTAGAGCTTGGTCAGGAATTGAATCATGAACCTGAACCTGAAATTGAGCTAGAACATAAACTTGATCAAACTGAAAATCCTTTAGGAGACTCATCTAGGAAGGGATAGAGTGAGAAGAAAAATAAGACGACCATCAAGATATGATGATTCTGTGTTTGTTACAGCTTTGAATATTCAAAAAATTTGGATAATGAGCCTAATTCATATGAATAGGCCATCGAGGGAAAATATGCAAATTCTTGGCTTGGTGCAATGAAAGATGAAACGTTTTCATTAATAAAAAAAAAAAGACATGGGTCTTTGTGAATTAACTCAAAGGGGAAAGGGTTATTGATTGCAAATTGATCTATAAGATAAAAGAAGGTGATTCAAAAGGTGAAAATGTAAAGTTTAAGGCTAGATTAGTTGCTAAGGGCTTTAACCAAAGCAAGGGAATTGACTACAATGAAATTTTCTCTCATGTAGTCAAATACACATCTATAAGAGTTTTACTTTCTCTTGTTTCACAATTTGATTTTGAATTAGAACAGTTAAATGTTAAAACTGGCTTCTTACATGAAAATTTGGATGAGAGAATTTATATGATTCAACCAAAAGGTTTTGAACAAAAAGAAAAACAAACTATGTGTGCATTTTACAAAAATCACTTTATGGTTTGAAACAAACCCCCAGACAATGGTAGATCAAGTTTGATACTTTTATAAAAGGACTTGATTTCAATAAAAGTGAATATGATCCATGTTTTTACTCCTGATTCTTACTATCTTTTGCTATATGTCGGTGATATGTTGCTGGGTGAGATATGACTGAATTAACATCATTAAGCAAAAATTAAAACAAGAATTTGAATGAAAGACTTAGGAGAAGTTAAAAGGATTCTATGAATGGAAATTAGAAGGAATCGAAGTGATCATAATCTGTTTCTTACTCAACAGTCTTATATTTCAAAAATACTATGTAGATTTTCTATGGAAAATTCTAAAGATATCACTTTACCACTTGGCATTCACTTTAGATTTTTAGTAGAATAATGTCCTAAAACTAAAATAGAAAAGAATATGATGGAGAAGGTCCATTATGCAAATGTTGTTGGCTCTATTATGTATATAATGGTCTGTACCAGACCTGATCTTGCTTTCGCTATAAGTGTTTTAAGTAGATATATGAGTAATCTTGGTGAATATCATTGAGAAGCCATGAAATGGTTGTTAAGATAATTAAAAGAAACTTCTAACTTAGGACTCATGTTCAATAAGAGTAAAACTGGAATTAGATTGAAAGGTTTTGTTGATTCATACTTTGATGGTAACTGTGATAATAGAAAATCAACTTTAGGATGAAATTGGGTATTCTATTAATAATGCTTAACAGTCAATCTGCTATATATCTTAGTAAAAATCCTATTTTTCATGATAGAACTAAATATATAGATGTTAAATTTCATTTTATAAGAGATGATGCCATGTGGAATAGTAGTCATCGTTGGATGCTTCTGACTGTTTGAATTATTGGCTTGACTTTTCATTTGTGTCTGGGTTCGAGATTATTCTTAGGGTTTTCTCTATTCTACTCTCTGTGTATTCTCTTTGTATTCTTTCTGAAAACCTTTGATTTTCGTCTTGTAATCTTTGACTTTAGATGTTCTTGGTGAGGCCTAGTGTCGTTTAGGGTGTGGGTTTGGTGAATATGTTCTTTGTTTGAGCAGTTTGATTACTTTGTGTAATTTGTCGAGGTTTTCTTGAGAGAAAATATTTGGGTTTGAGGGCATACTCCTTTATGGATATCTGTATTGTGAAACTTGTATTTATTATTTGCTAGTTTCTAATGTATTGGAGCGATAATCACTTCGGTATATGCTCAATGGGTGATTAGCCCTAATTTAGGTGGACATCCGAGCCTAAGGGCGAAAAATCTCCCGTGTTCTTTATTTCTGTAATTATTTGATGTTTTGGGGGCACGTATAATACCAATGATTTCTATCTAATTCTCAAGTGTGTGGGAACTCCTTTCTCCTCTAGATTCTCTATATAGTATTATACTTCACATGAGAGTTCCCATGCAAGTAAACTCAAAAAAAGAAAAAAGAAAAAAAACTGCAAAATTGCACCCAAACGGATGACTACTAGTTTGCAAACTATGGTCGGACTACTAGTTTGCAAACACATGGCTTACCTGTGCTACACAAGATATAAATGCAAAGTGTAATATAACAAGTAAATATGCAAATACGATAATTTAATTCAAGTATGAATATAGCACAATATAAATGACACTGCAAAGTAGAGTACGATAATTAAAGATGACATGCCAATTTTAATGGGGTTCGATACACAAAGTGTTCTACATCTCCGTTACCAAGCTCTTCGTCACGAGCAATGCCAAATTCACTAAATGTGGTAACTTACAAACAAAGAGTATCAATCCTTAAGTGACTTACAAACAATGAGCAATTATCCTTAAGTGACTTACAATAAGGAGCATTTATCCTTAAGTGACTTACAACAAGGAGCACGTATCCTTACAATCGATTTTTCACAAGGCTCTCGAAACCGTCAAAATGCAATTTTACAATTTATGGAACTCTCTAAAACAAAATGATATAATCAAATCAAGTATTTAGAGAGTTTAGGATAACACTTCAATTGATAGCAAATATTTAAGCTCAAGTGATTTTTGAATTGAAAAACTTTGATGAATGATGCAATAGTGAGAATAAATGTACCAAAGTTTTCAACCGATGAATCTCTCTTAACAAATAATACAAAGTTAAGTATATAGAGAGATTTACACTTAGACAAGTGTAGACAAAGAAAAACTTTTAGTAAAGAATATGAAAATAGATGATATGAATGTTTCTTTGCACAATTTGAATATTTTATAAAATAGATGAAGAACAAGTTTTCAATCAAACAAAAGATTCTTGAAATAAATGAATTGAATAAATGCTTCGTAATCTTCAATTGATCTTTTAATGAATAAGCTCTATAAAATTCTCTTCTAAGATTTTCGGTGATATTAAATGCAAAAGAGATGTGTATTTATAGAGCAAGGTGTGAAGCTACAGTAACTTTCGGCTGATCTCTTTCGGTCGACCAAAGTCCAATTATAACCGTTGTAAAATATTCAAACCGTTGGAGTTTCGGCAGACCAATTTAAAACTTTCGATCGACCGAAATGAATAGATTTTGGTTTTAAGGGATTTTAAATCATAAGTTCCATTTTTCCAAAATCAATTTTATTTCGAGAATATTTTTTATGCAAGTGATGAGATGTATAAAAATAGTTTGAGCTTTATACTTGCTAAAAAATTAACAAGTTATACCTTTACATATAATTTTTGAAGATTCGATAAAACATCTTCTAAGCTTCTATTCTTCAAAAGATCTTGGTTTCTTCGGATCACTTTTGGGTGATTTACATCAGATGACAATTTGAGCTTTTTGAATGATTGAGATCATTTATAAATGAAAAACTCAAGAGACGAGACTTGTTAGAAATGTAAGAGTGTTTTTGTTATAATTAAAACAAGTGAAGTTATGTTGAAATATAGGTCAACAATTTCCCCCCTTTTTATTATGACAAACAATATGTGATTGTAGGAATATATATAGAGATATAGTTTGTACCTATTGTGTGCATATTACTCAAAACATATATAAACAATGAATTGCATTGTAACTCACATAATTTTGTATTCTATTCATATCATTCTATCATCAAATAACATTGTATTTTCCCCCTTGTCATCATCGAAAAGGAGAAGAGGGTTTCCCCCTTAGTTCGAGCCATATATGCAATAAAAAATGATATAAACATAGGTCTCAAGGAGATAGAATAACCATAAAAGCCACACATAGTTTCAACTTTCATAATAGCATTTGAACAAGTTCAATATCCATAACATAAATAAGTTTTGCAAAAAAAAAAAAAAAAAAAAAAAAAAAAAAAATTGAAAGTGAAAGTAGGAAACAAAAAGTTTTAGAACGGGCTAGAGGGCACGATATCATTCTTCCGCCGGAGGAGGAGGACCATGAGGGTAGATCGAATACATGTGAGCATAGAAATCCTCTTGGGACAATCGCATATGCTCCAACTGTTGTTCTTGTGCCAAGTTCATTTGCTCCATTCTTTGTTCAAGAGAATCAATTTGAGTGTTGACGGTAGTAGCAAGAGACTCGATTTGACCTTGTAGGAGGTTGAATTGGTCCTCGGACATGAGGCGCCCGGAAGTAGGTGTAACATGCAGAGTAAACACCCCACGTCTTAGTGGAGGTGGATTATTATCATTACCACCATCATCATCACCATCAATATCATCACCATCATTACCATCACCTCCTCCATTACCACCACCCATATCTTCTACCTCTTCTTCGGTGAATGGCCAAGTAGTGGGCCCCGAAGCATCGTTAAAACCTTGAGTGTGACACACCCATTGCCCTTGACCTCTAACAATTTTCATACGCTTAAGAGTGTTGAGGTTAATGACGTCGTGTGTATAGGATGAATAATAAGCTCATTTTCGAAAGGCACATTGAAGTAGCGAAAATTTTTAGTGAAAATCATACCATATGGTAATCCTAAAACTCTAGGAGATGAGTTAACATAATGAATGTGTTTTAAGAAAATATATGAAAAATTCAATTTTCGCCCTACAAGAAGTGAGTCGAGGAGAAATAGATCGAGATGATGGACTTCTTCAAAATGGCCACTACGAGTTACAATGATATGAGCAATTGCTCGATGAAGAACCTTGCATGGAATAGTGAGGTGATTCGAAGTTAAGGTCATTGTAGTGGTTAATTTTCGGTCGGTAACGCGACAACATGCATCAAGTTCATTATAGCCATCGTAAACAACCGGAAAATGTTGCATATATGCACGGTTTTCACAAGCATCAAGTTCAAGTATACGTCTAATTGTAGGTATATCTAGAGTAATGCGTTTTTCTTTGAGCATGCATACAATGTAGTGAGGGTGAAAAGTGGCACTACGAAAGAATTCGCGAATTAGATTTGGATAAGCACATTCGGAAATTGAAATAACATTTTTCCACCCAATATTTTCAAAAAATTCCTCAATTCTAAAAGATGGTGCCTTAAGGGAAAATTCAAAGACACCAATAGTCTTACCGTGAAGAATGGGATGGTTTGTGATGTACGATCGAAAGTCTGAGTTCGGTCGATCAAATGTACGACCGAAGGTCATCTTTCGGTGGACCGAAATGTTTCAGTTGACCGAAACGTAAAAAAGAAAAAAATATTATTTTCTTATGCAAAAATAAATAAATAAAACATTTTAGCCACAAATATCAGATTCATCGACAATGCCTAACCCTCTACGAATATATGAGAATCTATCGAGAGCAAAAGGTTTAGTAAGTATGTCGGCCAATTGTTTATCGGTACTAACAAATTCTAAATAAATATCACATTTTTGCACATGATCTCGAAGAAAATGATGTCGAATTTCAATATGTTTTGTGCGAGAGTGCAAGATGGGATTTTTAGACAGATTTATTGCACTAGTGTTATCACACAAAATATGTGTATTTTCAAAAGATAAGTGATAATCATTTAGAGTTTGTTTCATCTAAAGAGCCTGAGCACAACAACTACTGGCCGAGATATATTCAGCTTCGGCGGTTGATTGTGCAACCGAATTTTGTTTCTTACTAAATCATGATACAAGGGCAAAGCCTAAAAAGTGACAAGTTCCACTTATGTTTTTTCAATCAATAGTGCAACCCACCCAGTCGGCATCCGAATAGCTAATAAGGTCAATGTACGTTCCCTTTGGATACCAAAGTCCTAAGGTTTTAGTGCCGCATAAATATCTAAAAAATCGTTTTAAAGCACTCAAATGTGATTCTTTAGGATTAGATTGAAATCTAGTACATAAGCAAACACTAAACATGATATCGGGTCTACTTGTTGTTAAGTAAAGAAGAGATCCGATCATATCTCGATACTTTCTTACGTCAATGGAAGTTTATTGCTCATCTTTATCCAATTTTATTGATGAACTCATTGGAGTGTTCATTGGTTTCAAATCTTTGAAATCGAATTTCTTGAGCATGTCAATGATGTACTTTGTTTGACTAATGAAGATTCCTTCATTAGTTTGTTTGATTTGAAGTCCGAGAAAGAACTTTAATTCTCCCATCATACTCATTTCGAATTCCTTGCTCATACATTTTGAAAATTCTTCACAAAGGGAAACATTAGTTGCACCAAAATAATATCATCAACATAAATTTGCACAATAATTATGTCATCCTTTTTGGTTTTGATAAAGAGTGTAGTATCCGCATTTCCCGTTTGAAATCCATTCGAAATGAAAAAATTGCTTAATCGTTCGTACCATGATCTAGGTGTTTGTTTCAAACCATAGAGAGCTTTTCTAAGTTTAAATATATATTTTTTTTCGGAAATTTGTGATTTATGAAACCGGAGGTTGCTCGACAAAAACTTCTTCTTGAATAAATCCATTTAAGAATGCACTTTTTACATCCATTTGATAAAGAGTGAAATTTTTATGACAAGTAAATGCAAGAAGTATGCGTATGGATTTTAACCTAGCAATCGGTGCAAATATTTCTTCATAATCGATGTCTTCTTAATGATTGTAACATTGAGCCACTAATCTAGCTTTGTTACGCACAATAATTCCATTTTCATCTCGTTTATTTTGAAATACCCGTTTTGTGCCAATTACGGTTTGATCGTTTGGTCTATCAACTAAATCCCAAACATGATTCCTTTCAAATTGATTTAGTTCTTCTTGCATTGAAAGAATCCAAAACTCATCAAACTCAGCTTCTTTAAAGTTTTCGGATTCAATTTGTGAGATGAAAGCACAACTACTAAGATGATTTTTGAGTAAAGTTCTAGTAGTGATACCTTTGGATGGATCGTCGATAATTAGTTCATTTGGATGGGAAGCAGTGAATTTCCATTCCTTTGGTAATGCGGGATCATTTTGTGCTTTGGGTGACTTTTCTTCACTTTCTTGATTGTTGGGCTCCTTTGACTGATCTTCAATTGGTACTTCTTTATTTTTGTCTTGAATGCTCATTTGTTTGAGTGAAGTTTCCACACCTACATCTTCGTCAATACTATTCTCTTGATCAAGAGGGTTAGTTTCATCAAATGTAACATTCATGGATTTTTCCACTACTAGAGTTCTTTTGTTGAAAACTCTATAGGCTTTGCTAGTAGGTGAATATCCAAGAAAGATTCCAACATCGCATTTTGAATCGAATTTTCCTAAATTTTATTTTGTATTCAATACAAAACATTTTGCAACCAAAGACTTTAAAATAGCTAATGTTTGGAATTCTATTTTTCCAAAGTTCATATGGAGTTTTGGTATTCTTAGGACTAACCAAAACTTTATTCAAAATATAACATGCGGTGTTAACGGTTTCGGCCCAAAAATACTTAGGCAAATTATTTTCATTTAACATGGTCCTAGCCATTTCTTGCAATGTCCGATTCTTCCTCTCTTTTACACCATTTTGTTGAGGAGTTCTAGGAGCCGAAAAGTTGTGTTCATATCCATTTTCATTACAAAAATCGTCAAAAGCATGGTTGTCAAATTCTCCACCATGATCACTTCTAATAGTGAAAATAGTGTATCCTTTTTCATTTTCAACTTTCTTGCAAAATTGTTTGAAAACTTTTAAGGCTTCATCTTTCATACTCAAAAATATGACCCAAGTAAATCTTGAGAGATTATCAACTATAACAAAGGCGTAATGTTTACTACCTAAGCTAGCCGTCCTTGATGGTCCAAAAAAATCTATATGAAGAAGTTGTAAAGGTTTTGTGGTTGAAGAAAATTGTTTAGTTTTTGAAAGAACTTTTTGTTTGTTTTCCAAATTGACAAGCATCACAAATCTTGTCCTTTTCGAATTTTAAATTTGGTAGACCTTTAACAAAGCAATTTTTTGAGATTTTTGAAATTAGATTCATGTCAACATGTCCTAATCTTCTATGCCATAACCAAGTGTCAACTTTAAAACTTGACAAACATTTTAATTCCTTTCCAAATACAATGTTAATGACATAAACATCTTTACTTCGGCTACCTATGAACAATACCTCTTTCGATGTAGCATCTTTAATAAGGCATTTAGAATAATCAAATTTAATATGATAACATTTATCACATAGTTTACTAATACTTAGTAAATTATGTTTGAGGTTATCTACTAATAAAATATTTTCAATAGAGGGAGATGAATGATTACCGATATTTTCGATGCCTATGATTTTTCCTTTAGCATTATCTCTAAATGTAACGTAACCTCCATCCTTTTTCTTGAAATTTGACAATAGTGTTTTATCCCCAGTCATGTGTTTGTAATATTCACTATCTAGGAACCAATTGCTCTTTACTTTTGAAGGTCCTACAATAATTGATTCAAATTTTGATTTTGGTACCAATTTAACTTTGGGTCATTGATAGTTAGTGCTAGTGCTAGTGGACCTTTGCACCCACTTAATTCCTTGAAAGTATAGTCTCTTTTTGGTTAAGCAATTAAATGATAAATGTCCAAATTTGTTGCAAAAACTACATGTGATGTTGGAAGCTTTAACAAATATATTTTAAAGGGATTTTTGCTTTAGAAAGGGTTTGTATCCAATCTCTCATTTATCAAAAACGCATTTTTGTTTTCCAAGTATTAAGTCAAAGTTTTTCTTTTCTTGAGTAAATTTATGCACAATGTTGGTCAAAACTAAAATTTTTGCTTTTAGAGACAAATTTTCTTCACTTAGGGAATCAAGATCAACCTTTTCTTTTTCAAAATTCTTTTGAGTTTCCAAAATCTTTTTTGTCTCGATTTTTAGTAAAACATGTTTTTTTTAGAGTAGAATGTTTGAGTGCAAGTTTTTCAAAAACTTCAATAATTTCATCATACGAAATAGATAATTCATTATAAGTAGGAGTGTCATTTGTATTTACATCATCTTCAATGGCCATGAAGTACATATTTGCAACTTCATCTTGACTTTCGTTTTCTTCTCCCTCACTATCACTTTTATCCCAAGTGGCTTGTAGAGTTTTCTTTTTGGAAAATCTTCTCTTGTTAGGACATTTGGTTCTTTTGTGTCCGGGTTTGTCACAATCATAGCACACAATCTTCTTTTCTTCACCTTTCTCTTCTTTATTTTGGAAGCGTCCGTTGTTACGAAAGCCTCTCCATTTTTTGACAAGCAGAACAAGATCATCAAGTTCTTCATCACTTATGTTATTGCTTGTTGATTCTTCCTCAATTGCCGATTTTAAGGCAATTTGGTGTTTTGTTGGCTCTTTTGATTCTCTTTGATCTTCTTTGTCTTTTCCTTGATTTCGACGTTGTTGAGTTCATATGTCATCAAGGTTCCATAAAGCTCTTCCAAAGGATACGTGCTTACATCATTGGTGTTTTCTATCAACATTCTTATGGGGCTCCATTCTTCGGAAAGAGACCTAAGCATTTTGCTAACAAGTTCACCATTAGTAAATTTTCGATCAAATCCTTTTAGGCCATTAACAATATCAGTAAAATGAGTAATCATGCTAGAAATGGATTCATCTTGTTTCATGAAGAAATTTTCAAATTCTTTAAACAAGAGATTTATCGTAGTTTCTTTTACTTTGTTTGTGCCCATGTGTGAGACTTCTAAAGCATGCCAAATCTCATGTGCGGAATCACAAGTGCTAATACGATTGAATTCATTTATGTTAAGAGCACAAAAGAGAAGATTTTTGGCTTTAGCATTCAAGGATAATTTTTTTCTATCGTCTTCATTATACTCTTCCATAGGTTTTGAAATAGTTTGATCTGGTTTTCCATCAACCTTAATCACTTTGGTAAGTTCATAAGGACCAAGTTCAATAACTTCCCAAATACTATAATCAATTGATTGAACATAGATAGACATTCTAGTTTTCCAATAGTTATAGTTTGTGCCATCAAATAGAGGATAACGATTTGTAGAACACCCCTCAAGACTTTGAGAGATATGGTTAGCCATTTACTCAAGATTGTGAAATCTTTTTAAAAAAATGAGCACCTCGCTTTGATACCAATTGTTAGCCCAAGAATAACTAACCAAGAGGGGGGTGAATTGATTTTTTAAACTTTTTCGACACTTAATCTCAAAAATATTCAATACACAAGATATAAATGCAAAGTGTAATATAACAAGTAAATATGCAAATACGATAACTTAATTCAAGTATGAATATAGCACAATATAAATGGAAATGTAAAGTAGAGTATGATAATTAAAGATGACATTCCAATTTAATGGGGTTCGATACACAAAGTGTTCTACGTCCCCGTTACCAAGCTCTCCGTCACGAGCAAGGTCAAATTCACTAAATATGGTAAATTACAAACAAGGAGTACCAATCCTTAAGCGATTTACAAACAAGGAGCACTTATCCTTAAATGATTTACAATAAGGAGCATTTATCCATAGGTGACTTACAACAAGGAGCACCTATCCTTACAATTGAGTTTTCACAAGGCTCTCGAAACCGTCAAAATGCAATTTTACAATTTAAGGAACTCTCTAAAACAAAATGATATAATCAAATCAAGTATTTAGAGAGTTTAGGATAACACTTCAATTGATAGCAAATATTTAAGCTTAAGTGATTTTTGAGTTGAAAAACTTTGATGAATGATGCAATAGTGAGAATAAATGTACCAAAGTTTTCAACCGATGAATCTCTCTTAACAAATAATACAAAGTTAAGTATATAAAGAGATTTACACTTAGACAAGTGTTGGGAAAGAAAACCTTTTAGTCAAGAATAAGAAAATAGATGAGATGAATATTTCTTTGCACAATTTGAATATTTTATAAAATAGATGAAGAACAAGTTTTCAATCAAACAAAAGATTTTTGAAATAAATGAATTGAATAAATGCTAAGTAATCTTCAATTGATCTTTTAATGAATAAGCTTTATAAAATTCTCCGGTGATATTAAATGCAAAAGAGATGTGTATTTATAGAGCAAGGTGTGAAGCTGCAGGAACTTTCGGATGATCTCTTTCGGTCGACCAAAGTCCAATTATAACCATTGTAAAATATTGAAACCATTGGAGTTTCGGCGGACCAATTCTAAACTTTCGGTTGACCGGAGAGTTTCAATCGACCGAAATGAATAGATTTTGGTTTTAAGGGATTTTAAATCATAAGTTTCATTTTTCCAAAATCAATTTCATTTCGAGAATATTTTTTATGCAAGTGATGAGATGTATAAAAATAGTTTGAGCTTTATACTTGCTAAAAAATTAACAAGTTATACCTTTACATATAATTTTTGAAGATTTGATAAAACTTCTTCTAAGCTTCTATTCTTCAAAAGATCTTGGTTTCTTCGGATCACTTTTGAATGATTTGCAACGGATGATGATTTGAGCCTTTTGAATGATTGAGATCATTTATACATGAAAAACTCAAGAGATGAGATTTTTTAGAAATGTAAAAGTGTTTGTTATAATCAAAACAAGTGAAGTTATGTTGAAACATAGGTCAACAAGTACCACTTGTTCCAGTTATTTGATCTTAATGCTTTATTTAATTTTCAGGAACACAACGTCGCGGAACATTTAAACCAATATTTATCAAGGAACCAGCAAGAGCAATATGAAAGCTAGTAGTTGAATTACACGCCATATCAGGGGAGTCTTTTCTTCACTTTTTTTCACACCCCTTTTATATGCGGATTTAATATTGAAGACATAGATGACAATGTCTAATTTAAGTTTGGGGGAGGAAAATATGAGTTTTCTGTTGACATATGGTTGATTATAACCTTAAAGTTTTGATTATAACAAACAACCCATTTTATTTACTATCATTTGAATTTGAGTGATTAAGCCTTCAAAGTTATCAAGATTTTAAATCAGACTTGAAATGAAGAACAAAATGAAAGTTAAGCATTCAAGTCAAATCATTCGAGATAATAGTGATTTGCATGCGACAATCGAATTGGAAGCTATGATCGAATAGGAACTTAAAGATTTGCAAAAGACGCAACTCAAGATACAAGTCTAATGTTAACGACAAGTCAAAATGATTAGACATTGTACATATAAATGTATTAATTCGCCAATCTTTAGCAAATGCATAAAGTTCAAATTATTTTTATAATTCATCATTTGCATAAAAATACTTTTCATTCGTAATATGAAATAGATTTTGAAAAAGCAAAAAAAAAAAAAAAGTCAACTTTTGGTCAATCGAAAATGCAGTATTGGTCAACCTAAATTCCAACGGTTTGACTTCTCAACGGCTATACACTTTCAGTCAACCGAAATTGGTCAATCGAAAGTGATTGAGAGTGTCCCTTTTGCTCTATAAATATTCATCCCTTTTGCATTCAATTTCCAACAATTTACAAGATAAATTTAGAGAGCACATTCATTGAAAAATCATTGAGTTTACTCGATCTTACATTCTATTTCATCTATTACAAAGAATTTATTGATTGATCAAAACTGATTTTATCTATTTCATCAAGAATTCTATTTTACAAAAAAAACTTCTCAATCTCATCTATTTTCAATTCTTGATAAAGGTTTTCTTTACCAACACTTATATTGAAGTGTAAATCTCTTTTCATACTTAACTTGTATTATTTGTTAAGAGAGATCATAGGTTAAAAACTTTGATACAAAAATACAAACTATTTCATTATTCATCAAAGTTTACAACACAAACATTTGAACTTTATTATTTGCTATCTATTGAAGTGTTTACCTAACTCTCTAATACGTAACTTGATTATATCATTGGTTAATAAAGTTTCTTCAATTGTAAAATTATCACTTACATTTTGATGGTTTCGAGAGCCTTGTGAAAATCCTATTGTAAGGATATGTGTTCCTTGTTCTAAGTGACCAAAGATAAGTGCTCATTGTTGTAAGTCACCTAAGGATAAGTGCTCCTTGTTGTAAATCACTTAAAGGTAGATACTCGTTGTTGTAAGTCACCTAAGGATAAGTGCTCCTTATTGTAAGTTATCATTATAGTGCATTTGGCCATGCTCATGACGAAGAGCTTAGTAACGAAGACGTAGAACACATTGTGTATCGAACCTCATTAAATTGGTTTGTTATCTTTACAATATTGCACTTTACTTTACATTGTCATTTATATTGTGTTATATTCATACTTGAATTAAGTTATCGAGTTTACATAATTATCTCTCTTATTACACTTTGAATTTGTTTCTTGTATATTGAGTAGTTTTGAGACTAATTGTCGAAAAAATTTCAAATACTAATTCACCACATTTTGGTTAGTTATTCTTGAGCTAACATTTTCTTTTTTATTATTATTATTATTATTATTATTATTATTATTATTATTGTTGTTGTTGTTGTTGTTATTGTTATTATTATAATAATTATTATTATTATATGTTTGTGTGTGCTTTTATTGCTTTAGTAAAAAAATAATAATAAAAAAAAAAAATTATGTGCTTGTTTAAGTTAGTTAGCGTGACTTGCAATGATGCATATATTGAATTATGAATTGATCTATGAATGGTGAATAAGTTGCATGTTTAGATTACGTTTTTCTTTTCCATATGAAATTTAATATATATTGAGCACGTGAATTAAGTTAAGCATTGTGTAGGAATAAGTTGATTGTTTAATTGTATAGGTTGAAATAGTGGACCTTAGATGGTAAACCCAAAACCACTAGATTTTACATTCTTGGACCAAATTTAGAGTAGTTTTCGCGGATTTCACTGTTGTAGGAAGATGTTGAGATAAATATGGATTCTATGTGTGAAATTAAAAATCTTGTGTACATTGTCTAAAGTCAATAAGATATAATTTGGTAAAGATCTCAAGTTAGAGGTCATTTTACTTGAATTAGTGTTAAATGAGGGACATTGCACTAATCAAGGCATACAAAAATATTTTTTTAGAAAAATTCTCTTCGTAGCCTTTATGACTCGAACAATTAAGCTTGCAAAAGTCTTTAAAACCTGGTACCATATCGTCATCTGACTTGGGAGTTATCTGTCAAAAGCTTGTTACATGGATCATTTAGAAACGTTTAAGGGAGAGAATGCTTCAAATAAAGAAAAAAAGATATTGAAAAAAAAAATCAGAAAAAGTAGGTGCATGAAATAGAAGATACACTAAATGCCTTGGTTACGTCTCAAACACCTGTTTAAGAAAATTTGACTTTTGATAAGAGATTGTTAATCCAGTTAAATCCTAGAGATTGAAGCAATCAAATTTAATGGAGAATTCTTGTTTGTTGAAATGTTGAACTGTAACTGGTGAAATTTTGTCAAATTAAAGAGGTGAGGATAGTAAAAAGAAATCTAACTTAGTTCACACACTTGAAAAGAGTGAAAAGAATAAGTTTGGGGTGTGTGAATCTTACGAGTGATGAAAGAACATATTTGACCACTGAAGGTCGAAAATTGAAACAACTTATGAATTCATAATGTTATACTTAATTCTTCACACACACACACACACACACATCGATTTTACATTAAAAAAGTGGATTTTAAGTTTTGTGTTGTAATTTTGAAGATGTGCATAAAATTGTTATTATGATTTCAATCGTGAGATAAAAAGTCATGTTAACTAGCTAAATCTTGTTGCTTTACTTGATTGATTGGCTACCAAGTAGGTAATTAACATTGTATGTTTTTGTGTTTGTTAAGTTAGGTTATGGTTTTATTTGAGGACTAACAAATGCTTAAGTTTGGAAATGTTTGAAAAGTGTATTTTATACACTTATTTGGGCTCTAAAATATTGACATTTCGTAATTTTTTTAATGGAATTATAGCCTAATTTATTATATAATATGTTATTAGGTGAAACTCAGTGAATGGAAGTGAAATTGAAAGAAAGAAGCGAAAAATGGCAAGATCTAAAGTTTGGGGGCTAAATTACAAATACTCAAAAGTTGTGTTGAAGCTCACGATGAATATTCGAGAAGACTAGGTGTCAAATGAATACAACTAAAAATCAAAAGGAGTGAACACAAATCAATTTTCAACCGCACAATGATGTCTAAATTTCTAGTTGGAGATTGAGATTCATTTTTGGCCTAATAAACATTCGAATTGGAAAAGAGCTATTTTTATCAACGTTGTAGCCCTTTGAGTTATCTTTTCAACGCATTTTTAATGACCTTAATCGAACATTGGAAACAAAAGTTATGATAAAATATTGAAGAAGACGCAGAATAACAGCAAGGTAGCACCCAGACGCATGAATACTGATTATTTCCAGTAAGGTAGCGCTTAGGCGCTGCAATTGTGGCGCCTAGGCGCTGCACCGTCAATTTTTAGATTTTGTTGTTTGGGGCCGCGAGAAGTCCACAAAAAGACTCCAATTTGACCAAAGACGTGTGTGAAACTATAAATAGACCTAAGGAGACACTGAGAAAGGGGTTCCACACATTAAGAAAACAAAGATACAAGATTAAGAGCACAATTCAAATGAGGAAAACATCAAGGAGTTCAAAATCAAAGCAAAGATTGAAAGAAGAAGAAGATTTTGGTGCAAGAGTTTATTCTTTTTCATATCTTTATTCCAATAATCTGGTGATGTATTCAAGTTTATTTATTTGTTTTTTTCTTACATTACGTGTAATTAAACTTTAAGTTAGGGTGAACAATGTAGTCTTTTGAGACCATTGATTCTTTTATTCCAAGATTTTTATGGTTTGTTCTTTCATGTGTTGATTTTATTACGAGTTTAATGCATTAAATTACTTGAACAATAATTTGATGATTTTATAAGTCTCTTACAAATCAAGAGATGTGAGTTTGAGATTTAGACCGTATAATAAAATTCGGTAAAGTAATATAATGTGTAGAGATGTCTATACTAATTATTGCAGACATTATAGGAATTCTTAAAACCATAATTCGTTTAACTAAGAGTAATTCACATAGAGATATAGAATTGAATTAGTTAAATAGGCTCAATGAAAACTCGAAAGAGGTAAATTGAATATCATAGAAAAATTCGAACGAACACTACATTAAGCTAAAATCTTGAATTAAGAATTGAGGTGATCATTAGATGAATTTGTCTTATCCTAATATTCATTACATATTCGAATATTTGATAAATCATTGTGTGAAATATTTTCATACTTTCTATTAGTTTAAGTTAGTTAGTTCACAACTTTTAACATACTTAATTTGTTTACTTTCATCAAATAAGAATTAGAAAAAGTAAATTAAGATTAAAATATAGTCATCGTGAGAACGATAATCCGGAATCAAAGGTCCACTATATTACTTGTTACGAAATCGTATGTGCTCATTATAGACACCCTTATGTATTGTCCTTAAAAGTTTACATTGATAAATTCGTGTATTTTGATTCACGATTTGCAATACAGTTTAAAGACAAAGGTTTTGAATCTAAATTATTTACTTTGAATATTAAAAGTATGTTATTCGTATTATTGAATTTTGCTCAAAATTGAAATTTTAAATTTTAATTGTTGAATTTAGAAGTGTTCATTTAATTATTTAAATACGGAGGTTCTTTTGGACTTTTTGATATCATTGATTTCAATCATTGCCTAGAGTTAATTCTAAATAGATATTGTCGTTAGATAGTTCATTGTTAATCTGCATTATATTAGTAGAAAATTATTTTGAATAGAAAATGACAATATAGCGTTTTTCAATCATTTTTAGCACATAACGTACATCAACTATTTAATTCCCTAGAAAGACAAAAATGATAACGATTATATTAACACAATAGCAGGTTTTGTAGATCGATGGAAAGTTAAAGAAGAGCTAATTTTATGTTATACATAGGGACAAATTTTACTATTATTAGTAATTTATTCTCTACTAAATTGGAAAAAACTAGCATATTAAGTTTTTAAAATATGTATCATTAATTAATGAAAAAGTCTATTTGTACATCAACTTTTGTACATCGGGGTGTACACCCCCCTCACATGAGGGGTGGGACCCATTGCATAAAATATTTTTTTATTTAAGTGGGTCCCATCCCTATGTGAGGGGGGTGTACACCTCGATGTACACCCCAATGTACCGGTAGCAAAACCGTTAATTAATACTATACATTAGTACAATACAGTAATTTATTGAACCAGAAGTTAAATTACAAAATGTATTATTATTTGGCATATCCGTTAGATCATCACTGGATCAATATTGATGCGAAATGAGAATTTAAACAGATATTCAATGAATAACCAAAAGAATATTCAATCCAATAAATTCATATATGTTATTTGTTTTCTTTATCGAAAATTGATTATTAAACATCATTAGCTAAATTGTACTAAAATCCCTATATTTTTGAAAATTAATTAGGGTGATAAATGGTGCTACATCATCCTCCACATTGACAATCTAAATATTAGTTGTATCTAATAATTTTGATATATATACTGGATGATTGGATGTTGTTCACAACCTGTTCAAATTTTAAATTATAAGCATGATTTTCAGATTATACGATCAAGATGGTGTGTCTTGTTAATGCTAGTGGGGCATAAATCTGACATTTTTAACAAGTGTTAGTTGTGATGTTGATAAATGGTGTAATAATATTGCTTGTTAAACGCTTCTAATTAATTTAATTGAGAACAAAGTACTTCGCATTTCTGTTTAGAAAATGTTATTATGCATCATGCCAACACCAAGTTTTTCCTATTATAATTCGCTTATGTTTAGATCATGAATTTTTCGTATAGTTATTTGATAGTGTAATATATGTACAATTAATCTACCACATAGCACTAAAATGAAAAATAAAGAATGTTGAGAATAAATGCATAGTTTGAACCCTTATTCCAAGCCTATAATATTTTATAACGCACTTTGTTGATTGTTAATTTGATTGGACAATTCTTCCAATATTTGGGGAGGAATTAAGAAACTGAAAATAATGTACAAATGCATTATTATCTACATCCTCGCAAAGAATAATTCGAATCAGAAATTTGAAAGATAATTTATTTAGATGCACTTACCGACCAAATAAATCAGCATTATCTCACACATTAGATTGAAATACTCCAACTTGAATTAATGACGCAGATATTTTGTAATGTGTCATTCAAGAATGATAAGTAACTTTTATGAAAACGGTGTTATCTGAAGAATATACAAGAGAACATGAGACATATTTCACCAAAAATTATAATATTGAAGATATTGACGTACAAGATAAAGATGAATTAATACGAGAATTGAAATCACAGGAAGCACATGTTTTTTTTTTTTCCATTCAATCAAGTTTCGTACGACTAAATTTTCTCGACAAGATTTTAATGACGCAGATATTTTGTAATGTGTCATTCAAGGAGGATTGTTGTAAATAAAATATTTATTAGTGAATGACAATTATACCCTACATCCATAAACTTTCTAAATAAATATGAAATTTTGATTCTTCATAAAATATACAAATCTATTGATTTCTCTAAATTTTTTTCTCTTTTTTCTCTCTACTCTATAACAATTACCATCTTTCGAATTAATTAGTCAATTGACCCAAACTTGTCAATATTATATTATTCAAAATTGGATGTCACTGAACTTTCAATTTTAACAAGGTGACTTTAATGTGTGTTACCCCCCTAAAACCATTTTCTATACTTTAGGTTTATTTATTTATTTTATTTCTAATTGATAAAGTTATATAACGAGCACAATACATCTCTGTTCTATGCAGTAAATTATAAGTATCTCCTTATTATAATTTGAAAAAAAAAAATCATAAATTGCTAATTTTATGAATTTTCCCCCGGTGTTTATTTTCAAGGAAAATAATAAAAACCAGATAATTGTATGAGTTGATTTAACTAATTAATAATCTGTATAATTAGTGTTTTTTTTTTTTTTTGAAGGGATGGACATGATCTGATTCGTCCAATTCTGAAGAAAACCAAATCAAATCAAGAACCATTGGGAATCTTACAAACTATTGGTTTCAAATGTAATTACATAACCGAACTGTTCAGTGATACTTCAATTCATTTCAGTTCAATTATATCCCATAATAATAATAATAATAATAATAATAATATCTCATTTTAATTATTGAATGACGATAGTTCATATACAATTTTAACGTCGCATATACGCAATTAAGTAGGTGATCTCAGGATTGGATAAAAAGAGGAAGGTTTTCAAAATATAATTTTTAAAAAAAAATCATATTTCAATTCAATTTATTATTTCTACATTTTACTTCTATAACTTTACACATTTCATATTCATACAATTTAATTAGGCCATGTTTGATTGGGCATTTTTCCCTAGAACTAGGAAAATAAATTTCATTTTCTTGGGTTTGGTTTGTTTGATTGCCAAAAATTTTTAGGGAAAACATTTTCCCCTCATCCCTATTTTACTTAAATTTTGGTGAGGTGGGAAAAGCTTTTCTAGGCTGCTGGCCTTTTATTTTTTTTATTTTTTGCAATGAAAACAAATTTCATAATTAGTTGTAAAAAAAAAAATTTCACTTTAATGGACAATTTTCATGTAAAACAAAGCCAAACAAATACTAAACTTTGATGAATTTTTTTTTTTTTTTTTTTACTTTTTGGCAATGGAAACAAATTTTATAACCATTTGTGGAAAAAAATTATCACTTTAATGGACAATTTCCATATAAAACAAAGTCAAACGAACACAAAATTTAAAAATTTTCCGTGTGGAAAATTATACCAATCATACACACTTAATTACAATTCCTGCTAAAACAATTTCTAGAAAAATATTTCCCCGTAAAATATTTTTTTTCCACCCATTTTCACCCCATTTCAATCAAACGGACCCTTAATCAAATCAAACATTATATAAATTCTATACATTCAATATTTCAATTTAACGAAAAGAAGAATTATTACATCAATCATAGTTATTAAAATTGACCCGATCCGGAACCTGCCAAACTTGTAAGGGAGCTGGTTAGTTTGCACATTTTGACCGAAAAGCATATGAACTGGTCAAGAACCAATAAAAAAAAATTGTCTTAACCGGCCTGTTTAAATAAATCCGAACATTGGCTCGACTCATATTGCAACCCTATATAGTATATGCAAAAATATGCAATTGTTTGGATTCGAATCTGTACAAACTTTATAATAGACCCTCTTGCTAGTCAATGTGCCATTTTAACTTTGAGTTTTGCCATTTGTACATCGAATTTTACACTTCGGTGTACAATCCCCTCACAAATAGGGGGCCCACATCCAATAAAAAAATCGTGGGCCATCCTTTGTGAGGAAGGTTGTACTTCGAGGAGTCAATCTCAATGTACAAGTAGTATAACCCATTAACTTTTGCTTATTTTGAAGCATTCATCGGCGCGCGCACAAATAAACTTAAAAAGAGTTTTATTTTTATCTACTTTTTCTAGATATTTATAATTTTTATTTATTTTTTAAAGAAACTTCATAATTGATAAAATTTGCGTAATTTAAGAGTAATAACACACCCCCCCCCCCCCCCCCCCCCCCCCCATTTTTATAAAAAAACCTTAAAAATATAAAATTCTTGCTTAAAAAGTATTTTATGTTCGAATCTATGAATAAGTAATGACCTAACAGTTGAACCATTGATTCACCGGTTAAACTAGTAACCTAGTGACTTATCCGAGTCAATGATTGGATCAGGTCTCGTAACTATGACTTTAATATTTCAATTGTCTGAATAATTACTGTGGCTTAGTAGAAGTGTTTATAAGAAAATAAGTAAATAAACATTGAGCTCGTGGTTGAGCCAGCTCGGCCCAATACTTGAATTAGATTGAACCTTTCTTGAATTTAATATTTAATAAAAAAAAATAGAAAAAAAAAAAAAGTTTCAAACCAAATGAAAACGAACCTGATAGTTCGGTTCTGTACGATCCCATACCCTTGTACACCCGGACCACCACTATTTTTTTCTACTGAAGGTGTTTCTGGGGGAAAGTTCAAAACTTCCCAAAAGTCTTCATTCAATTACCATTAAAGATTAAACAACAAATTATAAATTTATAAATAGAAAAATGCAAAGCAAATGGATTCACATTTCAGAATCAATCCAGCTTTCAGTCTCCTCAAACTATCAAAAAGAAAAAAGAAATATTCAAAGTCAACTTTCTCTTTATTAATTTTCCACGAAAAATCATTATCTACATACATATACAGACAGCCTATATAACACATGTTTTGGTTCATGAAGAAATAGAGTGAGAAATGTGAGAATGGTGGATTCAGCCCATAATCTTCTGTAGATCGGTTTGCATTTACTATATATCTTGCAGGTGAGTTTATATTAAATTGCATTAGATTAATTTGCTGATTATGATTTCATTAATTAAATTTCTGACTGAATTTATTATCAGGCCATAATCCTAATTGAAAAAAATGCATTCGGCAAATCACTGGGGAGGATCATTGGAAATCAATGGAGGCGATTCAACTACGGAAGATGAGAGGAGTCGAAACATGGATTGGGATAGGGCATCGATTTCTCACCAGCAGTATCTGCACAATCTGGATGAAACGCAACAGAGCTGGTTATTAGGGAAGCCGGAGAAGAAGAAGAAGAAATACGTAGATTTGGGTTTCGTTGTGTGTAGCCGGACGGCATTGAAATGGACGTTTTGGGGATTTGTTGCTGCGTTCGTTGTGATTGCACTTCCAATCATCATAGCGAAGACGGTGCCGAAGCACAAAAACCGGCCGCCTCCTCCAGATAATTACACGGCGGCGCTTCACAAGGCGCTGCTATTCTTCAACGCCCAAAAGTGTACGTCGATTTTCTTCTACTTCCTTTTCGTTTATTTTTAATTCATGGAATCGGTCAAATCATTGTTTTTATCTGATTCGTTCATAAATGTGAAAATGATGTGCGAAGAAATAGCCTATCAATAAAGGATGCATGTGCATTGCTTGTTTGGGATAGCTTAAAAAATACGAAAAATTTGATGTCAAAGTCGACAATTAATTTTAATCGTAGAATTCACAACTTTATCAACTTTTTTATCATACATATTATCAACTTTTATCAAAATTTTGCTAAAATCTTTGTCAAAATCTTCATAAAAAAACCCTTGAATGTAAAAAATTAGTGCATTTAATTGAACATGAGTGATACAATATTGTCAAAAATTTAGATCAAAAGATTCAATTTGGGAATCTAATTGGCATCGTCGAATTCTAGGTAAAAAAACAAAAAAAGTACGGTTATCTAATGCGACTGATTTAACACTACATGTCGACACATGATATCGTCAATTAAATGGGCCATATGTCGAACACATGACAGACTAGTATTAAGAGTGATGCTTGGTGTACATAATGATGTCCATACACTCACATAGGGTGGGGTTCGTTCGAATAAAATATTCGAGTGGGCCTCACCCATTTGAGTGTATGAACACCATTATGTAACCCAAATTATGTACAAGTAGAGTTATCCTAGTAGTAATCATTGGTACTAGATAACGTTCATCAGGTAAAAATCACCCAAAATTGGTAACAATCTAAATAAAAAAAAAAGTCACCTCATGTTTTTTTTTTCCGTTATTCACCATCGATTCGACGTTGATTCAATCCTTTAACCTTTGAACTTTTATGTTTTTTTGGTTGATGATCCGAATAGGTTTTTAAAATATTGATTTAGTTATATTTTTCTTTAATCTTATTTCACTATGCTAAGTTGTAATGATAGTGATTTGAGAACTGAATGCCACTAAGTCAATACTAGAAGTAGGCAATACGTGTGCGCCAGTATTAACATAAAATAGACAAATTTTAGTCTATTTATATCGTTTCATGACTAAAAAAAGGACACTGTCTTTGCATGTGATGTGATCTACATTTCGTTACATGGTCTGAATCAGTGGATGGAATTAAAATTGACATTATCACTCAAAAATCATTAATTAATATTTTTCTTATTGACTTCCAATTTTACCCTTGCTTGAGTCCCATTTTAAGGGGGGGAAAAACGTGTTATTAAATAGTGATTTTTTTTTTTTAAGAATGTGTGATTAAAAAGTAAAAAAAAAAAAATATTTTTTATTTACGTGTAAAATTATTTTATTGAAAAATGTATTTTTGAAAATGAGTTTTGAAAAAAATTGGCTCAAACGGCTAAGTTAAGGATGACAAAAAAACTCGTTTAACCCGATATTCAGGGGCCCCGCCCCGAATGGGACGGGGATTACCCACCTAACCGGGGTGAGGGTCATTACCTCGAAACGAGGCGGGGACTAGAAACATAGTCACCGTCCTGTTTAAAGTTAATTTCAAATTTAAGTTTTTTATCAAACAATAATAATAAATTTATCATCATTTTTAAAGAGAAAATAAGTTATTTTTAACAAATTAGTAAAAAAGCAATAGTATTTACTAACTAAATAAATAAAAAAGGAGGCGATAAATGGGGTAGGGGCCCCGCACCGAACCCGTCATGTCCCACTCTAATCGGGTACGTGGATAGGATAAGGTAACAAAAACATCCGACGGGACGGATGTGTGAGTTGTCGATCCGTCCCATACTTGCCCTGTTGCCATCCCTAGGCTAAGTTCCATTTGATTTTGCTAAAAATTAGATTTTTGACATATTTTAATAGAAAATGATAAAATGTATAGTTGAAAAGTTGATAAAAATTATAGATCTTATGAAATATGTGGTTATAATTAATCGTTAACTTTGATTTAGATTTTTATCAAATTTTTCCTTGTAAATCAAATTATATCATTATAGATTACGAAATGTGAGTGTAACATATTCACATAGACATAAAATTTCAATTTAGAATGTCAAAATAATTCATTCCACCTACGTAACATAGAAATGTATTCTAGCGAAAGACTGGAAATATTGGATGCTCTCTTTTTTTTTTTTGGTCCATCTATGAACTGAGATTCTGTGGTTCAATTCATTGTTCTGTCTATGAATTTTTTTTTTTCTTTTTTCCACTTGCTGATTAATTAAATTTAGTTGACAAAATTTGTTTATTAGCTTAATTGCTTTAATTATTAATGCCAGCAACTTTATTTATTAATTTTTTATTCCAGTCAAAATACTTCCTCACACCTACGCTTTAGGAGAATAATCATGCACCCATAGTCTCAGGATTTGTGTACACAGCTATTTCTAGAACGTAGATTGAGGAGTTAGTATTTATTTTTATTTTATTTATTATTTTTTTTTCGTAAAGTGTATCTCATTTATAATATAGAATGTCTTAAATATAGATACTATAATTTTTGTACCCCATTTTGGCTCTCCATTTTGCTTTTTTCAAGAAACATTTATTGATTTATCCTATTTTTTATTAGATATTATTTTTATACATTGTTGATTAAACAATTAAAATATGATTCAAATAATTTAAGAAAATAGAGATTGAAATATGTGACATATTACTACACTATTTTAAAAACTTGTCATTTTTAAACAGCAACTCTTTGAAACAAAGAATATCTTGTATTTAGAGGATCTATTGGAGATTACTGGAGATTAGAAATTAAGTGTAAGGTGGTTAAGCTTAAAATGTACTTCAATTTATTTTAATTAACTTTTATTTTCAGATATGTGTTGAATATTTTGCTTTTTTTTTTTTAAATCCATTTTTTTTCTTATTTATGAGTAAAAGAAATGATTTATTTTAACATTATTATAAATGTTAATTTCAGAATAAATAACTTTTTTTTTTATTTCTAATGTACTTATAATTAAACTTTGTAACAAGTTTTCTATACTTAGGGTATTTTTTAACCACATTATTTTGAAAGGGGAAAGTCCCCTTGTACATAATGGAGGGTTACCGAATGGTGTACCCCCCCTCCCAATGTGTGCGGGTCCCATGTGTGTTTTAAAATGACGGCTCGTGGTTCCCACCTCCTAATGTGAGTGGAGTGTAAACGATTAGGTAAAAAATTATGTACATGTAGCATAACTCATCTTGGAAGAATGTATTCTTGAATAATAGATTGATGGAGAATGTGTGGTTGAAAAAGAAGGAAAAATTATTGATGTGATGAAAAATATTATTTAATTGAAGATTGTGTGGTTGAAAATGAGTAAAAGAATAAGAATGAATATTTTAATGTGTATCAAATTGGAACTTAATCGATATGAACTTAATTAGTATGTCATCAACCAATTTAAATAGGTTCAAGGTCAAAATAAGTGCTTGAGTTTGCCAAATCTCCATTCATTGACGTTATCTTTTTAACATGATATGTAGTAAAATAAATTTAGAAAGTATCGTTATTTGAATTTCACCATTTTATTAATGGATAAAATCACACTTCGAATGAAAATGAAAACATAGATCAAATTATATAGAATTAGGCCCTCTTCTTAATAATGGTGACCTTTTAAGATGGAACCTCAAGTCTTTATATGATATCGAGCACGTTAAACTCTAATGAACAATTCGATCAAATTAAAACTCAAAAAATAAACACGCGACACTCTATTATTTCTTAGTTTAAAACGCAATCAATTTTTCCATCTAGTCTTTCCCCGAACATCATATTATGTAATTCTTTACATTTGTTTTTTATGTACAATTAGCAAAATCCATTTTTGATTGTACCCTATCTCCAAATATAAGTTTGTGCTTGTTTGTCTTTCATACGGAGGTTACTTCTATAATGACAAGATGAGGATAGAAAGTTACAAATTTCATTTTGAGATAATGAATTCATGAAGCTTGTAATAATTTCTTCGTGGTACATGAATGCAGCTGGGAGGTTGCCAAAGAACAATGGGATATCTTGGAGAGGGAACTCAGGATTACAAGATGGATCAGATGCCACGGATGTTAAAGGAGGGCTTGTTGGAGGGTATTATGATGCTGGAGACAATACAAAGTTTCACTTTCCAATGTCATTTGCTATGACTATGCTCAGTTGGAGTGTTATTGAATATGAGCATAAGTTTCGTGCTATCGGAGAATATGATCATATGAAAGACCTAATCAAATGGGGCACAGATTATTTACTCCTTACTTTCAACTCTTCTGCTACTAAAATTGACAAAATTTACAGCCAGGTAAGTAGAGTTGATTAATCTCGAGTTAATTGGCTTATATGGTAGAATTTGGGAAGTCGATAGCACCAAAAAAGGAAATCGTGGATATGTGAATAAAACTTAGATAATAATTAGTGTATCGATTTTATGGCTACCTAGGTTGGTGGATCACAAAATGGTTCAAGAACACCAGATGATCATTACTGTTGGCAAAGGCCAGAAGACATGGACTACACCCGGAAAACTCAAACAGCTAATTCAGGGCCGGATCTTGCTGGAGAAATGGCAGCAGCATTGGCATCAGCATCCATAGTTTTCCGGGATAATCCCGCGTACTCTAAGAAACTTGTCAAGGGTGCAGAAACAGTGTTCAAATTTGCTAGAGACTTTGGCAAAAGAACATCATATTGCCGTGGAAATCCCTTTATAGAACCATTTTATAATTCCAGTGGTTACTTTGATGAGTACATGTGGGGGGCAGCTTGGTTATATTATGCCACTGGAAACAATACTTACTTTTCACTAGCAACAAATCCCGGTTTGTCTAAGAATTCGAAAGCATTTTATATGATACCAGATTTGAGTGTCTTAAGTTGGGACAACAAGTTGCCTGCAGCCATGTTGTTGTTGACAAGGATAAGAATGTTTTTGAGCCCTGGATACCCGTACGAGGATATGTTGAAGAGTTATCACAACGTGACTGAACTTACTATGTGTTCTTACCTTGAAATGTTCAATGTTTTCAACTGGACTCGAGGTAAGAATCTTCTATTTTCGTATGATTAATATTGGATATTTATATGATGTCTGGTAACTTAGACCTAAAAACTCGTTTTTGGGCTGTGAAATGTGTAGGTGGGTTGATTCAACTCAATCATGGACAAGGACAACCTTTACAATATGTAGCAAATGCAGCCTTCTTGACATCTCTCTTTATTGATTATATGAATGCTACTGGAGTTCCAGGGATAACTTGTGGTCCGAGATTTATCACTCTCAATGATCTCAGAAAGTTTGCTGTTTCTCAGGTATGCTTGATAATCGGACCATTCTTATCTAAATTGAACTAGTTGGTGAAAATTTATATGAATATGCTCCTTGGATAGGAGCAATGACAGGGATAGGGTGATAGGGTGGTGTGGCAAACAGTGATTGGATGTTTTTTTTTTTTTTTTCCAAATTGTCCAATTATGTATTTGACACGTGTTCCCTGTGTGATTGCATGTGTCACTGTAGCAAGATTGAATTTATATATCTAGGCTCATACACTTCTTGGTTGCTTGCTTTTGTCCCAATTGCTTATTCCAAGTTTTTTCGGTCGAACCAATCAGAATGGTCCCAGTTCCAAACCGTTGAACTTTTTAGTGGTTAAAAAAATCACAGTTTCGATAGAAGTTATAACTATCATGGTAAAATTTCCGTAACACTTATTTCAAGAGAGTTTTTAATCATCGTGACAAGTCTTTCACAAAGGTTAGAAAGTCTATTTTCGCGTAGTAAACAATTTGATTTCGACTCGGGCCTAAAAATGAAACTTTAACATACTTGGTTTTGCTTTTAATTTTTATATCCTGCAGTCATATGATAATTTAAATTTTTAAGTTCTTCTAATCTATATTACTCTCGCTGCACAAGCAGATCAATTACATACTTGGAGCAAACCCGATGAATATGAGCTATGTAGTCGGACATGGATCCAAATATCCGAAGCATGTTCATCACCGTGGAGCGTCGACACCTAATAATAAAGTGAAATATTCCTGCACGGGTGGATGGAAGTGGCGCGATGCTAAAAATCCCAATCCTAACATCATTACTGGTGCCATGGTTGGAGGTCCCGATAAGTTCGATAAATTTAAGGATGTAAGAACAAACTATAGCTATACTGAGCCTACATTGGCTGGAAATGCAGGGTTGGTTGCTGCATTAGTGTCTCTAACAAGTAGTGGTGGTTATGGCATAGATAAGAATACAATCTTCTCATCCGTGCCGCCATTGTATCCCGTCAGCCCACCGCCACCCCCACCGTGGAGGCCTTAGAGTTAGGCTCTAGAGTTCTTGCATCCTCGGCATATAAAGTTGTCAACTGCATTATTTTCTTTGTAATGAACCCTTGTATAACTTTGGGAAATCTTCTTTTTTACACTTTATGCATATTTTATATACCTTTATGGTGCAAAACTCTCACTTTTGTTAATAAATAAATTAGTAAAATATTGGTATACTATTATTAATTTTATTTATATATGTGTGTCTGTAGAGATATTTATATATTAAAGATTTCTAAAATACGTGTTTATTTGTGAGTTAATACACTTATTAAATATAGAAGTTGTAAAAAATTTTAAAAAATTGTTGTAAAACGTGTAAAAGAATATTCAAGGATCTTCATGATCAGATTTCTTATGTTATTAGTGTGTGGAAATATTAGTATATATTCTTCAATTTTATAAAGCTACTCTCTTTGCTATCAATAAATTTGTTAAGTTTGAACCCTGAACCTTCAAATGTTTAAAGTTGTGCTTCCAAAATTTAAAGAAAAGCGTGTTCCTAAAACGTGTTTCTCTTCATGGATGCTTGTAACTGAATTATGACACTTGGCACCTTCGTGACTGTTGGATTAACTTTTGGATGGTTCTGGCTTTATATTTAGTTAGATGGTTAGCATATTCTGTTGTTCTTAGTGATTTGAGTTAAGAATTTGTATGATTCTCCTTGGCTGTACATTTCTATAAAGGGTCTGAGTATTTTGTTATGAGTTCTTGGTGGCTAGTTTTTCGATTTGGAGTTTTCTTTGAATTCTTTCTATAACTTGATTTTTGTAATATCCGGAACCTATTGTATCTTGGCTTTCATTTTTGGCTTTATAATGCAATCGAGCTTTATCCATTTACGAGGATACTCAACACGGGATTATGTGTTGTGGCTACTACTGAAATAATTCTCTATGTTGAATTTTTTTTTTTTTTTTCTTTTCTGAAAGCTTTTGTTTCGTACTTTATTTTTGGGTTTAGATCTTTTCCGGTCTTAAATGTTCCTGGACTTTTCAGTAGTATCAGAGCCTAAATTTCTGAATTGCGATACCAGATTTTCGAGGAAACTATGGGTCTAAAACCTATCTCAAAGTTGTGTGAACTTTATCGAAGGAATCTGAAAAAGGAAAAGAAAAGAAAAAGGAAAATAAGTGAAACTTTTCGTAATGATCAAAGAACATTGCCAAAAGTAAGAATTTTTGTAACAATCAATGAACATTGCGAAAGAATTTCAACAAGAAGTACTGATAAATATATTTTATATACTTATTCGTGCTCCCAAATATTGATATTTCGTAATTCGTTTAATGTAATTATAGCCTAATTTATCATATAATATATTATTAGGTGAAGCTCAATTAATGGAAGTGAAATTTAAAGAAAGAAGTGAAAAATGAAAAGATCCAGTCGAAACTCACGATGAAGATTCAAGAATGCTAGGGGTCAAATTGATACAACTAAAGATCAAAATGAGTGAAAAACAAATCAATTTTCAACTGCGTAAGAATGTCCAAATTTTTAGTTGGAGATTGAGACCCATTTTGGCCGAATAAACTTTCGAATTGGAAAAGAGTTATTTCTATCAAAGTTGTAGTCTTTTGAGTTATCTTTCCAACTCATTTTGAATAGTCTTAATCGAATATCAGAAGCAAAAGTTATAATAAAAATACCGAAACAGACGCAAGTTGGACAGCGATTTAGCCATTATATGAGTTTTTTTCAGCAAGTCAGCGCCTAGGCGCTACGACTCCAGTTTTTTAGGGTAGCTTTTGGGCTGCGGAAAACCCAAAAAAACTCCAATTTGGCCGAGAACGATTAGAAAAGTATAAATAGATCTAATGAGACACTAATAAAAGGGTTCCACACATTGAAAAAAGAGAGATCAACGAGAGATCGAATAGCACAATTCAAAGGAGGAAAACATCAAGGGATTCAAGATCAAAGCAAAGATGGGAAGTGAAAGAAAACATTGGTGCAAGAGTTTATTCTTTTCCATATCTTTATTCCAATAATCCGGTGATGTATTCAACTTTATTCAATTGTTTTTCTTTTTAAATTATGTGTAACTAAACTCTAAACTCTAAATTAAGGTGAACAATGTAGTCTTTTGAGACGCTTAATTCTTTAATCCAAGATTTATAAGGTTTATTCTTTCATGTGTTGGTTTTATTATGAGTTTAATGTATTAAATTACTTGATCAATAATTTGATGATTTTGTGAGTCTCTTACGAATCGAGATGTGAGTTTGAGATTTAGACTGTATAATAAAATTCGGTAAAGTAGTATAACATATAGAGATACATATAATAATTATTGCGATCGTTCGGAATTCTTAGAACCATAATTCGTTTAACTAAAGGTAATTCGCAAAGAGATATGAAATTGAATTAGTTAAATAAGTTCAATGAGAACTCGAGAGGGGTAAATTGAATACCATAGAAGAATTCGACCGAACACTACATTAGGCTAGAATCTTGAATTAGGAATGAAGGTGATCATTAGATGAACTTGTTTTGCCTTAATGTTTATTAATCATTCAAATTTTCATTAAACCAATGTTTGCAAATTTCTATTACTTTCCATTAGGGTCCGTTTGATTGTAAGGGTAGAAAATGAGTGGAAAGAAAATGAATTCCAAGGAAAGTAATTGCCTAGAAATTATTTTCCAGGGAATTGTTAATTAAGTGTGTTTGATTGATATAATTTTTCACCCAGAAAATTTTAAAATTTTGTGTTCGTTTGACTTTGTTTTACATGAAAATTGTCCATTAAAGTGATTTTTTTTTTCCACAATTGGTTATAAAATTTGTTTCCATTGCCAAAAAGTAAAAAACGAAAAAAACTTTTTTCTAAAAAATAATTTTTTTTATCAAAGTTTAGTGTTCGTTCTGCTTTATTTTATATGGAAATTGTCCATTAAAGTGATTTTTTTTTTATAATTGGTTATGAAATTTATTTTCATTGCAAAAAAAATCCGGAATTCCAATTTCCCACCAAAATGGTGGGAAAATCAATTCAATCATTTCCTAGAAAATGTGCACGTGGGAGCCATTTTAGGAAAACCAATTCCATGACAAATTTATGGTATCAAACAAGGCAAAAGTTGGAAAATGGAATTTGATTTTCCATGAAATTTTTTTGATTTCAAACAGGGTCTTAGTTCACAAACAAGAAAAACTATTCACAAAAATTATTATTCTTTATTTACATTTTCTCAAATAGGAGTTAGGAAAAATAGATTAAGAATAAAGTATAGTTCTCGTGGGAACGATAATTCGGACTCAAATGCCCACTATATTACTTGTTACGATATCGTACACTTGCAATATAAAAAACGCAACAAGTTTTGGCGCCGTTACCGGGGACTATTTACTTTTAATCTTAATTTATTTTATTTTTAACTGTTATTTGATTTTGTTTATTATTTACTTTTCTTTATTTTCCTTTTTATATCGTTTAACTAACCTCCTATATTTTAATCTATCTTGTGTTGGTATTCTCTCTTTGTACTTTCAGATATTATGCATGATTCTAACATTAATAAAGTAACAAAGTTGTTGCAATGACAAATCTCTACATGAATTGTCAAGATATGCTTAGAGGATATCTAAATTGTGAAAATTGTTATGCAGTGCGTTGTATTGGAAAATGCTTGTTCTCTTGTTTGCACACGTTGAAATTTCTAAGATTTCGAAAATATTTGATGTGTAGAAAACAAGCAATAGAAAAATTTGATGAAGAGTACATGCTCGTGTTTGTACATGACGATTGGGATGAGGACATCAAACTTGTGGGGAGATGGTCCTCTATTGAACGAGAAAGTACTTGCAAAGTACTTTAAAGAACTTGCAAAATTAGATGAATATGATATGCTTATGGGAGATTTCATGTACTGTGAAGGATTTCAACAATGGAGTACAATCCACTTGAAAGAGTTGAAAAGAGAGATTTCTCATTGCCCGTGGATCTAAAATGTAAATCGATCAGTCAATCCGAAAAAATTTCAAAGATCGTAGAAGACTTAACATGAATGACAATTTGATCACAAATGAACCGGATGAAGTAGTAGAAATAAATAAAGAAGAAAGCAATGTACATTCGTCCAAATTCATTGATTGTATATAAATTGATTTTGTGATTAAGTCCAATGAGGAAGTTAAAGTCTACGTTGTTGAGTTTGAATTGAATGGAATGGAAAAATTCTATACATTGAAAATGACAATATTGAAGTTTGGAAAAATTACAAAGAGCGGAGCAAAATCAAAAGATGAAAAATGAGTAAGGAATCAAAATCTTTTTTCAAAGTTCCATGATACGGATTGCAAAAGTCAAGCTAATAACTTTAAATAAGCGCTTCTTGGGAGGCAACCCAAGCTTTTTTTTTATATTTTTATATTTTTGAGTTTTAGGATAGTTTAGTTTATTTTAAGTTATTTGTGATTCATTATCTATACCTCGTTTCCCCTTAGGTCTGTTATATGTTCATTGGTTTATTAGATGTTAGAGCTAAGTAACATGTGTTCTAATGAATTGATCTTAATGCTTTATTTTATTTTTCAAGAACACGACGTCGCGGAACATTTAAACTAATATTTACCAAGTAGCCAAATGGAGCAATAGGAAAGCTAGTCATTGAATTACACGTCTTATCAGTGGAGTCTTTTCTTCACTTTCTTCCCCACCCCTTCATATGCTAATAGGATTAAGGACAATGTCTAATATAAGTTTGAGGGTGGAAAACATGAGTATTCATTTTCTTTATGTGTTTTTGTGTGTTTTTATTGCTTTAGTAAATATTCAAAAAAAAAATCTTTTTTTGTACTTATGTGAGTTAGTTGGCCTAAATGACAATGATGAATAATTTGAACCATGAATTAATTTATGAATGGTGAATAAGTTGCATGCTTAGATTAATTTTTGCATTTTCATGTAAAATTTGATATATATTGAGTACTTGAATTAAGTCAAACATTGTATAGGAATGAGTTGATTTCATAATTGAATAGGTTGAAACAGTGGGCCATAGGTGTTAAACCCAAAACCACTAGATTTTACATTTTTTACCAAATTTTCAATAGTTTGGGCGGATTTCACTGTTGTAGGAAGATGTTGAGATAAATAGGGATTCCATGTGTGAAATTAAAAATCTTGTGTGGATTGTCTAATGTTAATAGGATGCAATTGGGTGATAATATCAAGTTATAGGTCATTTTACTTGAATTTGTGTTAAATGAGGGATATTGCACTAATCAAGACATAAAAAATATTTTATGAGAAAATTTCTCTTCATAGCCTTTATGACTCGATCAATTCAGCCTGCATTAGTCTTTAAAAACCTGGTACCCTATAGTCATCTGACTTGAGAGTCATTGACTGAAAGTTTGTTACACGGGTCATTTATAAAGGTTAAAGGAGGGAATGCTTCAAATAAAGAAAAAAATTATAAATAAAAAAATTGGAAAAAAAGTAGAAAAAGTATGTGCATGAAACAGAAGACGCACCAAATGCCTTGGTTAAGTCTCAAATAACCGTTTAAGAAAAATTGACTTTTGATAAGAGATTGTTTGCCTAGTTAAGTCCTAGAGATTGAAGCAATTAGATTTAATGGAGAATTCTCGTTTATTGAAATGTTGAACTGCAATTGGTGAAATTTTGCCAAACTAGAGAGGTGAAGATAGTAAAAAAAAATATAACATTAGTTCACACACTAGAAAATAGTGAAAAGAATAAAGTTGGGGTGTGTGAATCTTACGAGTAATGAAAGAACATATTTGACTATTGAGAGTTGGGAATTGAAACAACTTATGAATTCATAATGTTATGATTAATGCTTCACACACACACACACGTCGATCTTACATTGGAAAAGTGAATTTTAATTTTTGTATTGTGATTTTGAAATTGTGCATAAATTTGTTATTATGATTTTAATCCTAAGATAGAAAGTCAGGTTAACTAGCTAAATCTTGTTGCTTTACTTGATTCACTGGTCACCAATTAGTTAATTAATATTGCATGTTTGTGTGTTTATTAAGTTAGGTTATGGTTTAGTTTGAGGACAAACAAATGCCTAAGTTTATGGGTGTTTGATAAGTGTATTTTATACACTTATTCGGGCTCCAAAATATTGATATTTCGTAATTTTTTTAATGGAATTATAGCCTAATTTATTATATAATGTGTTATTAGGTGAAACTCAGTTAATGGAAGTGAAATTGAAAGAAAAAAGCGAAAAATGACGAAATCCAAAGTTGGGGGCTAAAGTGTAAATACTCAAAAGTCCAGTCAAAGCTCACGATGAAGATTCAAGAATGATAGGGGTCAAATGGATACAACTAAATATCAAAAAGAGTGAAAAGAAATCAATGTTCAACCGCGCAAGGATGTCTAAATTTTTAGTTGGAGATTGAGACTCATTTTTGACCTAGTAAACGTTAAAATTGGAAAAGAGATACTTCTATCAAAGTTTTAGTCATTTGAGTTTTCTTTCCAACACACTTTGAATAGTCTTAATTGGACATCACGAGCAAACATTATGATAAAAGTACCGAAATAAACACAGGATGGATAGCGACTTAGTGCCCAGGCACTGCATTATACGAGTTTTTTCAGCAAGTCAGCATCTAGGCGTTGCAACGCCAATTTTTTAGGGTTGTTGTTGGGCTACAAGATGCACAGAAAAAGACTCCAATTTGACCAAGAACGATTAGAGAAGTATAAATAAACATAAGGAGACACTAATAAAGGGGTTCCACACATTGAGAAAAGAGAGATACAACGAGAGATCGAAGAGCACAATTCAAAGGAGGAAAACATCAAGAGATTCTAGATCAAAGCGAAGATTGGAAGCGGAAGATGACCTTGGTGCAAAAGTTTATTCTTTTTCATATCTTTATTCCAATAATCTAGTGATGTATTCAAGTTTATTTATTTGTTTTTTCTTTTTATATTATGTGTAACTAAACTCTAAATTAGGGCGAACAATGAAGTCTTTTGAGATCCTTAATTCTTTAATCCAAGATTTCTGTGGTTTATTCTTTCATGTGTTAGTTTTATTATGAGTTTAATGCATTAAATTACTTGATTAATAATTTGATAATTTTGTGAGCCTCTTACGAATTGAGAGGTGAGTTTGAGATTTAGACCGTATAATTAAATTCAGTAAAGTAATATAACGTGTAGAGATATATATACTAATTATTGCGGTCGTTCGGAATTCTTAAAACCATAATTCATTTAACTAAGGGTAATTCGCATAGAGATATGAAATTGAATTAGTTAAATAGGCTCAATGAGAACTCAAGAGGGGTAAATTGAACACCATAGAAGAATTCGACCAAACACTACATTATGCTAGAATCTTGAATTATGAATTAAGGTGATCATTAGATGAACTTGTTTTGTCCTAATGTTTATTACTCGTTCGAATTTTCATTAAATCAATGTTTACAATTTTCTATTATTTTCCATTAGTTCACAAGCAAGAAAAACTATTCACAAAAATTATCATTCTTTATTTACCTTTAATCAAATAGAAGTTTGAAAAAGTAGATTAAGACTAAAGTATAGCCCTTGTGGGAACGATAATTCGGACTCAAAGGTCGACTATATTACTTGTTACGATATCGTACACTTACGATATAAAAAATGCAACCAGTACTAAACATTACTATATAACTAGATTTTAACGACATTGAATAAACATTGCAAAAAGTATTAATTTTCGCAACAATCAATAAACATTGAAAAAAGCTGTAGACACGTAATGTTGCTATAAAACTTGATTTTAACAATCAATAACGTTGCTATAAAACTTGATTTTAACAACATTAAATAAACGTTGCAAAAAGTTGTAACAGTCAATAAACGTTGCAAAAAGTGACAATAGCAACATTCATTTAAAAAATGTTGTTAAAACTCAATTATAATAACCAATAGCAACATTTACTTATTAGGATTTTGCGATATAATCCTTTAGCAACACTTAATCAACGGATGTTGCCTTTTTTACGTTGCAAATAGTCTTTTTTATTTTAGTGATTTGGTATCTTTTTTTAAAAAAAAAATCTTTAACACATAACTCTAAATTTTAGGATTTCTTGATTTTTTCCTTGATTTACCTTACACACACCTCCCTAAGAATTGTCTTCGTCCAAAGGCACGTGTGAGTCCTTGGGAATATGAGATAAACTCAATACAAGTGTGTAATTGGAGGATGTTGAAGGAGAAGTCTATGAAACATAGAAATTGTTATCTCCGACCATGATTCTTTTTTCATACTTTGTGTTGTATGTTCACTGATTGAGTACATACTTTGTGTTACATACTTTTGTGTGCACTATTAAATGGATTTACTAAACCCAAGACCTTGCAAAATGTGATGAAAAACTTTCAAAATATTAGTTGGCTGTGGTTTTGTTGGACTCCATCAATGACAAACATAGGGGCCTTAGGAATGCTCTAGAATATGGTAGAGTTGAACTCACTACTGAAATTATTACTAATGCCCTAAGGAATAGAGTTCTTGAGCTTAAATCTAAATCTATTAACAACCATAGTGGATAAAATCTTTTGACAAAAAGCAAAAGTGTTGGTAAATCAAAGTTTCACTACAAATCTTCAAATGATTTTAGAAAGCAATGTAGTGATGAAAACAAACTCAAGAATAAGGCAAAATGAAAGAAATGTTACTATTGTGGTAAAATTAGTCATTTTGCAAAAGACTATTTTAAAAAGTAAAATGATCTAAAAGAAAAGAAATCTAATGAGGATAATGTTGTGTTGGCCTATGATAAAACGAAAGCTGATAATGGAATGGCTCTTGTAAATATGGAAAAGAACCAAAACCAAGAATGAATTCTTGATTCAGGTTGCTTATTCCATGTGTCCAAACAAAATGTTGTCTTTTGGAGATTTTGAAAAAACAAAACGAGGGCAAGTTATTATGGAAAACAATATGACCTAAAAGGAATTGGAACATTTAAATTGCCCTTAGAAAATGGAAAATTTTTACATCTTAAGGGCACTAGATTTTTTCTTGAACTTCAAAGAAACTTAGTGTCTCTAAATATGCCAGATGACATAGAGTTTGACATTAAAATGTGTCAAGGACATATCAAAATCTTTAGGGGCAGTGATTTAATCACTTCTATCCCAAAGATACATGGTCTTTGTTTCCTCAATGCTAAATCTCTAATTGGTTTAACTGCATCAGCTTTAAATGATTATTTTAATCTTACAAAATTATGGCATGATAAACTTGGTCACATTGTAAAGAAAAGCTTAAAGACTTTGCAAAATAAAGGAGTACTTGGGAAAATGAATATTGGTGAATTTTCTAACCATGAACAATGTTTGATTGGTAAGCAGTCAAACCGCATTTTCCCGCTGGAACTCATAAAACAAAGCAAATTTTGGAATATTTACATATTGATTTGTGGGGTCCTACATTTGTATCAATTTATCTGGTCTAACAATTAAAACTTTGAAGTTTAACAATGGTCTGGAATTTTACGATTTTGAGTTCAATGGTTTTTTGTAAATTGCACGGCATCTTAAGACATAGAACTGCTAATGAGAACCATGGTACGAGAGTTAGCGAGGGTAAGGATCCGTTGATTGTGAAAGAATGACCAATTACGAGATCATGAGAAAAGATGGTCAAGGAAGCTACAAGATTGCTTGCTCAAGCTACAGTAAACGAAACATCGATCACAACAAGCAAATGAACAAGTTTCATATTGGGCTGGAAGAAGGAACATGATGGATCAATTTGGTTCAAGTAATGGATAATGGAACTGAATTGAAGAATTATGTCACCGCATGGTGTATTCAGGCATGCTACTGCATGTCTCTATGCTGAAACCAAACTGAAGGCCATTAAATGGTCTCTACGACCACATGAAAGAAGCTTGCGTAGTTGCATAGTACATTTCTGGATGCTTTTTTTCCAAATTTTGACTAGACTTCTATTTTAGTTAAGACTGTTTTATGTTATCTTTTTTTAGATCTTTTAGGAACAATTCCGTTTTTAATTAGGTTTATGGATTCCAAATAAATAGGATTATTCTTTTCATTGTAAAAACATACAATTTGAGAGATATTATTACAAGACATATTGCTTTCTTCTCATTCTTCATCAAATTAATTTCGAACTTATCAAGAATTAAATTATTGTTGTGTTCAATAATTCAAGTAAGGTTCATAAATCCTAATTCTTTGATTCAATAATTTATTGGGTAGAGATTTCTTTCAAACGTTGATTCTTGTCTTTCTTAAGTTTGATCTAATCTATCGTGGATTTTGTAACTTCAATTACTACATGGGTTTGCATCAATTGGTATTCGAGCTTGGCTCCATAAATCAATGTTATATCATTTATTTCCTTGTTTGTTTTTATCTGTGTCTTCATCTTCGTTCTTCATCTCTTGAGTCATTCAGTCCAATTAAAATACCAAACAAAATTCAAAAGTTGTTTGTGCGCAAATTAGTACCCCCCAAATCAATTCATTTTCAATTTTTTGGGTTCTTTGTTGAATTTTTGCGCATTTAGTGAAAAAGAAAGTTCAAGTTCATACTTTTTTGAATCATTCTAAATCAATTTTCTTACTCAATTCTTTTTTTGAACTCTGCAATGATTGAATTTTTTTATTGAGACTGAGTTAATTATTTGAAGCACTTGAAATGAAGCATTAAGTGGAAAAGGTACAGAATAATAGAGGAAAAAAGCCAAACTGGGTGATACGCGAGTGTACACACGTGAGGCATATATTATTCTAGATTTAGGATGTCTAACAGAGACGATTCTACATCAAGCATGAAGAATAGTTAAGTTATCATGACGAAAGAGATTATACGACGATTTGAAATGTTGTTTGGTGATATGGGAGATGGAATGGATAGATAAGAGACATGGATGGAGAGGCAAAACACATTGCTTGCTAATTTGCGTAGGGAACAACCTAGAAAAGTTCCTAACACAAGGAAGCAAGGTATACAGGATCCTAGAGTGGATATTTGTGGTGAAAATAAAGAGGGTAGTGGAATTGATGATAATGCATTAGTGGAGGCTGGAATAGGAAGGATGATGAATCAAGGAGATAAGCATGATAGAAGGACTAGAGATTATGTTGGATATGGATTTGATAGAAATATGGGTAATATTGAAATGACAATTCCTTCATTCAAACGAATAAGTGATCTGGAGGTATATTTGGAGTAGGAAAAGAAAATAAAGCTTATATTTGATTGTCGTAACTACTCGGAGAAGAAAACACTAAAACTTACTTTCAATGAATTTACTGATTATGCTATCATTTGGTGGGATCAAATAATAACATCTAGGAGGAGGAATCATGAGAAAGCTATTGAAACATGAGGAGAATTGAAGGCTATTATGAGGAAGAGGTTCGTTTTTAATCATTGCTATAGGGATCTTTATCAAAAATTACAAAGCCTTTATCAAGGATCTAAGAATGTAGAGGATTATCACAAGAAGATGGAGATTGTCATGATTAGAGAGAATGTTGAGAAGGATCGGGAGGCCACCATGACCCGATTTCTGAATGGTTTGAATAGGGAGATAGCTAATGTGGTAGAATTACAACATTATGTAAAGTTAGAGGACATGTTACATATAGCTATAATGGTGGAGATGCTATTTAAGAGTAAAGGTGCAGCTAGATACCCATTAGGTTCTAACTCTTTTTTAAAATTGAAGTGAGATAACAATAAAGGTGATGTGGTCATTTCAAAAAGTAAAACTAAGCTATCGAAGGGAAGAGAAGAAGTTACTAGCAAAGCTACACCCCAAGGCAAATTCCCAACCCCATAGGAATCAGGATATCAAGAACTTTAAGTAGTTAGGATCGGGACACATTGATTCTCAATGTCCAAATAAAAGGGCGATGATCTTGCGAGACAATGGAGAGATTGTGAGTGAAAATGAGGGTGATTATGATGACATGTTGCAATTGGAGGATGCTAGTGATGGTGAAATTTTAGATTATGCAGTAAGAGTGCAGTTGGTGACATGACGAGTTCTTAGTGCTCATATCAAAGTGGATGACTTGGAGCAACAAAGGGGGAACATATTTCATACGAGATGCTACATCAACAACAAGGTATGTAGTATAATTATTAATGGGGGTAGTTGTACCAATATGACTAGCACTACACTTGTTGAGAAATTGGGATTAATTATGCTAAAACATCCTAGGCCATAAAAATTGCAATAGTTGAATGAATGTAGAGAGGTTAAGGTGATAGGCAAGTGTTGGTGAGTTTCTCAATTAGAATGTATCGTGATGAAGTGATGTGTAATGTAGGCCTTATGCATGCCAGACATATTTTGTTGGGGAGACCATGACAATATGATAGGAATGTGATGCATGATGAGTACAAAAATAGGTGCATTTTTACTAAAGATGTAAAGTCTATTAATCTTGCGCCGTTAACGCCAGCACAAGTTTATAAAGATCAACCCAAATTGAAAAGTAAGGAAGAAAAAAGATTGAGAGAAAAGGAGAACGAGATTAATTTTTCACAACAAGAAAGTAAGAGAGAAAGAAGTGATGTGGCTAATTGTGAGAAAAAAGAGTAAAGCCACAGAGAGTAAAGAAAAAAAAGTCTTATGAGAGGAGAGAAAAGTCGAAAGTGAGTTTTTCTTTTCTTTTTTTTTTGGCAAAAGTGAGTAAGCTGAAGAGGGAAGTAGTTGAGAATCGACCTATAATCTTGTTAGTTTTTGTAAGGAATCACTCCTCAGCTTTGAGGAGTCAAAAACACCCCTTCCTAGTTTGCTACTTCTTTGTTACAGGAATTTGAAGACTTGTTTATGGAGGACATGCCTAGTGGGTTACCACCCATTCAAGACGTTGAGCATCAAATTGACTTCGTACCTAGAGTTGCCATTCCAAACAAGCCGACTTATCGGAGTAATCTTGAGGAGACCAAGGAACTTCAAAGGCAAGTGGAAGAACTAATGAGCTAAGGGTATGTGAGGGAAATCATGAGTCCATGTGCCCTACCATGCCAATGCTACTTGTGTCGAAGAAAGATGAGACTTGAAAGATGTGCGTAGACTGTCGCCAATCAACAACATAATGGTAAAATATCGTCACCCTATATTTGGTTTAGATTATATGCTAGATGAATTATATGAATCATGCATTTTTAGTAAAATAGATCTTAAAAGTGAATATCATCAATTAGGATGATAGAGGGTGATAAGTGGAAAACTGTTTTTAAGACTAAGTAGGTTTGTATGAGTGTTTAGCTATGCCATTTGAGCTTACGAATGCACCCAGTACGTTTATGCGATTAATAAACCATGTCTTGCTTGCATATATAGGTAAATTCGTAGTAGGTTACTGCAATGCTATTTTGGTATCTAGTAAGGATTTAAATGAGCATATAGGACATTTAAGATACGTGCTTGTGGTCTTAAAACAAGAACTACTTTATGTTAACTTTAAAAAGTGTATATTTTGCACGAAAAAAACTTTTTTCTTGGTTATGTTGTTTGTGTAAAGGGAATTGAAGTGGATGAAGAGAATATCAAAGCTATTAAGGAGTGGCCAACACCTTAAAGCATAATTAAGGTAAGAAGATTTCTTACTTTAGCTAACTTTTATAGGCGTTTTGTTAAAGATTTTAGCATGCTTGCCACACTACTCACGGAGATTGTAAAGAAAAATATAGGATTTCATTGGAGCATTGCACAAGAACATGCTTTTAACACTATTAAGGATAGATTGTGTACTGTACGAATCTTATCACTACCCAACTTTAACATCATTTTTGAGATTGAATGTGATGCATAAGGAATAGGTATTGGAGCTGTCTTGATGCAGGAACGTAGGCTAATACCTTACTTTAATGAAAAGTTAAGTGGAGCAGCTCTCAATTATTTTACCTATGACAAGGAGTTGTATACACTTGTTCGAATTTTGGAGACATATAAAGGGCCAATGTAAACTAAACAAGAGGCATGCAAGGTGGATAGAGTTCATCGAAATATTTCCATATGTTATTCGGTACAAATAAGGTAAAGAAGATGTGGTAGCGGATGCATTGTCATGAGGTATGTATTTCTTACTTTATTAGGTGCCAAGTTGCTAGGATTTGAATATGTTAAGGATATGTTTATTAATGACCCGAACTTTTCTAATATATATGTTAAGGAAGTATGCGACAAGGGCGCAATAGATAGATTCTTTAGGCATAATGGATATTTATTTCGAGAGATTAAGTTATGTGTATCTAGGTGTTCAATGAGAGAGTTGTTAGTACGTGAAGCACACAGTGGATGTTTAATAGTCACTTTGGGATTGATAAGACTTTGGATATGTTAAATGAACACCTCTATTGGCCTAAGAATAAGTTGATGTCGATTGAGTTTGTAGTAGATGCATCACTTGTAAAAAGGCTAAACCTAAGGTTTTACCTCAAGGTTTGTATACACCATTAACCTTTCCTAGTGAACCTCGAGTTGATATGTCTATGGACTTTGTGTTGGGTTTACCTAGGACTAAGAAATGAAAAGATTCTATATTTGTGGTGGTAGATAGATTTATTAAGATGGCTCATTTCATTCCATGTCATAAAATGGATGATACCACTAATATTGCAAATTTACTATTTAAGGAAGTAGTGCGCTTACATGTAGATATGTCAAAATGGGTGGGCCGGCCCGGACTGGCCCGCACACTAAAAAGCCCGTGCATAGCCCACTTTAAAAAAACCGCCCATGCGGGCTTCTAGGCCGGGAAAAAACGTGTAACCCAGCCCGGACCGCAAGCCCGCATCGGCTGGGTTATTGGTTCGGGCCGTTCGGCCCACTCGGTTTTTTTTTTCTTCACTAATAAAATAAATGGTAAATAATACATTTTATAATTAGAGTGAAAATCGATAAAAGTTACATAAAAATAAATTTTACATTGATTTATTTTTCGATAAATTTTACATCAATAACATAAAAACTTACAATTTTTCGAACAATGTTTTGCCTATTTATAAACTTATAGTTAAAGTACATCCCACCTAGATTGGCACCTACTTAACTATAATTTCATCATTACAAATCGGATTCTATTCATCTATGGTAAGATTTTTAAAGTCTTGAGCAATATCGTCAACAACTCTATCTTGCATTCTTCTATCTGCAAATAACCAATCTTTCACGCAGATGAGAGCTTCTAAAATATCTTCTTTAAGTCTTGATCTTCTTTCATCTAGCACTCTGTTATCTGCACTAAAAGCAGACTCCAATGCCACTATTGAGACTGGAACTGTTAGTAGATCTCGGGCCATTTTTGATAATATTAGATATGACCGTTCATTTAACTTCCACCATTGTAAAATATCTAAGTTGTCAACCTCGTCTTGTGAAATTAAACTATAGTAATCAAATTGATAATATCTTTCTAATTCAGCTGGTGTAATATTCTGATTTGAAAATGAACTAATAGATGAAGTAAAAGACACATTGCGTTTCTTGGCTATTAAAGAAAAGAAAGAACTTTTACCTTTAGAAGTTGTAGCAGAACTCGTATTAGAAGGAACATTTTCATTATTACCATATTTCATAGCATAACTATTGTACATTTCATTAATAAAACATTCTATTTCCCGATTTGTAATATTTATATTGAAAGATAAAGTTTTAGAAAGTTGGTCCATAGCACACTGAACTCCAAAAAATTTAATACGAAGATCCATTACAGCTGCAATTGGAAAAATCATTGGCATATTTTCGTAATATTTTCGAAACTTGTCCTCCATTGTACAAACAATATCATAGAAAAATGGATCGTCTTTATGACTTGAAAATTGATAAGCAATTTCTACAAATTGTAAAAGCACAAGATTACTTGTTGGATAATAACATAAGAAATGTTGAATTCCACCTATTTGGAATATCATCAATAAATTTTCTTCTCCTCAATCCAAGATTTTTACAAAAAATTTCAAATTCTTGTTGTCTAGAATCTGAACAAGAAATGTAGTTAATAGCTTCTCTAATTTTTGAAATTTGTGGTGTTATTAATTTTAAACCATCTTGCACTACTAAATTATATATATGACAAACACACCTCATATGAAATAATTTAGAGTCAAACGATGGAGTAAGTGTCATTTTCAAAAGTTCAATGCATGCAATATTTGCACTAGCATTATCAAAATTGATGCTAAATAATTTGCTCAATACATTAAATTCATAAAAAACTTGTAATAAATTCTCACACAAATCTATTCCATTATGTGGATATTCAAGTAAGCGAAAAGCTATAATTCTTTTGTGAAGTAACCAATTATTATCAATAAAATGTGCCGTGACACATGCATAACCATTGTGATTACGTCCAGACCAACAATTAGATGTAAAACACATAACTCCATCAAATTTGTTAAATTCAATTTTTAATTTTTCAGTCATTGTATGAAATAATTTCAAGATATCTGAGTGAGCAGTATTTCTACTTACAGACCGATAAGTGGGTTGAACATACTTTTGCATAAACTCCTCAAAGTATAGATCTTCTATGGAAGTAAAAGGCATCTCGCTTGCTGTAAAAAATTTAGACATTCCTACTCTCATTCGATCCTGTGAATAACAAAAATTAGAAAAAGTAACCGTTCCGCTAGTATTAGTAAAAGAAGTAATTTGAGCTTGTTTAGTATCTAAACGCCCTCTTTCATTCATGTGTTTATCATTGTGTTTTCGCCATGTACCCGTGCCTTGACTTTTAACCCATACATAACTCTTTCTGCAAAGAGTGCATATTGCTCTTTTGCTTAGTTCATCTACTGTAAAGATTTCCCAAACATCAGATGTGTGCTTTTTATTCCTTCGCTATTGAGAAGATCCAATATTTGAATCATTATCATCTTCCAAATTTATTGGAACAACTATCATGTAAATTGACATTTCTTGAAGAAAAATCGTGAGAATCCATAACACTTTAATAAAAAGTTTTGAAATAATAAGATGAAAAGAAAGCACAAAATATTAAATATTAAAAATACTTGCTGAAAATATTAAGAGAGAATGAGAAAATAGAGATTTCAAACTTGTAGATTGTAAGAGAGTAGAGACTAAGAGTTTGCTATTTTTTCACTTCACAATACCACAATTTATAACAAAAAAAATTATTACCGTTAGTAAGTTTCGAAAAAAATAATAATTAAATTGCAAACAGCAAACAGTCACAAGATGTAACCGTCTGTTGCAGCCTGCAGCAGCAGGCGTGACTGCACTCCTGCTGCTGCAGGCCTTTTTTATTTTTTTTTAATTTTTTTTAAAATCGGGCCAGCGGCTATTTCCCTTGAACCAAACCGGTTTCAGGTTCGGGCGGTTCATGATTCGGCCCACTCGGTTCATGGGCTGAATTACGGGCGCGGTTCACCTCCAAGCGGGCCTGGGCGACCCACCCATCTTGACACCACTAATTACATGGGGTACCTAGGAGTATTATATCGGATAGGGATGTTAAATTTCTTGGTTATATTTGGAAGGTTTTGTAGGGTAAGTTAGTAACTAAGCTATTATTTTCTACAATCGTCACCCACAAACGGATGGACAAACTGAGGTTGCTAATAGGACTATGATACAACTATTACGGACTATAGTCAGTAAGAACTTGAAGAGTTTGGAAGATTGCTTTCCATTCATATAGTTTCCATATAATGGGGACCATGCATTCTACTACTTCTTATACTCCATTTGTAATTATTTATGGTTTTAATCCAATAACACCTTTGGATTTAATTCATTTACCTATTGATGAAAAAGGTAGCTTAGATGGAAAGAAAAATGCCGAGTTGGTAAGATCCCTCTATGAGGAGGTACAGAGCCAGATTGAGAAAAAATGAGCATTATGCTTCTTAAGCAAATAAGGGACGAAAGCGTGTTACATTTGAACTAGGAGATTGGGTTTAGATGCATAGGAGAAATGAACCTTTCCGACTCAAAGGAAGTCAAAGTTGTAATTGAAAGGAGATGGGCCGTTCCAAGTGCTAGAAAAGATCAAGGACAATGCCTACAAGTTGAACCTTCCATGTGAGTATAACATTTTTGCTACTTTCAATGTTTCTGATCTTTCCTTGTTTGGTGCAGTTGGAGATTCGAGGACGAATCCCTTTGAAGATGGAGGGAATGATGAGAACTATGGCAAGAGAGGTAGCGAGGGCAAATATTTGTTGATTGTGGAGGGATGACCAATGATGAGATCATTGGAAAAGTTCAAGGAAGCTATGAGATTGCTTGCTCAAGCTACGTGGACAAAAACGTCAATCACAATAAGCAAATGAACAAGTTTCATGTTAGGCTTGAAAGAAGGAACAAGATGGATCAACTTGGTTCAAGCAATGGACAATGTAGCTGAATTGAAAACCTATGCTACCGTATAGTGTATCCAAGCATATGGCCACATGTCTCTATATCAAAACCAAGCTGAAGGCCGTTAACTAGTCTATGCGACCGCATAATACATTTCTTGGCTCATTTTTTTTTCCAAATTCGCCTAGACTTCTATTTTAGTTAAAACATTTTTATGGTATCTTTTTTGATATCTTTTAAGAGCAATTCCGTTTTAACTAGGTTTTATGGATTCCACATAAATAAGATTATTCTTTTCATTGCAAAAACACACAATTTAAGAGATATTATTGCAAGACATATCACTTTGTTCTCGTTCTTCATCAAATGAATTCTGAACTTATCAAGAATTAAATTCTTGGGGTGTTCAACAATTCAAGTAAGGGGCATAAACTTTGTGATCACGAAGTTAAGTTATTGTTGCAATTATCTTGGATCTTTGATTCACTAATTTATTGGGTTGAGCTTTCTTTCAAACATTAATTCTTGGTTTTCTTGTGTTTGATCTAATCTAACGTAGGTTTCTTAACTTCAATTGCTACGTGGGTTCATATCAACTATGATGTACAATATTCAACAAAATGGCACTGCTGAAAAATTGAATAGGACTTTATTAAACAAGGTTAGATGCATGCTTTTAAATTCTAATTTGCCCAAATTATTTTGGGGTGAAGACTTTAAAACTGTTGCATATCTTGTTAATAGGAGTCTTACTGGTTCTTTAAATTTCAATGTTCCTGAATTTGTGTGGACTTAAAACCCTGTTGATTATTCATATTTGAAAGTTTTTGGTTGTGCTACACATGCTCATCAAAATATAGAAAAACTTGAACCTAGATCATTTAAAAGTCTATTTTTTGGTTATGTTGAAAACATAAAATGGTACATGATGTAGGTCAGAGGAAAAGAGGTTACAGAGTTATCATTAGAAGAGATGTTGTCTTCAATGAATCTAGTATGCCATGTTTGGAAGGAAAAAAAAATAGAAAATTTGATTGAAAATGATGTTTAAACTGAGGTGGAGCCTGATCACCTAATGTACCTGCAGAGAAAGGAGTTCGTCATATTGATGAAAATATTTTAAATAAAACTGATCATTATCAAGAAACAAATCAATCTAACCAAACTGATTTAGCAACTTTGCCCGTTGATGAGTATCAACTCACAATAGACAAGCAAAGAAAGCAAATCAGTTTCCTGCTAGGTCTAATAGTGATGATTTTGTTTCTTTATTTACTTATCAAGAAGAAACTAAAACTGAACCATGCTTCTATGATGATGCCTTAAATTGTGAGGATTCTAAAATGTGGTTGGCTGTTAGGGAAGAAGAAATGGCTTCTCTTTACAAAAATAAAACATTGGAATTTGTTAATAAACCAAATGATGACAAATTGATTGATTGCAAATGAATCTATAAACTAAGGAATTAGAAGGGGCAATAATAATGTTAGGTACAAAGTTAGACTTATTGTCAAAGGTTTTACACAAATAGAAGGTGTTGACTATGATGAAATCTTTTCCCATGTAATTAAATACACTACTATTAAATGTATTCTTGCATTGGTTGCCCAATTTAAGTAGGAACTTGATCAACTTGATATAAAAACTGCATTTCTATATAGTGAATTAGATGAGTTTATTTACATTAAACAATCATTAGGCCTTATTAAAGGTGATCCTAATAAAATTGTGTGTTCACTGAAAAAATCTTTGCATGGCTTGAAACAAGCTCCAAGACAATGGAATAAAAAAATTGACTCTTCTATCTTGAAACTTGGTTTTTAAAAGAAGCAATTATGACACATGACTTTATTGCAAAGGAGATGGAGGTAAAAATTCTCTATATTTGGTGTTTTATGTTGATGGCATGCTTATGGCCACTATAAATCTGAAATTGATGATATCAAACTAATAGTTGAGTTTGATATGAAAGATCTTGGCCCAACCAAGAAAATTCTTGGTATGTAGATCATTAGAAGTAAGAAAAATGATTATTTCTTAAATTAACATGGTTATGTGAATAAGATCTTGAAAAGTTCAATATGTTTGATTGTAAACCAGTTTCATTACCTCTTGCAAATCATTTTAAACCGTCTTTTTGATTTTTGTCCTAAAATTGAAGACGAGTCTAATAGGATGTCTAAAACTTCCTATGTGAATGCTATTGGATCTGTAATGTATTTGATGATTTATACCATACCTGACTTAACTCACTACATTAGCGTCTTGAGTAGATTTATGGGAAATCTTGGTGAAAGTCATTGGGAAGCCTTAAAGTAGTAAAGGAAATATTTGAAAGTGCCATCTGAGTTAGGTTTAGTGTTTAAAATGAATAAAGAATGAGTGACTTTAAGCAGTTACACTGATTTTGACTTTGTTGGAGATAGAAACAATAGGAAATCTACTTCATCTTATTTCTTTACTTTGTGTAGAACTGTAATAAGTTTGAAATTTCAATTACAAAAGGTTGTTGCTTTATCTTGTACTGAGGCACAATATGTTGATGCTATTGATGCTATTAAAGAAGACACTTGGCTCAATGGACTTTTAAATGAACTTGGTTTTGTGGATGCAAATGCTATCTTATTTTCTAATAATTGAAGTGCAGTACACTTAAGTAAAAATCTCATGTTCAATGATAGAGCAAAACATTTTGATGTTAAATATCATTTTATAAGGGATTTTATTTAGAATGGATTACTTAGAAATGGTAAAATTGCTACTCAATTTTATCCTTCTGATATGGGAACCAAAGTGATACCTTTAAGCAAATTTCAAAATAGTTTAAAGTTACTATATGTTGATACTCTGATTTAAATGTATAGGTACTTGGAGCAAATGAAATTGTAAACTGCTCGTGAGGCTCTTGGTTGCACTGTTGCCAAATTTTGGTAGTAATGTGGAGATTGTTAAGTTTTGAACCCTAAACCTTCAGATGTTTAAAGTTGTGCCTCTAAAATTTAAAGGAAAGTGTGTTCCTAAAACGCGTTTCTCTTAATTGATGCTTTTAACTAGATTGTGACACTGGCACATTCGTGGCTGTTCAGGGACGGATGGAGGAGGGGCTGGGCCAGGCTGTAGCCCGGTCCAGTCCCCACCCACTAATTTTTTTAAGGAAGGAAAAAAATCATGTGTAATTTTATTTTATTTTTACGTATTAGCCCGACTTGTAATTTGATCCTGAATTCGTTCTTATAGCTGTTAGATAACTTGTAGATGGTTCTAGCCTTATATTTCGTTTGGATGCTGTTGACTCTTCACTTCTTCGAGACTTTTGTGTTGGTTTTTTAGAGCTCTTCCTTTGGTGTTAGGAATATTTCTCATTCGTGGTTCATACTTGCGAGAAAATCTCTTTGAAACACTTAAATACTTTAGATCATTAGCATATTCTGTTGTTCTGAATGATTTGAGTGAAGAATTTGTGTGATTATTCAGTGTAGTACATTTCTGTAAAAGGTTTGAGTATTTTGTTGTGAGTTCTTGGTGGCTAGTGTTTTGATTTGGAGTTTTCTTTGAAGTCTCTCGGTGACTTGATTTTTCTGGGCTGCCATTTTTGGCTTTTTAGTACAACTAGTGGTGGCAATGGGTCGACCCGAGCAGGCTCGGCCCATACTCAGACGAGCTCGACTCGTGGTATCTTGGGCAAGCTCGGCTCGTGCCCGAGCTCGCCCAAGACGAGCCAAGCGGCTCGGCTCGTCGGTTTTTTTTTTTATATATATAACATTATAAATTTATAACTATTAAATCACTAAACTTAAAAAAAAAATATATATATATATATACACACACACACACACATACATTATCTAATTTTTTAAAAAAATATACATTTTTCAAAACAATTTTAATTTTTAAAATAATAAGAACAAAATTTTATTTGTTAAGAAATGAGAACCTAAAGAAAAATAAATATAAACACGTTTTGTAAACAATTTTTTAAATATACTTTTTCCTACTAACATTTTAATTTTTTACAATTACAAAAAAAAAAAAAAAGATAAATCATCTTCCTTTATCCGGACTTGAGACTAGCTACTTCAATTTCGAGTAGGCGGAGTTAAAAATTGTACACGAACAACTTGTTACGTGTACAATTTTTTTTAAAAAAAATTATAAAGGTATGAAAATAAAATAATGTGATGAATGTGGTGAAATTAAATATCACTTACTTGGTTACATGCAATTTTGGCATATTTATCTTGAATTCGATAATTAGCGTCTTCCCAGTTCTTCACGCACATTAACGCCTCCAAAATATCTTCTTTTAGTCGACTCCTAACCTCAGAGAGAACTCTTTTCCCTGCACTAAAAGCATATTTTGAAGCTACAGTGCTAACCGGAGATGTTAGTAGATCTTTTGCCATTGCAGAAACTACTGGCCATCGACGTTCGTTATTTCACCAAAATTCAAGGGCATTTTCTGAACTTTTACTAGTTGCTTTGTTAGCAGGCAAAAGTTGACTAAAGTAATCAATTAATCCATATGGCACGCATTTGGATTTTAACTACGGCTGGAAGTTTGAGTACATGCAGTGGAAGACAAACTACTACTACTACTACTACTACTAGAGGAACCACATGCATATGCAGTTGTATCAAATCTATACGAGTGCATACTTTCAAATAAATTCAAAATTTCAGCATCGTCATCTGTTATATTAGTAGGAGGAGTGTGTGCAAGTACACGATTAATATAAGTACCCATTCGTGAAGCATATAATTCATACATTTCACGGAACGTCATTTCCAAATTTCTATAAGTAATAGGTGTAGTAAAAGTTAAAGCATTTGACATTTGATCAATTATAAATTTAGTTCTCGATAAATTATATCAGGGGTCCATGACACATGCTAAAGGAAATAACATAGGTAATTATTCCCAATATTTTCTAAATTTCAATTCTATAGAATATATAATAGCATGAAAATTGGGGTCATTTTGAAATCTAGGAAAAGCTCTAGTAGTTATATAAAGACGTTCAAGAATCATACAACTAATGGGATAATAAATATCAGACAATATATTTGTAGACTCATAAAAACTTGTCAAAAATTTTTTATTTTAAAAACTATATTCCAATCGGATTCACTCAAAATAGTATCGTCTTCGTCTCTAACAAGCCTATTGTTATAAAATTCAGTAATATACGCTTCATAACCTTCACATGATTTTAGTAATAAGTATGAGGAGTTCCATCTATGACCTACATCAGTAATAAATGTTTTTGTATCTATCATCTCAGATTCTGCACAAAAATCCTCAAATTCTTGTTTTCTATTAGGTGTACACGTGATATACATAAGTACATTCCTAATTCGGTTAATTTCATCATTAACATGTTTTAAACCGTCTTGTACTATTAAATCAAAAATATAGCATACACATCGAATATGAAATAAATAGCCACCGAAATCAGGATTAAGAACTTTATGCAATTTATCGATAACAGCTTTATTTACAGTAGTGTTGTCAAACGTAAAAGAACAAATTTTACTCTTACATTTATATTCTCGAATTATTAACATAATAGCATTAAATATAGTATGAGCATTATGCGGATACTCAACAATTTTAAAAGCAATAATTTTTTTATGCGTGACCTAAAGTCGGTTTATGTAGTGTGCATTTGCATCAATGATTTTTGTGTTTTGTTCTCCATACCGAACAAGTTTTCAACAAATGATCGTGAATACATTTGTTATGAATAATAGAAATTGAATTTAGAAATGAAGAATTGAGAAGTGAATGAAGATTATGTAGTAGTTGTCGAACGTAATTGTAAAATATTAAGAAATAATGGAAAAAAAAGAGTAGAAGATGATTATACAATGAATGAAAATGAATCAGAATGATATTGTTGATAATTGATAAATAGATAATGTAAATTGTAGAGAGTATTGTATAGTAAATAATGAGAGATTGATATTGGTGGGAAAAAAATGGTTGATTATAGTGGGTATTTATACAGGAAAAATGTATGTGAAATTGAAAAAAAATAAAAAATAAAAAAATTGAGTGATCGTTCTGGTCACTAAACTTTTGTATTTTAATTTTTTTTTATTACACATGAGCCACGAGTCGAGCGGCTCGTAGCTCGTGCCGAATGAGCGGCTCATTGGTAGATGAGCCGAGCAGACTCGGTTCATGCTTGGGCTCGTTTTTTTACGAGCCCGAGCGGCTCGTGGATATGAATAGTACGAGCCGAGCACCCAAGCCGACGAGCCGCTCGGCCCAATTACCACCTCTAAGTACAACTGAGCTTTATCCATTTACACTGAATGTTAAACACGGGATTAGGTATTAGAAGCGGTCACTAACATCTAAGGCTACAACTGAAATAATTTTGTTTTGATTTTTTTGATTTTTGCAAATTTGTGTTTTGTAATTCACTTTTGGGTTTAGATCTTTGGTGATCTTAAGTGTTTATGGACTTTTCAAAATTGTTGCTAAATTATGAACTTCAAAAACTCTCATTACGCCAAAAATGAGCTTTTGCAATACATAAACGACAACATTCGGTAGTTAAGTGTTGCTAAAGGGGTCTATCGTAACATTTTAATAAGTGAATGTTGCTATTGGTTAATAAAATTCAGTTTTGGCAACATTTGATAATGTATGTTGCTAATGTCACTTTATGCAACGTTTATCAAACATTACGAAATGTTTAATTTTTTGCAACGTTTATTAAACGTTGCAAAAGATCAACTTTTCGCAACGTTTGATAAACGTTGCAAAATGTCACAGGTTGGGCGCTGCCTAATTTGGGGGAAACCAAAAGGCAGTGCTGATCCTAGAATCGCAACGCCTAGGCGTTGCTCCGCCGTTCAGAATTTTTTAGTTTTATTGGCCACTAAAAGCCCATTAAGAAAACTCCTATTTAGCTAAGACTATGGGGGAAGTATAAAGAGGGATGAAGAGTCACGAATTGGAGGTTCCACACCTTGCAAATGAGAGAGAAAAAAAAAGTTTTTGGCTACATCAAGGAATAGAATCAAAATCAAGAATTGGAAGCGGAAGGAGATCTTAGTACAAGAGCTACTTCTTTTCCATCTTTTATCCATTGAATCCGGTGATGTATTTGAATATTGTTATTTCTTTCATTATTTTAATTATGAGTAGCTAATTTTATTATTAGGGCAAACAATGTAACTTATTGAGATCCTTAGTTATTTGATTCAGGAGTTTCTGAGTTTTATTCTTTCATATGTTGATTTTATTATGAGTGCAATGTTTTAAATTATCTGGCCAATAATTTGATGATCTCTTGAGTTTCTTACGAATCGAGAGGTGGGTTTGAACTTAGAAGGTGTAATAAAATTCGGTAACGAGGTATAACGTGTAGAGATACCTATACTAAGTGTTGCGATCGTTATATGAATTTCTAGTGCCTTAACTCGTTTAACTAAGGATAACTCATTTTTTAAAAATTGTGAAATGGTCTTTTCGCAACGTTTAAAAAAACGTTGCAAAAGATCTTTTCGCAACGTTTTTTAAACGTTGCCGTGTCTCTTCCCTCAACGGCAACACACGATAAAAACCAAAAGACCTTCTGCACCGTTTTTTGGCCGCTGCAAAAGGTGGTTTTTGGTGTAGTGTCTAAAAGAGTAAATAATAAAATATTACTATAATTATGCCTTGAAACTTAATTGCTGGGTCTCCGTTTAGCATTTAAAAAGATTTAAACCTTAACTAAATATACTTAGAACAAACTAAATATACTTAGAATAGAACCATATACAAAATGAATTAAAAAAAATGAAACGTTATTTAAACCTTAAAATTGTAATTCAAGGCATTCCAACGTTAATATCTTGGTTGGTTAGCCAAGGTGTTAATACCTTCCAATATTTTAAAGAGTAATGATATTTAATGTCATTGATGTTAAGTGACAACTATATGACATTACATGATATATATTTATTTAAATGTAAAATCAAATAATTTATTTAATTGGAGCTATCAAATGAAGTGTAGCCAACTAGACTAATACTCTAGCACCACTGGTGATAGATATCATTATTCTTATTTAAATCATCTTAATTAACACAAGTGTCTTCTTATGAGATTTTAATGAATTTTAAAAGTCTTCTAAATTCAGGTGTCTTAAATAGAGATAATAAAATCTTGGTGTCCACGACTGAGATTTTAATGGATGTCAATGAAATCCATTAAAATATAAGTATCATCAATAATTCGTGGATTTATAATAATTTCATTAATAAAAGAGTTTAAAAAGATTTGATGTCTTTCAAGCTTCAAAATACACATAACAAACTCTTTTGAAATTTCACCATATTTAATGAGATTTTATAAATTGCGTGGAAACCTATTCAAAAACAAGGAATTCGCTAGAATTTATGACATCTTAAAATTTATTAAAAATCTCAACTAAGGGAGACTCCTATAAATAAATTATCTTTGAATTAGGTAGGTGTTGAATCCATAAATACACTCCATGAACCTAGCCTTTGCTTAACAAAGCGTAAATGGGATGCGAAGTATAGAAAATGCCCACACCAAGCATGGATGAGCCATTCCCCGATCTAGGCTAGCTACAAAACCATTGAGGTGCAAGTCGGCAAGTGTTCAATGTTTGACTTCAAGGCCAATAAATGAAAGACACGTAAGCAAATGAATAAAATGTGATACTATAACAGAATTAGTTATAAGTTAACTATGTCACTATCTGTCATTCTTTCCAAATGACCAAATTGTCCCAAAACCTTGAGAGAAATCTATAAATATTCTCGTTTAAGAGAAGGAAACCTTGCAAATTCAAATATCTTCCTTTCAAATAGTTGTTTATCTTCTTGCTCTGATTTGAACATCAAAACCACTAAGTTTAGGAGGCGAATATTTTGGCTAGGTGAAAAAAAATTGTTGATCTGATTTTTATCGTCAATAAATTGGCGCTGTCTATGTGAAATTTGAGTAAAGTAAACCACGAAAATCTTTGATAGAGTTCAGAAGTGCTTATAATCTGCAGAAATAAGTCAAATGGAAATGAATCCGGGAGAGAAAATAGTACCAAAAATTGAAATCAGATGATACTGTAGTGAGGATCCGGTAGATAGCAACGCGAATCCGAACCGGAGATTGGAGGAAACATCGACAAAAGTGCAAGCCGATATTTCTCCCGCTCAGCATCGTCACTTACGAAAAAAGATGTCTATTGAAAAAATGATCCATGAAATGGTTGAGAGCCTGAAGGCATTAACGACAGAAAATGCATCATTGTGCGCAAAAATTGATAATTCAAAAAAAAAATAAAAATTCTTGATAAATCCAATAAAAATGGAATGGTGCATGCTACCAGATCTTTCCGCGAAAATAGTAGCAGGTTACAAATGTTGAAAACCAATGACAATGTACTGGAGAGGAAACTAAAGGAATGTTGTGAGGGTAAATCCACTTCGGATAAGCCTACAGAAGAAGTAAGCTTGCACGACAGGAGGTTTAACCAGTATTATTGCCAGAGAGGCCGAAAAGAAAAATGAGATGGATGACGATGATGAATATTTATCGTTCTCAAAGGAGATCAAAGAAATGCCAATTTCGAATAACTTTATTCTCCCCGTAATAGAGAAGTATAATGAAAAAAGAGATCCAATGTATCATCTGTTCAAGTGTATAACACAGATGAGGCTGGAAAAGGCAAGCCCCATACGCAAGTGCCAAGGTTTACCACTTAACTTTGGATTGGTACTGTAAGTTGTCACTAGGGTCAATTGGATGCTGGCCACAACTAAAGCATGCATTCTTAGGGGGATTCGTTGGGAGTAGATTGGGGACAGGATCCGGCCACACGATTGAATGACATGAGGCTGGAAGAAGGATAGTCCCTCAAAATCTATTTTGCACGATTCAGTGCTGAATTAATTGCTTGCAACTGTGTCGAATGAAAAGGCTAGAAACGCCTTGTGGAACGATCTACTAATGGAGACTTCCTTTGACGAGATGTCAGAAACCAAAACACAACCTCTTATCTTCAATTGTTAAGTTGATCCGAATAGAGGACACCGTCGCCAATCAGAAGAAGATAAAACAAGTTCACACAGAAAAGCTTGTGGGCTTAAGTGGTTCAAATAACACTTACTGGGCTTGTGCCATTTGTGGCCCTTGGATTAAATCAATGGTTGAGATCTCATCTTGTTTGAGATATTTTTTTATCCTTGGCTTGTCTGGGAAGTTCTTTGAACGGCACTTTTTCAAATTAAAAGGGGACGAGACTTTTTTGACAATGACCATTTTCCCTACTTATATAAAAGAGTCAATCCGCCAAATACTGTTCATTTGTGAGGTATTTTGTTTTCCTATTGTATCCTTCCTTAACTGTTCATCATGGACAAATTGTCAAAAATGTAGGCGGCGGTGAAAGACGGTGGCTTATCAATCCGCTAAATACTGTTCATTTGTGAAGTATTTTATTTTCCCATTGTATCCTTCCTTAACTGTTCATCATAGACAAATTGTCAATAATGTAGGCGGTAGTGAAAGGCGGTGGTGAAAGGCGGTGGCTTATTTTTTGTGCTATTAGAGAGGTAAATGTGTGTGTGTGTGTGTGTGTGTGTGTGTGTGTGTGTGTGTGTCTATATATATATATATATATATATATATATATATATATGATAAAAAATATATTTCCATTCCAGTGTAAAAAACTTGCGATTTCCTTCACCCTATATTGTTTCGTCTTGTAGCAGAAAAATTTGAGATTTCCTTCACCCTATATTGCTTTCCAGCGTAAGTATTTATTTTGTGTACAAGTTATTTTTCCTTATAATTACTTTTGCATGTTTAGTATATTTTTTTCAATACAATTATGTTCTCATGTTTAAGATTTTATAAGTAGTTAAGTAATAGTTAATTCCCATTTAGTTCATTCTGCCATAATGAGATCATTCACTTTACACCTTTGATTTGATAACTTCCCACCGGTTAATAAAAGCACCAGTTTAGCCCCCTCTTCCCCCCCTCCCCCTCCCCCTCCCCCTCCCCCGTTCCTCTGTGAGGGTTGAATCTTCCGCAGAGACACATAATTTCAATCTCCTTGGTTACAACCGTGCTCGTCTTTTTTATGGCTACTGATTTTCCACGAAGAACCCCATGATGAACATGCAACTTCATTTAGGATATGCTCATGTAGTTTCCACAGCTTTTTTTCCATCTACCATTTGAAGAGACTTCATTTGATCTGTTTTTCCTGTGATAGAAGAACCCAAGACACAGTTTCAATTGGAAAAAAAAATTCGCTTTCTCCGTGCGCGCACGGAGAGTAGCTCACGGAGAGGCATTGTCTCTCCGTGCATGCACGGAGAGTAACTGACTCTTCGTGCGCGCACGAAGGTGCTTCTCCGTGCGCGCACGGAGAGTCACGTTACTCTCCGTGCACGCACGGAGAGCCACCCTCCGTGTGTGCATGAAGATTAGCATCACTCTCCGTGCACGCACGGAGAGTGATGTTGCTCTCTGTGCGCGCACGGAGGTGCATCCTCCGTGCATGCACGTTCTCGTGTCTCCGATTTTTTTTAAATATAATATCATTCTCCATTTTTTTTAAGTTTCTTTCATCATTACATACCTACATAAAATTTCACAAAAACAATAGAAAATATTTAATTCCATACATACCTGTCGGGGACGTTGCCCCCGAACCCCCACGAGGGGCGCTGCCCCCCTCCCCCCCGGAACCCCGCGACGCCTACCCTTTTTTCAATTCTACTATATTGCCTCTAAATAAATCACTCCACCCTTCATCTCGATGCGCCCACACAGAATGTTTAGAATTTTTATTTTTTTACATTTACAATTTTACAAATATATATTTTCCTATTAATTAACAATCACTACACATTTGTCAACAATTTTTAAAGTACATAACATTCACAATAATAATAATAATAATAATAATAATAAAATCACTCAAACATCTACCTTTTCCCCCATTTCTACCCTACTGCCTTCAAATGTCTAATTTCTCCTATAGATTTACCTACAATTGTTGACTTCCAAACCCTATCCTTAAGGAACCCAAAAGGCAAAAATCAACAACTTCTTCTCCACGCTTTACCCTCGATATCAAATCCAAATTCCTTACCTCAATTCTCTACCGACTGTTAGTGCAAAAAATATCTTCATCGAGCTCACAAAAGGAATTGGAATTGAGTTTTAACTTACAATAACTAATCCATCTTTCTGTGTTCGAATTCCCACTGCAAATATAAGAAGACTGAGGATTTTCATATCTTTGTTGCATTGAAAAAATTAGTTTAAATCGAAAATAGGCCTTATATGTTGTAAAAGCTGATAAAAAACTTCAAAATAAATTACATTTGTGTGTGTGGAAGTTTTTAAATAAACATCATAAGGTATGTGTGTTCCTTCTCTTATCTTCTTCCAATCATACCAAATTTTGAACTTGCAAGATCCATTCATCTGTCAATCCTGTATTTTTCTAAATATATTGAATTAGTTATATAATTCTGTCTTTTTAATTATGTATTCTTTTTTGGAATTCTTTGTGGCTGATGGAATAGAGATAGACATGTTTAATTTAAAGAGTTTGCTTTGTATTTGAAATATGGATGATGTTAATTTAACTGAGTACCATGGATTATTGTCATTCCATTTTCTAATCCTTCATTTTATTATGGTTGGTTGGTATTTTTCTTTGATTCCATTTTTTTGTGTATTTAGGGTGGGTATTTTTCTTTGATTCCATTTTTTTTGTGTATTTGGGCTACTTAATTATTTCTGAGCATGAAAATAAGTTATTTCTTCGACTGTACTGGACAGTTTGCATTAGTTGAAAATATGTCAAATAAGTTAAATATATTTAATGGAGATTTTATTCCCACTTATTTTTCTTCACTTTTTCTTGGTTGCTCTTAGCCTCAACTATTTCGTATATTGTTGTCATGGATGTTCGGAATTCCGATAAAGTTATTGCTCCTTTAAACTTCGAAATAATGTCCTCTCGCCAACAAGAAACCAAAAGGCAACGAGAGCGACGGCAACGGCTTCGTACTGGACGCACTGATCGTCGCAAAAGAATAGCATTTGGACATAATAATTCTGATGCCGGTCCTATGTCATCTGAACATAATAATTCCAATTATGTGCGAATACAATCTCCTATGATGAATCATGATTTCCAAGATGTTGAGGTTTCTAGTTCAAGAAACCAAGATTCTCCTAATCTTTGCAGCTTTGAATTACAAAAAAGTTTTAATATATTCAACATACCAACCACTTCATATGTATTACCTACGTGCACTATTTGTAAACATTGTAGTGCAAGAAAATTTTACAGAGAAAGCAAAGGTTTCTGTTGCTTTGATGGAAAAGTTCATCTTCCTATTCCTGATTCGCCCGCTGAATTGTACAACTTATTTACGTCCAAAGAATCCAAAAATATGGAATTCAAGAAGCTTGTAAGAGGGTATAATAATCATTTTGCTTTTACTTCATTTGGTGTTAAATACAACAAAAATCTTTTCAAATCATACAAAGGTATTTACACATTTCGAGTACAAGGGCAAATATATCATTATGTAAATAAACTTATCCCACAAGACAATACGCCTTCTTATATGCAGTTATATTTTTATGACACAGACAATGAACTCAAGAATCGTATCCAAATTTCAGAAAACTTTGTTCAAGATACTTTGATTTATTTACTTGAAATTTTGAAGGTAAATCCATATTGTAGATTTTTTCGATCTTTATCTAATATACCTAACTTGGAAGACCATGAAATACACATAAGATGCGATCCAGGACTTGATCAACGCATCTTTAACACTCCTACAATATCTCAAGTAGCTACTATATGGGTGGAAGATGATACGAATGCCAATGTTCGCGTTCGTGATATTATTATACATGGTCATTCTAATGATGTACATAGAGTCCATTATTATTATGGTTGCTATGATTCTTTGCAGTATCCATTACTTTTCCCATACGGGAATCTGGTTGGCATGAAGGGATTAGGAGATGTATGACGACCTCTGTTCAACCTACTTCTGAATTTGATGCTATACCTTCAACAGTGACTTCTGCAGTTGAATTTATTAAACACGAAAATAAAGGTTCGTAAACAATTTTTTTCCATATTTATCTCATTTGTATCATGTAACTGTTATAAATGAATGATCACTTTTTTGTAGTGCTTAGTGGAACGAAGCACCGATCTCAGGTTTCTTGTCGAGAATATTATTCATACAAGCTGCAAATTCAGCCTTACGATAAGTCTGTTTTGCTTCATAGTAGTCGATTGTTTCAGCAATATGTCATGGATATGTATGTTAAGATTGAAACTGCAAGATTAGACTATTTTCGTAATAATCAAAAACAAATTCGAGCGAAACTTTACCAGGGTATTGTAGACAGTGTTCAAACTGGAGAGACGAGAGGTTGTAACATTAGAAAAAAAATTATTTTGCCACAGTCTTTTACATGTGGTCCTAGAGATATGTTAAGGAGATATATGGATGCAATGGCTATTGTGCAGCGTTATGGAAAGCCACATATCTTTTTGACTATTACATGTAATCCAAACTGGTTAGAGATTAAGCAAGAACTAAAACACAATGATGAGATTCAAAATCGTCCAGATTTAATTGCACGTATATTTAGATCAAAATTAGAAGAGTTGAAAGATGATTTATACAAAAAAAATATCTTGGGCCATGTTGTTGCACATATATATGTTATTGAATTTCAAAAAAGAGGTCTTCCTCATGCACATTTTTTATTGATTTTCAAATCTGGACACAAAATTTGTTCTGCTGTAGATGTTGATAGAATAGGTAGCTGTGAAATTCCTGACCAAACCAGACATCCTCATCTTCATTCCGTTATTGTTAAACATAATATGCATGGTCCTTGTGGATATTTGAATCCAAAAAATGTATGTATAGAATCTGACAAAAAATGCAAAAATAAATTCCCTAAGAATTATTGTAATGTCACTACATTTGGTGACAACTCATACCCTTTGTATAAACGTAGCAATAATGGTATTTGTGTTAAAGTTAGGGGTCATATGTTGGACAACCGATGGGTCGTGCCGTACAATCCTTATTTAAGTGTAAAAGTTGATTGCCACTTAAATGTCGAAGTATGCTCTTCTATTAAATCTGTAAAATATTTGTATAAATATGTGTACAAAGGACATGATCAAATTAATTTTTCAATTGCACCAATTGAAATAATGAAAGAAATTGATGAAATTTCTGTTTATCAATCTGCTAGATGGATATCTCCACCTGAGGCAATGTGGAGGATTTTATCGTTTAATTTAGCAGAAATTCATCCAACTGTTTACTCTTTACAACTTCATCTTCTAAATCATCAACAAGTGCGATATAATGACGACGATGATTTAACTACTATTATTGAGAATGAAGATACAAGACGAACAATGTTAACAAAATTTTTTAGAGTGAATGAAACAGATGAATTTGCTCGTACATTATTATACCGAGATTTTCCAGCACATTTCGTTTGGAATTCATCTAAGAAAATTTGGACTCCCAGAAAGAAACATATTGTCATAGGCCGAATTGTTTCAGCAAATCCTTCTGAAGGCGAACGATATTTCCTACGGGTACTTCTCAATCATATTTGAGGTCCAACGTCATTTCATCATTTATGAACTTTAAATGGAGTAACTGTAAGTACATATCGAGAAGCAACACTTTTACATGGCTTGTTAAGCGGAGATAATCATTGTGAAGAATGTCTATCTGAAGCTATTGTTTATAACATGCCTACTTCTTTAAGACGTTTGTTTGCTACACTTCTTATACTCTGCAACCCTGATCATCCAAAACTACTATGTAATAAATTTAAGAGTTATATGACAGACGATTATGTGCATGAAAATAAACCTCTAGATGTTGCTGAATTACATGCATTGGAAGACATAAATTCTATTCTAGAATCATTGGGTAAAAATATAAATGATTATGAAATAGTGTCATTCAATATTAATATAGATGAAAATGAAAGGTTGACAAGAATGATTGCAGAAGAGACGACAAATTTAGATATTGAAGGGGGTTACGCTTGTGCAGCAAGCTTAAACAACGGACAAAAAAATTGCATATGATACTATCATGGAAAAAGTAAATTGCAATTCAAGTGCAGTTTATTTCATTGATGGTCCAGGAGGAACAGGTAAAACTTTTCTATATAAAGCACTCTTAGCTGGTGTGAGGTCACAAAATTTAATTGCTTTGGCTACTGCATCGTCTGGAGTATCTGCATCTCTTTTACCTGGAGGACGAACAGCTCATTCAAGATTTAAAATTCCGTTGGAAACAGTTGGTCAAGTAACATGTTCTGTAAGTAAATAATCTGCTTTAGGAACTTTGTTGAAAATGTCGAAGTTAATACTCTGGGATGAAGCGCCTATGGTAAATCGTTGTGCCATTGAAGCTGTTGATAAAATGTTTAAAGATATTACTATTGTAATTTGCTTTTCGGTGGGAAAGTCGTAGTTTTAGGATGAGATTTTCAACAAGTTTTACCAGTAGTACCAAGGGGAAAAAAGATGACATTATGAAGGCTAGCTTAATGTTCTCTGACCTATGGCCTTTACATTTACACATATCCTTGATTGAGAACATGAGAGCAAAATTGGATCCAGCATTTTGTGATTACTTACATAGAATTGGGAATGGAATAGAGCAAGAACATAATTGTCATTGCATTAAACTTCCTAAGGACATAATTGTACCATTTGAAGATGAGATTACATCTCTCAAGAATTTAATAAATCATGTATTCCCGAACATAGAAACGTATTTTGATAATTTACATACAATGGCAAATCGAGTCATTCTGACGCCTTGAAATGAATGTGTTGATCATATTAATAGAATTTTACTTGATGAAATTCCTGGTCAAATGTACACGTATTATAGCTTTGATGAGGCAATTGACAAAACAGAACAAAGTTTACAGGAAGATTTCTTGAATACTTTGACCCTAAATGGAATACCACCACATGAATTGAAGCTTAAGATTAAATGTCCTGTAATGTTATTGCGGAATATTAATTCAGCTGAGGGCTTATGCAATAGAACACGTCTTACTTGTAGAAAATTTGATAAAAATGTCATTCTTGCTGAAATTACATTTGGTGAATATTGTGGAAAACATGTTTTCTTACCAAGAATCCCTTTTATACATTTGAAAAGTGATCAATCTTCAATTCCATTTAAGCGAACTCAATTTTAAATTAGACCATGTTTTGCAATGACAATAAACAAAGCACAAGGTCAAACACTTGAATTTGTTGGTTTGTATCTACCCGAACCAGTTTTCTGTCATGGTCAACTTTATGTAGCATTGTCAAGAGCTAAAACAAGCAAATGTTTAAAAGTTTTACTCAAACCATCAAACACTCAAACTATGCACTCTACATGTACTTAAAATGTTGTCTACAAAGAAGTTCTTTCATTCATACATATTTAGAACTATAAATGTTTTGTACGTATTTTTTTCACACCTCTTATCTACTATTTTGAAACATAAATATTGTACAAATTTTTAAGCAGATGGCTTATGGAAAATCAGGTTGTGAAAAATGGGATATGAAAAGTAAACAAGACTTTCTCTGTGTCTTGGGAGTTTTCCAGAAGATGCATGAGATGGAAATAAAGCTAACTGTTATCATCTTTTCAACAGTTCTGAATGCTTGCAGGTACAATAGTTTAACCACTCCTCTATCTCTTAACTTGTGCACTTATTATAATTATATTATATTCTACGTTAATCGTTATTGTTATGTTCATAATTTTCGTTTGTAGTAAAACTGTTTTAAACAATTGTTATAAGTCTTAGAAAGATTCTTGATTTTACTCTTACCGTCCATTCTCTTAAATTCCAACCCTTTTGAAAAGCTATTACATTTTTCAAAAAAATTTCTTAAGTTATATTGTTCAATGAGCCATTTTTTGTTTTCACCCTCATTTCAGTTCTATCTCCCGAGCGTAAAAAGGAGACCCAATGGTTCGACATTAGTCATGAATGGATTCCTAAAACTTAATTGTTCAGGTTGGTTTTTTATGATATTTATACCTACGATCACTCTAAATCAAGATTAGGGTTTTTAGATACGAGTAAATTAAATGATTGATGTCATTCTCTGAGATAATGGAAATTTACAAGTTAAGGTAGGTTGCTGAATTTTGTCGTCAATTTTTGATTGACAAGTTTGTTACTTAGCTAAATAAGAAAAAGTATATAGGAATCTTTGAAAATTTGTCGTTATTTTTTAATGCTTTTAAACATACTAAAATTCCTTTTATGCTGGTTTCAATGTGTTTAATGAACGTATAACATGTTTGGAGTTTTAAATACTGAGTATCCTCATCTGAATCCATTGCAGAATTAGAGGAAATTGTGCTTTTTGTTAATGTTGGTGCCAAGGACTCCATTGAACTAGATTCCAGTATAAGCTTTCTGGGTGACAAATTCTTTGAAGGGAGAGATACATTTCAAACTGAGGAGTTAATCAGTAATGTTGGTGCCTATCCATTCATATATCAATCAGCAAGATTGAGAGATTTCATTTACCACATTGATGGTCTTCCCCCTCGAGATTACTTTTTTTGATCTTCATTTTGTTGAATTAATAAATATATATGGGCCCAAAGGAAGATGAAATGGCAAGTTGGCTGATTATTACTTCAATTACTTTGTTATTTGTAATCCTAAAGTATTCGTGACTATAACTTATAAATTGGGGTTATCTTCAATGCAGATTTTATCTGATTTTGATATCTTCTCAATCGTTCGTTCCAATAAACCTTTGCAATTAGTTAATGCTAGAATTACCTATAAAAAAAATTTAGTTGATGCTAGAACCTCTATTAAGGATGATGAGATGCTTGTGTTACGCTTTGAAGGGATACTTAGAAGCCCTGTAGTCAGTGTTAATAGAATCTCAATTGCCTTGTGATGGTGCGGCTGACGGTAGAGAGTCAAATTCGTGTTCCGTGATCGTCTGAGTTGAATATACTGTTGAATATCTTCATCGCTTCTCCATATGATGTTGTAACATGAATACTGAAAGTAGCTTAAAGCAAACAGATAAAATAAAAAGGAAACAAATGGGGAAATGCAAACAGGATAACCACAAACTAAAAATATCACATTCTAAACAAAGAAACAAGGGCACAAATAACAACATCTGAAGGGCCTATAGAAATGATAATAATAGATTTTATATATGCCTTCAATTACAGAAAAACGGGTTTGGGAATATATTTTGGTTAAATAAAAAAGAAAAAGAGATAAATTATATTTGTGTGTGGAACATCCTAAGGTGTGTGTATTCCATCACTTATTTTCTTTAAATAATACCAATTTTTTAACAGGGACGGTCCCTTATATTTTTTTCTAAATAATATTAGGTTAGTTATATACCTGACATGGTTCTTTGTTTTTCTTTTTTCTATTATAAAGATTTCATAATTTAGTTTTTAAAAATTCTGGCTCAATTAAGCTCATTTCTTAATTTCATCTATTATATATACGCTAACATAACCTCCAAAAATATGACAGCCCATGCATTGCATGGGCCAAAACTAGTATTTATATAAATGGCGAAGTGACTAAACAAAGGCTCAGCTTAAATGCACCTGTTGGGACGCGCTTTGGCCCTTCAATCCCCTCGTAAAGTTAACCTCTAATCCTATTTAACCCATAGTAAGCCCTATTCATTTATTTAATACATATAGACACATGTGTATATCTATTTATTTAAAAGTAGCCGTTAACATAAAAATATTTAAGATTTGCTAATGATAAAAATAATTAATAATGATAATTTTAAACAGCTATTTCTTTATTCAAAGGAATATTTAAATTCATAGTAGTATTGGATATTTAAATGTTTTCAATGTGTTACAAACACTTCCATGGTGCCTCCACTTAGAGGCTAAAGAGCACAGATGTTTCGATTTTGTTAGAAAAGATAGAAAGGAGAAATGACAAACCTTTTGAACTCACATTCTGCGTATGGCCTCGATCTCATAGTACTCATTAGCAAGCTTCAAGCGCTCAACCTCACCTCTGCCCTAGGCTCTTCGATTTATAGGTTTTCAAAGTGGTCAGTCTTTTTCAGTCTCTGAGTCTCATCTTTGTTGGTTGAAGCGACCCCTTCACGAGGTGGATAAGGTTTTCTCTCTCCAACAATATTGGAGTTGGGAATGGAGGTCTCTTGGGACTTTTTGGATTTAGGGGTTTTTCCATTTTAATTTGGATTTTTTTTTATAGAGTTTTGAGGTTTTGAAAGTAGTTAATACGATAATAATTTAAGGATATTAATCAAAGAGTTAACCAATGAAATGTTTATTTGTCCAAAAGTCAAATCCAATCCCAAAACTTGTCTAAATTGTCAAACCAATAGTTCACACAGATTAGGGCAAACATCCAAAATTTGGCAGGTCAAGGCCAGGGACGTAACCAAGATTTCAATCTAGGAGGGGTGAAAATACGGGGAGTGGAGGGGGGGGCGGAGCCCCCGAATTTTTTTTTTAACTAAAAGAGGATTGAAAACGACAATTTTGAGTACTAAAATAGGCAAGTTAGATTGACTGACCAAAAAAACAATCAGTTTGTCGATATAAAAAAATATGTCCATCTATGTGTCTAACGCTATACAAATTGAAAACATAAACATTAGATGGACATAAAAAAGACAAAAAGTAAACTGCCTATCTATATAACAGATGGTAGAGATAGGTTGGACATCCGAAATTGGTCAATAAGAGAATCTAATGGAAAAGTATCAACAATCTCCTTCTCTATATACACAAGTTTGGTACTGGACAAAAAAATCATCTTCCATTCTATTATGCAACCTTGTCTTAATGACACTCATAGCTGCAAATGCATGTTCTGTAGTTGCTATTGAAACTGGAAGAGTCAAGATAAGACGAATTAGTCTATCAACAAGATTATAACTCATTGATGTTCTTGTCAATGCCAACAATTGGCACACATCAGGAAATGTTGTCAAGTTTTTAAATTGAGAGTTAGGCTGAACTTTAATTTGATATAGCTCAAATTGATCTTTCAAATGCAACTTCCTTTATTTTTATTTTTCAAATGGGCTAGAACCAATTTTCTTTTATTTTTAATGCAACAGTGGGTAATAGATTCATAAATAGGTCATTTGCTTTTTGATTGGATTTGGGCTATTTATTTATTTAAATAACTATTGGATCTTTTATTTAGGTCTAAGATTTTTGTAAGGTTAAATTTTAAAGTGTAAGTTATTGGGTCAATATTTATTAATGAAAAAAAATAAAAATTTCAAAATTTTGCGGGGTCGAGTCAAATTTGGGGGGGGAGGGGGGCGAAACTGAAAAATACATTACAAATTAACTAAGAATAATGGACCAGCGGACAATGTTGGGGGGGTGGTCCCCCCCTTGCCCCCTATCTCCGTCTATGGTCAAGGCTACAACTTGTATGGCTCGAGTTGCTGCCCAATGGCCACAGTGGTGATGTCATGCATAACACCTCGTTCTGTGATTGGTAGCTCCTTAAGGCATATTCTTACGCAACAATGATGTTGCTAGTGCTAGTGCTAGTGCTAGTGCTAGTGCTAGTGCTAGTGCTAGTGCTGTTGGTACACTGGATCCTCACCAACAGTATCGAGAGAATACCACCCATGTGTGACACTCTACGCACGGGCAACAACCTTTTGTCCATTGTCACACGTCTTCGATGTTATGTTTTGTTGCTTTTTTCTATCGCAAGTGTACCATATCGTCAAGTAATATAGTGGACATTTGAGTCCGGATTATCGTTCCTACGAGGACTATATTTTAGACCTTAATTAAATTTTACTCACTCTTATTTGATGAAAGTAAACAAATAGTTATACATTAATGTGATTTTTTTATTTAAACAGTTTAACTTAATTAAAATGTATACAAAGATTTGTCGAGATTTCAAACAATGGATGGAAATTAGGGACGAACAATTTCACCTATTGATCACCTTTAAGTCACAGTTCAAGATTCAGGAGCCTAATGTAGTGTTCGATTGAATCCTTCTATGGTATGCAATTTATCTATCTCAAGTTCTCATTGAACCTATTTAACTTTTTCCAATCTCATATCTCTATGTGAATCTACCTTAGTTAAACGAAATATTAGCTATAAGAATTCATGTATGATCGCAATATTTAGTATATGTATCTCTATACGTCATACTAAATTACCGGACTTTATTGTATGGTCTAAATCTCAAACTCATCTCTCGATTCATAAAAGATTCACAAAGTCATCAAATTAGTCATCAAGTAATTTAATGTATTAAACTCATTGTAAAATCAACACATAAACGAGAAAATACCAGGAATCTTGAATAAACGACAAATTTTTTCAAGTAGATTATATCGTTCGCCCTAATATAAAATTTAGGTTTTCATACTAAATGAAAAAGAAAAACCAAAAGGTGTTACTGAATATATCACCGGATTTTGAGTATAGATGTAGAACAAGAAATAAAGCTTGCACCAAGGTCTTCTTCTTCTTCCAATCAATGTTTCAAAGCTTGAATTCCTTGATGTTTTTCTCCTTTGTATTATGCTCTTAATCTCTAGTTTTATCTTTGTTTTCTCAATGTGTGGAACCCTCAAATTGTGTGAAATTCTTGTATTTATACTCCCCCTATACTGCTTTTCAAAAATTGGAATTTTTTGTAGGCTTTTCGCGGCCCATACAACATAAACCTAAAATTTGTGGCACAGCGCCTAAGTGCTGTGATTACAGTGCTTCTGCATTTTCTTTTCTTAATCAGCATAGTGCCTGGGTGATATGAAAGTAGTGCCTGTGTGCTGAGATTTTGTCATTTTTTTCTTCTATTTTGGCGCTTGGGTACTCTGAGTGTGGCTCCTAGGCACCATTTTTCTTCTTCTTTTCTTGACTTTGGCTTAATTGTACATTTCAACGACCCTTTTACACCACTTCACCATACCTTTAAAACAACACTAGAAAACACATCAAAAACAAAACATACTATAATCATAAAATTTGGCCAACAATTAAGTTAGATTTATATAAAATCGTGGTTAAAAGTACACTCCTCAAATCCCCCAAACTTGATGGGTTGCTAGTCCTCGAGCAAACATAAAGAAAACAAAATTAAAGAGAAAATAACACACAAATACAAATATAGTCAGATAGCTTGTAATCTAGCTCAAGTTTGAGAACATTATACCATATTTATACATGACTTCAAAATCACAATACAAGAGCCAAACTTAAACTTATCCAATAAAAACGGGTGTTTTTGTGAAGAATCAAGTCTAGCACCGTACAGTCACAAGTTGGTTCAATTATCCACCCTCAATGGAAATTCTTTCCTTTTTTCGCTCGTGAGATTTACAACTCCCTAACTTGTTTTCTTTCATTCTTTAACCATGGTATAATCCTAAAGTTTGGTTTCACTTGACAACTCCTTACACCACTCTAATTTGATTTCGTTCAACCGGCAACGTCAACAATATATTCATGTGATGATTCTCCAAATTTATGAGTGCTTCAACAAACTAGTTTATACTAGGTGATTCAAGCCCACTAGTTAGGCACCCAACAATGAATTTTTTTTAGCACACTTCCATAAATACTCTCTTTTTTCATCCCAATATTGACCTCACCCATTTTTTCCCATATAACGAGCTTTTAGTCGATAATGCCTCGACTTTTTAATACCAAAGGGTATCAGGTTCCAAGATACTCCTGCGAACTTACTAACTCAAGTAAAAAAGATGCTAATGTGAGGCATGAGCTCAATAAGTGCATTGCTTATTTTCTACAAAAATAAAGCAAAATTTACAGGAGTTAGATCCATAACATTTGGTAACGACCAAGCTTATACTAGAAGGCCAAAGACACTCCACACAAATCTTTTTCACATGCACTGAATTGCCATAATCTTATATGATTTCTTTCACAAGTTATAACGCTTCAAATTATTATGTATACGGTTAAATGATATTGTGAATCATTGGTTAAAGGATTAAGAATCTAAGTCATCTATTTAGCCTATGCATAGGAACCTTCATGTTCCTGTCCGACGTTATATGTAATTAGGGCGCATAATTATTGTCACGTTTCCATAGATAAGCAGAACTTTAAACTCAAGCACATGATTCATCCACAATTCATAAACTAATACATGATCTCAAAGTTATTCATCCTAGCCGACGAGGCTATCTAACTCACACAAGCGTGTAAATATTATTATTAGTATTATTATTTTTATTATTTTTCAAATAAGCATTTAAGACATGCAAATTACACATAAGTATTTAAGTAACTAACTGATATAGGCAAGTACTAGCATCCCCCAAACTTAAACTAAACATTGTCCCCAATGTGAAATTTTAAGAAAACAAGTAAATACTTAGCTTATACAAAACATTAAGTGTCGTCATCATTGGTGTCATGTTGAAGTGGGGCAGGATTTGGTGTGTGGTTAGGTAGTAGAGGAGGTTGAGGAAATTTTCTTTTCGTGTATATTGAAGCTAAAACCGCATTGAACTCATTTTGATAGTCGAATTGCTCGTACATTGTATTTTGTATCGGGTTCATCTACAGTTGCATGACGTGAAGCTAAGTAGCAAGGTCAGTATTTGGGTCACCGTCTGGGATTGGGCGACGTGACCTGGACAATCATTCCTCCAACATTAGGGATGGTGCACAGTAGAGCCTGATCGGCTCATGAATTTCCAAGTCCTCTCCCGTGCAATTACCAACTTAGGATGCACAACCTCTTCCGATGGGTGTGTTACAACTCCACTTCACAAACAAAGCTCATAAATTAACGACGGGTGTCCCCAAACAACCGATAGTCGTCTCAGAGTGTGTAGGATTTTGTTACGGATCACCATTCTGAATAGCATAATTGAGGATAACGCGCTCCTTAGTGACATCTCTTAAATTACTGTTAGGTAAGATCTTAGTCGAAATGAAATGATGTCAGGCCTTACACCATGAAGTCATACCCGAGGTAGGGAAGTTAATCACATGATCGTTTCCAAGAAGTTCCATGTTGGGCTACAATCTGAATGATTTTATCGGGGATCAACTCCCTCTTTACGAACTTAGAATACTCATCATCTTCAATGTCTGACAATTTATAGAACATGTTGGTTCTATAAAAAAGAACCCACTTAACCCGCACAAATACTCGAAAGTCTCGGTGTTCCCTCGTCTTGGCATAAAATTCCCTAACCACTAGAATTAGAGCAAGCCGTGGCTGTTTGGCAAACTCTCTCCATTTTCGTTGGGTAATCTCTCTATCATCAATTGTTAAACCAATACAATTTCCCTGGGTACAATACTAGAACTCAAATATAATTTTACTACTTGTTAACAAACCGTGCATGTATGGTATTTAAATGAAACAAATATTTTCGTAACATTTTATTCCCCAAATTTGCCACTAATAAACCAAAAACTATAGATTTTTATGTTTAGAATTTCTTACTCAATTAGTTCATATTTTGTTCAATTTGACATTGTTGAGAATTTATTTATTTATTATTGTTCAGTTACATAAGAAACTTCATCTTTAGATTAAAAATGTTTTAGTATATATTAAAATTCAAATTTCTATGAATTGGATTGAGTTATAATATATGAAAAATAAAATTTTAATATGAATATGAATTCGAATGTTTTTTTTAACATTAAAAATTGAATAGATTTAGCATTTTATTTGTATTTTTTATATATGAGTTAGTTTACTGAAAGTTAAATGTGACATACTCTTTCATTTTTTTAAAGAAATCTCACCATTTCATTTGTATTTTTTATATATGAGTTAGTTTACTGAAAGTTAAATGTGACATACTCTTTCATTTTTTTTAAAGAAATCTCACCATTTCATTTGTATTTTTTGGGTAGGTATGGAAAAAATTGACAATTTTATTTGTTATTCAATGAGCAATTCGATTCGATTAAAATACAAAAAAATGAGTAATCGAATTTGAAGATTGGTCTCAAATGAGCTGCCATTTTGTGAGGACATGCTAAAGAATAAAAGTCCTACATCGAATAAAAATGAAAATATAGACCAAATTATTAGGATTTGAGCCACAAAAATTAACAAGGTTAATTTTTAAGAAGTTACAGTAAAATGAAATAGGCGACCAACTTGAAACAAAACCTTAGAATGAAGCCACGATTACTAAAGTAAGATCCAATAAATTCAATTTAAAAATAATAAATCCTGAAGTAAAATTACTAAATCCCGTACCTAGTGTATGACTTGATCAAAGTTTGCTTGAGATTGACAAATTAACAAAGGTCATAGTACAAATCTAATACTCAGCTCAAAAAATAAAATTAAAATACGGACAGTTGTTTCGAAGATAAATAAAATAATTATCGTTTAATAGAATAAGAAGATTTTAAAGAATAGATCTTAATATATTATCCTCCTTGATTTCTCTGTGTAACTCTCACAATGTCAATGAACATATAATGAATGTCACGATGAAATTTCAAAACATTGGTTAGGTATTTTATAGTTATAATATGTTATAATACCTCATACTAATTTTAAAATAATGCGTATTTTAAGAATGCCTTTTACTGCAATTTCAGTGTGAAGACTTGGTGAATGTCAAACACAAGTTGTGTTATTATCATATATAAATTTATATTTAGCCCATGTTCGATAGAAATTCAAATATATATTTTAATATAAGTCAAAATCAATAATTAATTTTAACCACATATTAATCGGTCTGACAACCTTTCAACCACACGTTCCATCAACTTCTATCCAAATCTGTTAAAATCTAGCCCCCGTTTTGACCTCATTGTTTGAGATTATAATTTTTGGAATAATATTTTTTTTTATCCCCACCAGACAGGGGCTTAATCTCTAAACCACCATAAACATGCGCACTCATTTTTTACTTTCTATGATCTGCCTATAATTAATTTACTTACCATTGAATAGGAACCGGTCATCGCTTAATGTGACGAACCGTTAAGATGTCATTTGTTACTAAATACATATCGTTTTCAATCACTCCTGCAAACAACATGGGAAAAAAAATGGAAAAAGATCTGTTGAATAATGACTTTTTCCGTCTATAAATACATCTTCTTAGCCTGTATATTATCACAAACACTTGAAATTTAGAGTATAAAGCTATGGCTAAACTTCTTGGTGGTAACAAAACTGCCTTTCTTTCACTCTTGTTCTGCTTACTCATCCTTGCAGCCTTCGGTAGGTAGCTTAGTTAGTTGTATATCTTTGTATGTGTTAATTGTACTTGCATGCTTTCTACCGAGTTTGGAGTGGTAGAACTTAGTTGAAAAATTCAAAACGAGTTTAAATCACTTGCTTTTGATTTGCTTGCTTTCCCCACCGCCTTGTGCCCGTTTCTTGGTCAAAAACTCAATCATGATAGAAGGTGTTTGATGTTCACAATCCAAGAACAAAATATGAGTTGTTATTCTTCCAAAATCAAGCCACACACCTTGTCTATTTTTCTCTCTATGAAGAAACATGAATTTGCATTATTTCCATGTATTCTTGGTGTATTGGAAGTTGTGTTGAGGTTATAGATGGTGGGACATTGAATTTCAAAATAAAAAAGCCATTGCATGCTAATCGGGTGCGGTCAACCCTCATGGGCGACCTACCCATTTCTAACTACCCTCATCGTATTACGTATTTCTCTAGCAGCCAAATAGCACCCCACCCCCACATACCTCTACCCTAAGGCTTCATATTTCTTAGACACAAAGAACAGCCAATTATATAGTTTTTTATTTCTCCCCCATTTAATTGATACAAAAAATATTGCTATTCATCAACGGTTGATATTTCACTGCCTTTTCATGCTAAGCACATTTAACGTTATCATAAATTAAAATAAAAGTATTGTTTCCCAAATAGAAAGTACCAAATCATATATGATAATTAACTACCCTATGGCTTGGTTAACATGTGCTTTGTGTCTGTTGAACCACACATTGAAAAGCTCAAGCTAATTAGATAGAATTCTTTTGCTTGTCTTGTCAAATGCATTCTATATTTGTTAGGACTTTTATTACGGTATTTAGCTTAACATAATCCAATTTCTTGTCAGAGGCGCAAGTCGGGGAGGCAGCATGCGAAAGGCCAAGCAAAGGATATCATAAAAACAATTGTTTCAATAGGGATTGTAGCTCATACTGTCAGAATTACAACAGAGGTTACGGTGGTTATTGCAAGCAATACTGGGGTGGTTATTATTGCTTTTGCTACTACCGTGGATGCTGAATCCGTTCCATAATATGTAATCACTTGGTTATACTGAAACTGTTTATGTAACCTATACTAAATAAAAGCTGCCTATGTGTGATTCTGAGCAGCAATTACAATAATTATCACCAGTGAGCTGTTTCTATATCGCTATATTGCTGTTGTACTGATATATAATATAATAATGTCATATCAATTGGGATTTCTTTCCATAATATATTATGATATAACTTTATCTCGTTGGTTGTAATTGATATTTTATCTTATTATTTATTTCATTAACAATGTCCCGTTGTTGTTCGACCTAAAACAATTCCATTATTGACCTAAGAGGTTCCAACTTGAAAAATAATTAAAAACTTCATCACTGTTAATGTTCGATAGGGAATAAAAATATAACGCTATACTTTACGTGATATTTTAGTATTCACAAATCCATTAATACATTCTTATATGTTCGCATCCGTCATAAAAATATAGTCGGGGTCACAAATAAGAATATGTTTAATTCTACTCCAAGAGAGATTATTAAACAAGTTGGGAATATTGATCTTCCTAATTGAATCATGTTGTCAATTCAAAGGTTCAAAGTTGAAGGGTGATTGATACAAGGGGTTTTAGATCGTAATGCATCTTTCATCAATAGATTTTTATCGAACTTGCATAAATTGCAATTTTGCATTGAATTTTGTTAAGCTAGGTCTTGCATTTTTAAGTAGAATAATTAGTGACAAATTAGTTATTGGCAAATCGCCAATTTTCATAGTTTTGGTTAAGGCTAAGTTTATTTGAGCTTAAACCAATACAATTTCTGTGGGTACAATACTTGAACTCAAAATTCATTTTACTACTTGTTAACAAATCGTGCATTTACGGTATTTTAAACGAGACAAATATTTTCGTAACATTTTATTCCCCAAATCTGCCACTAATTAACCACAAAGTATAGATTTTTATGTTTAGAATTTCGTACTCAATTAGTTCATATTTTGTTCAATTCGACATTGTTGAGAATTTTTTTTTTTTTTTTTTGTTCTATTACGTAAGAAACTTCATCTTTAGATTAAAAATGTTTTAGTATATATTAAAATTCAAATTTCTATGAATTGTATTGAGTTCTAATATATGAAAAATAAAATTTGAATATGAATATTGTTGATGTTTAAATTGATAGCAAGCTAGTTTTGTCATTTACATTGGTAGATAGGAGGTTAGTTTAGACTTTTTCATTCTCCATTTTCCTCTATAAATGCTGTACGTTCCATCCGAATTTAGTTAGTTGAAATAATAACAATATTTCTCGCCTAAAGTTCTTCTTCCTATTGAATTCATTGCTTGTAACACATGGTATTAGAACTTTGAAGCTTTGCTGCGATGGTGTCACGTGGATCATTTGTTGGAGATCTAATTGGTGAAGATGCAAGTTCTATTACCAGTCGATTAATCACATATCCAAGCAGACCTTATTACCTCTACTATAGTGACAACGCTGGTATGCAGCTTATCTTTATCATGTTCATAGAGAATAACTACGCGACGTAGAGTCGCGCTGCTGTCATGGCACCGAGTGTCAATAGGTAAACCTAATTTTGATGATACTCTATATAGTGCATCGAGAAGATGCAATCACGTGATCTCTTCATGGATCATTAATTCAATCCCGAAGGAGCTCTATCCAAGTATTATGTACAAGGATTCAGCTAAAGAAACATAAACTGAATTAAAATATCATTACAGCCAAGGCAATGGCCATCAAATTTATGAATTAAAGAAGCAAATTGCTTTAATTTCACAGGAGAATGGATTAGCCAATTTTGATTTCAATAGATTCAAAGGACTTTAGGAAGAGCTAGATAATTACATACCAAAATATCAGTGGTATTTATTATAAGCAAGATGATCAAGCTATGCAGTTCCTTATGAGATTGGATGAACATTATTTTGGAGTTAGAAGTCAAATTTTGTTGATGGATCCTCTGTCCCCACTAAATAAGGGTTTTGCACTAATTTTGCAAGATGAAAGGCAAAACGAATTTAGTACTAAGAAACAACAGAGTTTCGAGACAGCTGGCTTTACCAATAACCTGGTGCATACTTCAGATGGAAATTAAAGAAATCATAGATTTAATAAACCTCAGAGAAAGGAAAGTGATGTGATCCAAGGTACCGTTACAAGGAGGATAAGCCTGGAGAAAGATCCATTGAACGACTAAGAAGGGCCGATGACTCAATCGAGGACAAAGCGAGTGAAAAAGGCGATGTCATTGCTCGTTCAAGCTACGATTGATGATATGGCAATCGTGATGAAGAATGGAGCAAGTTCCATCTTGGGGTCGAGGTCAGAATCGGGATGGATCAACTTAATAGAAGCCAAGGGAGAAGGAGACGAAATGGGTAACTATTTGATGCGAAGTGACCCGATTGGCCACACTTGTAGCAGACATCCTTTCCAAATAGACACTCTCTTTTATGCAACCTCTGACACTTAGGGTAGGGTGGGGTAAAATTGGTCATTTGTCCCCCTGTTGGTCCTGGATTCTGCCTTTTATTAAATGCTTGATTGCGGTTCTGATTTTGATTACGGTTTGGACCTTGCCACTTTCTCTTTCCCTGATATCTTTGCTCATTATGGTTACCTTGGTTCCTCACTTTCACACCGGCATAGGCTACTGCTTGAGCCTTCTTCACTACCTCCCGGTAAGTTAACAGCTCATGTGAACTGACAATCTGCCTAACATCCAAGCGTAGACCCTTCTCGAAATGTCATGCCTTTTTAAACTCAATCTCCACCAGATGTGGAGCATAACGTGACAGTTCCTCAAATTTTCTCTCATATTCAGTTATATCCAATTCACCTTGTATCAAGCGCAGAAACTCGGACTCCTTGTGATCTCTAAGGGCTTGTAGGAAAAAATTGTCCCTGATCTCAGCCTTAAATTTGTCCCAAGTCAGAGCTCCTTGCTGCTCTTTACTCCTTGCCCGGGATGCAGATTCCCACCAAAAACTAGCTCTTCCGACTAATATAAACTCTGCACAACCTACCTTCTTATCATCATCTTCTTGATGGCTTGGAGCTACTCTTCTATTGCCAGTGGACTATCTCCGCCATCGAACATAGATGGGCTGTATGTCTGGAAATGTTCTATCACTATAGAGTTAACTGGCTGTGGAACTTGTCTCATCTCTTGCATCGCCATAAGTAATTCCCTGATGACGTCAGCTTGAGTTGGTGGTGCCATAACCTTCATAAAATTAAAAATAGTTCGTAAAGGTTGAACTAAGTGTACCGACAACGTAGACAATAAAAGATAACTCGAAAAATGAAAATTGTAAACCAAACATCATTTCATTTATAACTCCACTTCTCTTAATGAGGGTACATGAATAGGAAGGCATGTATGTTGAACAATTTTGAATAAAGTAAAATGCCAAACCTACTCTAAATTCTATCTCTCTACTCTCTTTCGGTCACATACGATTCGGCGTTCGAGAACTCTCCTATCGCTGGATCAGCGTCTTCTTCTAGTTCTTTTTCTTTTTCTGGGTCTTCTTCGGGTTCTTCATTGGGATTGCCCTGGGTACTAACACATCTTCTCGCCCAGGTTCGGGCTCGAGCTTTGGCTCATGTTCTGGTTCCCCTTTAGGTGTAACCCCAAATCGGTACTCAAAGTACATAGGCCAATATGCTACAAATCTCACGCAGAAGGTGTCATACTATATTTCCACATTAGGGGACACTAGAGCATATATGTATGTATATGCTATGAGCTACCTCTGCATAGTCGCTACGAAAAGTCGAGAGTAAGTGATGGATCGACAGGCGATTATTGGTCACATAGCCATGCTGTATGGCCCGATCACGTTCGATATTCATATGCTCTACGTGTTGGGCGATTCTCCAATCGAGTCTAGGCCTGAAGTGGTCATAATCTCTAATGGCTTGTTCTACGTCACTGAGTACCTTTCTACGAATGGGTGTCATGTCCTAAATCAATTATGCAAATTAGGCGGGGTTATTCATCTCTCTTAGTTAAAATTACGAGAACGTAAAAATATAAAACTCTTTCAAGTTATGCTCCAACTCGTCTTTCTAATTCGGATACACTTTCTTTTTCTTTCTTCTAAGTCTCATAAATCATTAAAACAAGTATCTGAAATAAGATAACATTAAACTTCATAAACTTCTCTACCTTCGGAGTCAGCAGATCGAATGATAGCAGTAGCAACTTTTATTAATAATAATTAAATAATGTAGAATGTCTCTTTGAAAATTTCTCTTTTTTGAAAATCTGCCAGTCTACAGAAACGCAGACTGGCTCTGATACCACGTAACGCCCCGAGTTTCGTGAACTCGAAGTGCCACATCATCCTCAATTGTCTTGAATATAATAAAAAGGATTTGCGAAAATAACTAAATTTTAAACATCGCATTTATAATTGTGAACCTCATCGGCAACAAAACTCATTTAATTAACTTAGGATAATTGATTAAACTTTAAATCTCAAGTTTTGAAATAATTGAAATGATAGAGTATGTTAATAATATTCATAATACGTAAATTTCAAAAGTAAATAACTTCAACTATTAAATCATGCCGCTACTGCCCGTCAAACTTGACCGTCTCCGAAAACTGCAAGTGTCGTTAAAATAATAGAATGAGTATTTCAAAGAAATACTAGTAGACTCATCGCCATAATTAATTTACAGAATAATTTAATACATAATCATGCAATTTATACAGTGACATCATCATCATAGGCTTATTTTCTTTAAAAATCATTGGCTCTTTTCAAATCATGAGGTGTGGGTAGTTTCGTCTCATATATTTAAGCATATAAGTTAAGCATAACATCATCATATTATCTCGTCTCATCTCATACGTTAAAGCATATAAGCCATATCAAGCATTACCACATCATTTATCATATATGAGATATTCTCGTCTTATGTATTAAAGCATATAAATCACGTAAAGTCACATAATACATGCAATTATAATTTAAACTAGGAAATAAGTCTTGAATTAGTATCTCAAAACTTTAAAGTTTGAAAATGATAAAATAAAATTTAAGGACTGAATTGAAAATTTATTAAAACTGGAATTTGAAAGGTTTAAGGACTGAAAATAGACTTTTCGAAATTAGGGGGCTAACTGTGGGGAAACAAGAACTCTAGGGGTTAATTAATTTATAACTAAAACCTTGGGACCGAAATAAAATAACTTTGAAACTTGGGGCTCAAGGGGTCCAAAATTAAAATATATACAATATATCTATATATCTCACCTCTCTCTCTCTCTCTCATTCTCTCTCTCTCTCTCATTTTCGAGTACAAGCAGAGAGAGAGAAAGAGAGAGCCATCGACGGGGAGGGGCTTTGCCCCTTCATCCGATTCGCGATGTCGACGCCACTGTCTCATGGTGGTGCTGGTGCGAGTGTGCAGGCGGTTGGGGATTTTTGGGTGTACAGACCAATGGTTAATTGGGGCTTGGAGGGTTTGATTTTTTTGAGTTTCCTGGTGGCTATCCGGCTAGAAATGGGTCGGGGAATGAGGTAAGCTTATGGGTTGTGTTATTTCTGGGTATTTTGTGTTGATTTTTGGGGTGAAGTGGTGGTTGTTGATTGGGTGGTGCGTGTGGCTGTGTGCGGTTGTTTTGTGGCTGTCTAGGTGGCGGCTATGGTGGTGATTGGAGATGGTGGTGGTGGCGTGGTAGCTCATGGACTGTGTGATGGATTTCTGCTTGTGTTGGTGTGAAATTTGGTAAAGGTGGAGAGAACCCGATTGCAGCTTGTTGCAATCGGTGATGGTGGATTCGAATGGTTTCGGCTGGGATGTTGTTCGTGAGTTTCTTGTTGATGCTAGAAATCGATGTTCTAGCACCAATCGTGAATTCACTGTAAAATGGATTGAGGAAAACTTTTGGGTAAGATGAAATTTTCTTACCAAATTGGTTGGTTGGCTGCGTGAGGTGTAAGGAGGGGAAATGAATGAGAGTGTTATATGAACAGTAACTTTTAGGGCACAAAATTGTAGGAGTTAAATGGGCCAAAAATTTGGGCTACAAGAATTTTCTCAATTGGATTTAAGTGAATTGGACTAAAATAATCTAGATTCAGGCTAACAAAATTAGACTCTAAATGATAAAATATAGTACTCAAAATTATTAAAATTTTAGATTTAAAAATGATAAGGAATTTGATACTTTAAAATATTCGGGATTGGAATAGATTTAAATTCGTTTTACAACGGCTACACGAACACACTCTCATTTAAAATTTGGGGTTAAAACTTAGCGACACGTTTTTTAAGAAAAGAATATTTTTATATTATTTAAAATTCTCCATCGCTACGATCTACATTGGCTTTTCTCATTGGGCAATGATCAAATTCCATGAAGAAATGATATTCTGACACTTTCCCCCTTTCCCTGCAAGGCCTTTTAAGTTGAAAAACCAGTTTCTGGGGTTTAGATATTAAATTTTCTGGTCATATCATTTGCTGTGATTTTGTTGCTATTACTTATTTTTGAGATTCTTTTTAATTCACCTATTGGTCTTATTTTATTAAGATAGAGAGTACGGTGCCAAGTGATGATAATTTATTTGTTCATTTACTGAATGAATTATAGTTGACCTAAATCTTTAAGTGATACATACAGATCCATCGGGCTTCATTTTGTTCCCCCTAGTTGTTCACTCATTTGATCTGGTGATATCTTCTGTTGGAATATTTTCTATTCGGAACACATATGACTCCGGAGTTCTTGGTGATGTAGAGGATCCAATGTCGATTCTGCAGAAAGGATATTCTGTGACAATTGTTATAGCTGTTCTGACATTTGGTTTGGTAATATTTCTATCTACTATTGGATCATCACCCTCAGTTCCCAAGTGAATCTTGATTGAGATTGCCCATTACTCTCTCTCTCTCTCTCTCTCTCCCTCCCACCCACCCTCCCTCCCGTTTGTGCATTTTGAATCATCATTTACATTTATTCCTAATAGGTGTCTCGTTTCTTTTAATGACATTAAAAATGAGTCCCCATTCCATACACAGCTGTAACTAACATTCTAAAAGGATGAAATCATAATGTTTCAGATCTAAAAGGATCAGATTGACAGGACGGTTTCGACTTCCCAGATAGAGTGGAACATTTAAGACCATTTAGGAACTTGATTTAATGTGAATATCATTGCCCAGAGCCTAGCCTTACTAAAGCATTCTTTACATGGACAATTATCATTAAGTGGAACAGCCATACTGGCCGAATAGTAGTTCTGGAGGTTTGAAAATCTTAACGAGGGATAAGCTCCTATAATCTGGAAGATTCGATAGCAGACCAATCTCTTATTGCTTTAACATATTCTCGTTTTTGCTGTTTCACATATGCTTTCCTCTACATCATTTTGGTATTATCTTTCACTATGACTCTTGAAAAGATCACTGGTTCAATATTTGTTGAGATGGTGTTCTTTGTCCTTTTTTTTGCTCGTCACTTGTAAATAACAATCTTTATTTGGTGCTGCAGTATAAGCCTGTTATGGATCATATTCATCTCCATTATTCTGCCTTCAAGTGTTTTTTGGAATTGTGCTTTAAGTATATCTTAAAATAGCGAGTGATTAAATACTCGTGCCATTGCTAAGTTAAAAGAAAAATAGGAATTGGTTCCTTGCTCCCAATGCAAGAGTTTACTTTTGTTGTGTTATAAAAGTTCTTGAGAAGGTGGGTGATGCAAACTGCCTATGATGATAAATTAACACAAGTGCTCGAAGCAGAATCAGATTTTGAAAAGTTTCAGCCTCTACCATTTCACTATGTAGAAATATCAAGACTTCTTTTTTATTAGTAAGTAGTTTTACAGCCGGTAAGTTCGAACTATATTCTAGTTTATTTTAATTGGTCTTGATTCATGTTTTTCATTGATGTAGTGCCCGAGAAGACATTCACGATGTACATATGGTTAGTCAAATAGAATTTGTATATATTTCTTCTAGCATCTGATATTTTGAGGAATTTTTGTGAGGTTTTTATTTTTGGGAAATTCATTTTTTTTTTATTTTTGGCTTTTTGCTATTCAATTAATAACTGATTTTCCACTTCCATGCAGGACTCTCATGTCTTTAATTTTCTTAACAATCTTTCCCCAATCAAGCTAGTTAAGTCTATACACGTCATGTTGGCACCATCAACTCCTTTTTTGATGCTATAGAATATCAATCCAAATTTACTGAGCATGGGAGAAAAATGTAGTATGTATTATTCCACTTTTTGTACTTATCAAAATCATGGAAAAGATGTTTTTGATGCTGGGTCGATATTTTAAATTGGAAACATGTATAATGAAATTATTTTGAATATTGCACAATGTATATGCGAGTTGAATATTGCATGGTTTAATTAGTTTCAATGCAAGAGCATATTTTCCCATTTTAATTATGATTTTTTATATTTTTTGATGTCTCGTGTCTCGTGTATTTATTGGATTTTTTATTTATGGTGAAAAGTGCAAAATCTGTAATTAGGTTGAATGTGTAGAATGAAGAATATGATTTTCGGTATCGTAATAAGCATATGTTAAAAATACGAATTAATTTTTATAAAATATTAAAATCACAACGTTGAAAAAATGCTACAAAAAGAGGTCTACCACATCGTTTAAAAAAAGCTAAAAAAATGGTCTACCGCAATGTTTGAAAAGCGCTGCAAAAGAAGCATTCAAAAAACGCTACAAAAAGGGGTCTGCCGCAACGTTCAAAAAACGTTGCAAAATGGTCTATCGCAACGTTTAAAAAACACTGCAAAAGGGAGTTTACCGCAACGTTCAAAAAACGCTGCAAAAGGGGGTCTACCGCAACGTTCAAAAAACGGTGCAAAATGGTGTACCGCAACGTTTAAAAAACGCTGCAAAAAGGGGTCTACCGCAACATTTAAAAAAGGCTGCAAAAAGTGTTTTTCGCAACGGTGAATAAACGCTACAAAAAGTCTTCCCTCAATGGCAACACCGACCTTTGTAACATGAGCTAAAACGCTGCAAAAGGTCTACCGCAGCATTTTTTGGCCGCTGTAAAAGGTCTTTTTTGGTGTAGTGAGATTGAGGAGTTCAAACTTAATATTTTTATCAATTTGAAGATTATTAACCTTACTTTTCACATGACATTTATTAGAATAATGCCCTATTTGCTTGCATTTCCAGCGAGTGACATTAGAAATTTTTAGAAATCTTTTCTTTGAAAATCTCTTTTTGGAAAAAATTTGAATAAGAAGGTTATTCAAAATTCTTTCTTCTTTTGTAAGAAGGAAAACTTTTTCTTTTCGAAGAAGGAGGAATAATTTTCTCAAGACCATATTGTTCACAAAATGATCAAAGTTCTTAAAGACTTTCAGATCTTTCTGATTTTAATTTGACTTTGAGTTTAAGATCATTGCATAGAGCTTCTTTATTGACAAAATATATAATTTCTCCATATGTAAGTTCATCATATGGAATACTTTCTTGATATTGGCTTCTAATAGAATTTCTAAACTCTTTCTCTTCTTTCCAATAGGATTGATCACAATATTCTCTTAATAAGACGGGTTAATTTCACAAACGATCACTGAACTTATCTAAAAATTACAAAATGGTCATTGTAGTTTAAAACTTCACAAACGGTCACTGAAATTTTAATTTATTTCATAAACGGTCATTAAAGGACCGTTATGATTTTAATTCAAACTTAAAGGACCAAAACACGTGGACATAGAAGATTGACCACCTTAAGTGCAAATTTCTTTTAAACAAGAATATACTATATTTTTATGTGAACTAAAATAAATAAAAGTGCATTAAAAGTTAGGAAATCTATGCACGATCACACAAAAACGTAGAAAAATATTTATATCTCACATCCGAATTTATGGTCTTGTACGAATATAGGTGGAACGAGAATTAAAATATCACTTTTACAATTTTCATCTAATTTACTCCAAAGGTGGCACTTAATAGCAAGAAATTTGCACTTGAGGTGGTCAAGTTTCTATGTCCACGTATTTCCGTCCTTTAAGTTTGAATTAAAATCATAACAGTCTTTCAGTGATTGTTTGAGAAACATATTAAAACTCCAGTGACCATTTGTGGAAGCGCATGAAATTTCAGTGACCATTTTTAAAAGTTTTAAACTTTAGTGACCGTTTTGTAATTTTTTAGGCAAGTTCAGCGACCGTTTGTGAAATTAACCCTAAAATCATGAAGTTTTGAACATCGAAGATTCATAAGAATTTTTTATTGTCTATTAATGACATCGGTAGGTATACCAATAAAATGTTTGATAATATATAGATAAGGACAGAAAACTGTCATTTTCTCCAATGTTATCATTTTGAGAGTTAATTATTCCCGCTTTTCTTCTGAACTGAGATAATTATCCCACCAATTTTTGAGCTGACCTTATTATATATGTTATGATTGCTATATATTTATATAAATGGTGAAGTGACTAAACAAAGGCTCAACTTAAATGCACCTGTTGGGACGTGCTTTGGCCCTTCAATCCCCTCGTAAAGTTAACCTCTAATCCTATTTAACCCATAGTAACCCCTATTCATTTATTTAATACATATAGACATATGTGTATATCTATTTATTTAAAAGTAGCCGTTAACATAGAAATATTTAAGATTTGCTAATGATAAAAATAATTAATAATGATAATTTTAAACAGCTATTTCTTTATTCAAAGGAATATTTAAATTCATAGTAGTATTGGATATTTAAATGTTTTTTTCAATGTGTTACAAACACTTACATGGTGCCTCCACTCAGAGGCAAAAGAGCACGGATGTTTCGATTTTGTAAGAAAAGATAGAAAGGAGAAATGACAAACATTTTGAACTCACATTCTGCGTATGGCCTCGATCTCATAGTACTCATTAGCAAGCTTCAAGCGCTCAACCTCACCTCTGCCCTAGGCTCTTCGATTTATAGGTTTTCAAATTGGTCAGTCTTTTTCAGTCTCGAAGTCTCATCTTTGTTGGTTGGAGCGACCCATTCACGAGGTGAGTAAGGTTTTCTCTCTCCAACAATATTGGAGTTGGGAATGGAGGTCTCTTGGGACTTTTTGGATCAGGGGTTTTTCCATTTTAATTTGGATTTTTTTTTTTTAGAGTGTTGAGGTTTTGGAATTAGTTAATACGATAATAATTTAAGGATATTAATCAAAGATTTAACCAATGAAATGTTCATTTGTCCAAAAGTCAAATCCAAGCCCAAAACGTGTCTAAATTGTCAAACCAATAGTTCACACAGATTAGGGCAAACATCCAAAAATTGGCAGGTCAAGGCCAGGGATGTAGCCAAGATTTCAATCTGGGAGGGGTGAAAATATGGGGAGCGGAGCCCCCGAAATTTTTTTTAACTAAAAAAGGATTGAAAACGACGATTTTGAGTACTAAAATAGGCAAGTTAAATTGACTGACCAAAAAAACAATCAGTTTGTCGATACAAAAATAATATGTCCATCTATGTGTCTAACACTATACAAATTGAAAATATAAACGTTAGATGAACATTAAAAAGACAAAAAGTAAACTGCCTTCTATATAACAGATGGTAGAGATAGGTCGGACATCTGAAATTGATCAATAAGAGAATCTAATGGAAAAGTATCAACAATCTCCTTCTCTATATAAACAAGCATGGTACTGGACAAAAAATCATCTTCCATTCTATTACGCAATCTTGTCTTAATGACACTCATAGCTGAAAATGCATATTCTGTAGTTGCTATTGAAACTGGAAGAGTCAAGATAAGACGAATCAGTCTATCAACAAGATTATAACTCAATGATTTTCTTGTCAATGCCAACAGTTGGCACACATCGGGAAGTGTTGTCAAATTTTTAAATTGAGAGTTAGGCTGAACTTTAATTTGATGTAGCTCCAATTGATCTTTCAAATGCAACTTCCTTTATTTTTATTTTTCAAATGGGCTAGAACCAAATTTACTTTATTTTTAATGCAACAGTGGGTAATAGATTCATAAATGGGTCCTTTGCTTTTTGATTGGATTTGGGCTATTTATTTGTTTAAATAACTATTGGATATTTTATTTAGGTCTAAAATTTTTATATGGTTAAATTTTAAAGTGTAAGTTATTGGGTCAATATTTATTAATGAAAAAAAATAAAAATTTCAAAATTTTGCGGGGGCAAGTCAAATTTGGGGGGGAGAGGAAACTGAAAAATACATTACAAATTAACTAGGAATAATGGACCATCGAACAATGTTGGGGGGTGGTTGCCCCCCTTGCCCCTATCTCCGTCTATGGTCAAGGCTACAACTTGTTTGGCTCGAATTGCTACCCAATGGCCACAGTGGTGATGTCGTGCATAGCACCTCATCGTGTGATTGGTAGCTCCTTAAGGCATATTCTTACGCAACAATGATGTTGCTAGTGCTAGTGGTACACTAGTTTCTCACCAACAGTATCGAGAGAGTACTGCCCATGTGTGACACTCTGAACACGGGCAACAACCTTTTGTCCATTGTCACACATCTTCGATGTTAGGTTTGTTGCTTTTTTCTATCGCAAGTGTACTATATCGTCAAGTAATATAGTGGACCTTTGAGTCCGGATTATCGTTCTCACGATGACTATATTTTAGACTTTAATTAAATTTTACTCACTCATATTTGATGAAAGTAAACAAAGAGTTATACATAAATGTGATTTTTTGTATTTAAACAGTTTAACTTAATTAAAATGCATACAAAGATTTGTCGAGATTTCAAACAATGGATGGAAATTAGGGACGAACTATTTCACCTATTGATCACATTTAAGTCACAGTTCAAGATTCAAGAGTCTAATGTAGTGTTCGATTGAATCCTTCTATGGTATGCAATTTATATATCTCAAGTTCTCATTGAACGTATTTAACTTTTTTCAATCCCATATCTCTATGTGAATCTACTTTAGTTAAACGAAATATTAGCTATAAGAATTCATGTATGATCGCAATATTTAGTATATGTATCTCTATACGTCATACTAAATTACCGGACTTTATTGTATGGTCTAAATCTCAAACTCACCTCTCGATTCGTAAAAGATTCACAAAGTTATCAAATTAGTCATCAAGTAATTTAATGTATTAAACTCATAGTAAAATCAACACATAAATGAGAAAATACCAAGAATCTTGAATAAACGACAAATGTTTTCTAGTAGATTATATCATTTGCCCTAATATAAAATTTAGCTTTTCATACTAAATGAAAAAGAAAAACCAAAAGGTGTTATTGAATACATCACCGGATTTTGAGTATAGATATAGAACAAGAAATAAAGCTTGCACCAAGGTCTTCTTCTTCTTCCAATCAATGTTTCAAAGCTTGAATTCCTTGATGTTTTTCTCCTTTGTATTATGCTCTTAATCTCTAGTTTTATCTTTGTTTTCTCAATGTGTGGAACCCTCAAATTGTGTGAAATTCTTGTATTTATACTCTCCCTATACTGCTTTTCAAAAATTGGAATTTTTTGTAGGATTTTCGCGGCCCATACAGCATAAACCTAAAAATTGCGGCGCAGCGCCTAAGCGCTATGATTACAGTGCTTCTGCATTTTTTTCTTAATCAGCATAGCGCCTGGGTGATATGAAAGTAGTGCCTGGGTGCTGAGATTCTGTCATTTTTTTCTTCTATTTTGGCACTTGGGTACTCTGAGTGTGGCTCCTAGGCACCATTTTTCAGCTTCTTTTCTTGACTTTGGCTTAATTGTACACTTCAACGACCCTTTTACACCACCTCACCATACCTTTAAAACAACACTAGAAAACACATCAAAAACAAAACACACTATAATCATAAAATTTGGCCAACAATTAAGTTAGATTTATATAAAATCGTGGTTAAAAGTACACTCGTCAAATCCCCCAAACTTGATGGGTTGCTAGTTCTCAAGCAAACATAAAGAAAACAAAATCAAAGAGAAAATAACACACAAATACAAATATAATCAGATAGCTAGTAATCTAACTCAAGTTTGAGAACATTATACCATATTTATACATGACTTCAAAATCACAATACAAGAGCCAAACTTAAACTTATCCAATAAAAATGGGTGTTTTTGTGAAGAATCAAGTCTAGCACCGTACGGTCACAAGTTGGTTCAATTATCCACCCTCAATGGACAATTCTTTCCTTTTTTCGCTCGTGAGATTTACAACTCCCTAACTTGTTTTCTTTCATTCTTTAACCATGGTGTAATCCTAAAGTTTGGTTTCACTTGACAACTCCTTACACCACTCTAATTTGATTTCGTTCAACCGGCAACGTCAACAATATATTCATGTGATGATTCTCCAAATTTATGAGTGCTTCAACAAACTAGTTTATACTAGGTGATTCAAACCCACTAGTTAGGCACCCAACAATGAATTCGTTTTAGCACACTTCCATAAATACTCTTCTCTTTTTTTCATCCCAATATTGACCTCACCCATTTTTTCCCATATAACGAGCTTTTAGTCGATAATGCCTCGACTTTTGAATGCCAAAGGGTATCAGGTTCCAAGATACTCCTGCAAACTTACTAACTCAAGTAAAAAAGATGCTGATGTGAGGCATGAGCTCAATAAGTAAATTGCTTATTTTCTACAAAAATAAAGCAAAATTTACAAGAGTTAGATCCCTAACATTTGGTCATCACCAAGCTTATACTAGAAGGCCAAAGACACTCCACACAAATCTTTTTCACACGCACTGAATTGCCACAATCTTATATGATTTCTTTCACCAGTTATAACACTTCAAATTATTAAGTATACGGTTAAATGATATTGTGAATCATTGGTTAAAGGATTAAGAATCTAAGTCATCTATTTAGCCTATGCATATGAACCTTCATGTTCATGTCCGACGTTATATGTAATTAGGGCGCATAATTATTTTCACGTTTCCATAGATAAGCAGAAATTTAAACTCAAGCACATGATTCATCCACAATTCATAAACTAATACATGATCTCAAAGTTATTCATCCTAGCCGACAAGGCTATCTAATTCACACAAGCATGCAAATATTATTATTATTTTTCAAATAAGCATTTAAGACATGCAAATCACACATAAGTATTTAAGTAACTAACTGATATAGGCAAGTACTAGCATCCCCCCAAACTTAAACTAAACATTGTCCCCAATGTGAAATTTTAAGAAAACAAGTAAATACTTACCTTATACAAGACATTAAGTGTCGTCATCATTGGTGTCATGTTGAAGTGGGACAGGCTTTGCTTTAATGGAGAATCCTTATTTATTGATACATTGACTTGCAATTAGTGAGATTTACCTAAACTAGAGAGGTGAGGATAGTATAGATTAAACCTTAATTCACACACTTGAAAAGAGCGAAAAGAATGAGTTTGGGGGTATGTGAATCTTACGAGTGATGAAAGAATATATTTGACCATTGAGGGTTGGGAATTGAAACAACTTATGAATTCATAATGCTATGCTTAATTCTTCACACACACATCGATTTTACATTGGAGAAGTAGATTTTAATTTTTGTGTTGTGATTTTGAAGCTATGCATAGATCTGATATTATGATTTCAATCATGAAATAAAAAGTCAGGTTAGCTAGCTAAGTTTTTTCCTTTACTTGATTGACCGGCCACCAATTAGGTAATTAGCATTGTGTGTTTGTGTGTTAGATAGATTTTAGTTTTGTTTGAGAACAAACAAAGAATCAAGTTTGGGGGTGTGATAAGTGTAGTTTTTACACTTATTCGAGGTCTTAAATGATGATATTTTACTGTTCTTTGGATAAAATACTGCTTAATTTGTGTTATATTTTATTGCATAGGTAAAACTCAATGTTTGATGGAAAATTGAAGAAAAGAATGCAAAGATTGCAGAAAAGGGTCCATTGTATCAAATACAAAGTTCGGGGGCTGAAATGAAAATATTCAAAAGTTATGTCGAACCTCGCGATGAATATTTGAGAGTGTTAGACATCAATTGGATGAGGAGAGAAGTCAAAGGAATGAAATATAGTCCAAGTATTATCACATATCAACTTCCAGCCGAAAAAGTTATGCTTCGAATTTTCAGGCTCACATTGAGACGCAATTTTGGCATAGAAATATTTCGAATTGGAAAATTGATGTTTCTATAAGAATTGTAGATCTTTGAATTATCTTTCTAACGCAGCTTGAATCAGCTCAATCGGATATGTGTAGAGAATGTTATGGTCAAAATACCAGAAGCTATTCAAAGACAAACCTGCGCGCGCACGGCCTTATTTCCCCCAACCCGAGAGTCAGTTGGTTCTACGGCACGCGGGCAACACTTATAACGGTGTGTGCGCACAGGCCTTTTCCGCAGAAGAATCTTTAGTTTTCTTTCGCGATCCAAACTCTTTTGGAAACCAAATTGAACGGGATTTTGACCTATTTTCTGGCTCTTATAAATAGAAAACGAGGGATACACATTAGAAAAACCTCTCTAGACCTAAAAATCTCTATATTATACATATTTTGGAGGCGGAGAACATGGCTAACAACGTGGAATCAAGGCAAATTGCATAAGATATTGAAGATTTTTCATCCGGATTCAAGATTCACATCAAGAACGTGGAAAATTTTCAATTCTTCATTATTTCTTCTTTTCGGGTGATGATTTTCCAATTGTTCCTTTGTAATTTAATTTTAAATATGTTAGGCTAGTTTTTCATTGTACTGGATGAATGTTTGAACCCTATTTTCATTTATTTTAATTCAAGATATCAATTTAGGATTTTTGTGTTATTAGTTGATTGATTTTACATACCCATTGCACTACTTATTGCTTGATCACCAATTAAGTAGTTAGTTGCTTGTTGTAGTGTATGAATACTCACAATAAGTCTAGAACGCGGTAAAATCAACATGTGTAGTTAGAATTAGGAATAATCTCTTTCACGCATGCAATCTTATTGATAATCTAAACCAAATGCATGACTTTCATATGAATTCGGACTAGGAATAGGATCGTCTCCTGTTAGTCGTAGGTTGGTGTATCTTGGAAAAGAACATTTAACATATTAGCTTTATCGATTGTAAAAAATGCATGAATGTACTAGATTAATTATTGAGAATTGAAATAGATGAAAATAGGGGGATTCATGATTCCAATACAAACATTCACGTATTATATAAATACTTTATTTGTTTTGTTAGTTTAGGATTAGTATAGAAATCATACAAATCATCTATTTTGATATGACCACAATTCGAATTTAATAGTAGCTATTAAACTACAGATTATACATTATTCATCGTGGGAACGATACTCTTAACTCACAAATCTTATTACTTGTACAACGATCCCGTACGCTTGCGGGTTTCACGCGAACAAGTTTTTGGCGCCGCTGCCGGGGAATAATGGATTTAATTTTAGTTTAGTAGTTTATATTAAATTCAATTTTTTTTATTGATTTTGGCTACCCACCCTGATCTCTCTTACTTGATATTATATCCAGGTGCCGTTCAACAATGCATCTAAGATTCTAACGTGACATGTTGAAAAGATTTTTGCATTGAATAATCTTGACATGGACGACGAGAAAGAAGATATATATTGTGAATTATGTTATGGGGTGCATTATACTGGCTACTGCGTGAATACATGTACTGAACCCTTTCAGCTCAAGCTTCTACGGTTTAAACAATATTTAAGATGTCGAAGACTAGCAATTGACACATATTTTGAAGCCTACATGCCTGTGGGCGAGTGCATCCCTTCGGATACGTTTGTGGAATTTGGTCCTTCCATGTTGAACGAGGAGGCAATTGCAAAATATTACACTAATTTTGCCAAGTTAGATGAAAACAAAATGTGTATAGGAGATGGCGTATTCTGGATTAAATTTAAAAGGTGGGGATATAATCCACTCGAAAAGTTTGAAAGAAAAGAGTTTACATTGCATGTGGATTTAAATTGTGAATCGGCCATTCAACCCGAGGAGATATCAATTATGAAAGACGAGTACAAAGACGATGAAATATCACTTACAAATGAACAAAAAAGAAGAAGAGGCAATTCATGAAGAAGACGTTAACACACATTCTGTCGATTTCACTGATTGCCCTATCATTGAATTTGTAATTAAGCCTGAAGAGAATGAAGAAGTATACATAGTTGAATTCAAATCGGAGGAGATAAGCATATCATATCACATTGGAGAGAGCAATATTAAAATTTGTAGAAGTAATGATGAGTGGGGCAAAGTCAGAAGAGACAAACTGAGCAAGGCATCAAAATCATTCTTCAAAATTCCATGATGCCGAAACAACAAAGTCAAGCTAAAGACTTTAAACAAAGCGCTTATTGGGAGGCAACCCAATTTTTCTTCCATTTTATTTATTATGCCTTCTAGAAATAAAATAATTTAGATTAATTTTTTTATTATTCAATTTTAGGGACTCATCATCCATATCACGTTTCCCCTTAGGTCTTCGATATGTTAGTTGATTTATTAGATGTTAGAGCTAAGTAACACTTGTTCCAGTTATTTGATCTTAATGCTTTATTTGATTACATTGTGCAGGAACATGACGTCGCGGAACATTTAAACCAATATTGACCAAGAAGCCAACGAAAGCAATATGAAGCTAGTAATTGGATTACGAGTCATATCAGTGGAGTCTTTTCTTCATTTCTTCCCCACCCCTTTATATGCAGATTTAGAATTTAAAATATTGAGGACAATGTCTAATTTAAATTTGGGGGTGGAAAACATGAGTTTTCATTTTCATTTTTATTTTGTTTTCAATTTTGTGTGTGTTTGTATCATTCTTATGTTTATTTATTTTGTGTGCTTTTATTGCTTCATTGTGTGTGCTTTTATTGCTTTAGATATATATAAAAAATTGAAAAATTCAAAAAATTCAAAATATTTTCTTTTTGTGTACTTGTGTGAGTTAGTTGGCCTGACAAGCAATGAAAAATATATTAAATCATTAATTGATCTATGAATGGTGAATAAGTTGCATGTTGAGATTAATTTTTACTTTTTCATGTGAAATTTGATATATATTGAGCACATGAATTAAGTTAAGCATTGTGGAGGAATGAGTTGATTTCATAATTGGATAGGTTGAAATAGTGGACCATATATGCTAAATCCAAAACCACTAAATTCTACATCCTTAGACCAAATTTATAATAGTTTAGGGGATTTCATAGTTGCAGAAAGATATTGAGATAAATAGGGATTCCGTGTATGAAATTTAAAATCTTGTGTTGATTGTCTAAGGTCAATGGGATGCAATTTGGTGAAAATTTCAAGTTAGAGGTCAATTTTACTTGGATAGGTGCTTAATGAGGGACATTGCACTAATCAAGAAAAAAAAACACATTTTATTTGAAAATTTCTCTTTGTAGCCTTTATGACTCGAGTTATTAAGCCTGTAAGGGTGTTAAAACCTGTTGCCCTAAAGTCAACTGACTTGGGAGTCATCGGCCTAAAGCTTGTTACATGGGTCATTTAGAAAGTTTAAGAAAGAGAATGCTGCAAATAAAAAAAATGTGTTGAAAAAAAAAATGAGAGAAACAAATATAGAAAAAAGAGCAAGTGCATTAAACAGATGCATCAAATACCTTGATTATGTCCCAAACACTTGTTTAAGAAAATTTGACTTTTGATCAAAGATTATTAGCCTAATTAAATCCTAGAGACTGAAGCAATCAAATTTAATGGAGAATCCTTATTTATTGATACATTGACTTGCAATTAGTGAGATTTACCTAAACTAGAGAGGTGAGGATAGTATAGATTAAACCTTAATTCACATACTTGAAAAGAGCGAAAATAATGAGTTTGGGGGTATGTGAATCTTACGAGTGATGAAAGAATATATTTGACCATTGAGGGTTGGGAATTGAAACAACTTATGAATTCATAATGCTATGCTTAATTCTTCACACACACATCGATTTTACATTGGAGAAGTAGATTTTAATTTTTGTGTTGTGATTTTGAAGCTATGCATAGATCTGATATTATGATTTCAATCATGAAATAAAAAGTCAGGTTAGCTAGCTAAGTTTTTTCCTTTACTTGATTGACCGGCCACCAATTAGGTAATTAGCATTGTGTGTTTGTGTGTTTGATAGATTTTAGTTTTGTTTGAGGACAAACAAATAATCGAGTTTGGGGGTGTGATAAGTGTAGTTTCTACACTTATTCGAGGTCCTAAATGATGATATTTTATTGTTCTTTGGATAAAATACTGCTTAATTTGTGTTATATTTTATTGCATAGGTAAAACTCAATGTTTGATGGAGAATTGAAGAAAAGAATGTAAAGATAGCAGAAAAAGGGTTCATTGTATCAAATACAAAGTTCGGGGGCTGAAATGAAAATATTCAAAAGTTATGTCGAACCTCGCGATGAATATTTGAGAGTGTTAGACATCAATTGGATGAGGAGAGAAGTCAAAGGAATGAAATATAGTCCAAGTATTATCACATATCAACTTCCAGCCGAAAAAGTTATGCTTCGGATTTTCAGGCTCACATTGAGACGCAATTTTGGCATAGAAATATTTCGAATTGGAAAATTGATGTTTCTATAAGAATTGTAGATCTTTGAATTATCTTTCTAACGCAGCTTGAATCAGCTCAATCGGATATGTGTAGAGAATGTTATGGTCAAAATACCAGAAGCTATTCAAAGACAAACCTGCGCGCGCACGGCCTTATTTCCCCCAACCCGAGAGTCAGTTGGTTCTACGGCACGCGGGCAACACTTATAACGGTGTGTGCGCACAGGCCTTTTCCGCAGAAGAATCTTTAGTTTTCTTTCGCGATCCAAACTCTTTTGGAAACCAAATTGAACGGGATTTTGACCTATTTTCTGGCTCTTATAAATAGAAAACGAGGGATACACATTAGAAAAATCTCTTTAGACCTAAAAATCTCTACATTATACATATTTTGGAGGTGAAGAACATGGCTAACAACGTGGAATCAAGGCAAATTGCATAGGATATTGAAGATTTTTCATTCGGATTCAAGATTCACATCAAGAACGTGGAAAATTTCCAATTCTTCATTATTTCTTCTTTCCAGGTGATGATTTTCCAATTGTTCCTTTGTAATTTAATTTTAAATATGTTAGGCTAGTTTTTCATTGTACTGGATGAATGTTTGAACCCTATTTTCATTTATTTTAATTCAAGATATCAATTTAGGATTTTTGTGTTATTAGTTGATTGATTTTACATACCCATTGCACTACTTATTGCTTGATCACCAATTAAGTAGTTAGTTGCTTGTTGTAGTGTAGGAATACTCACAATAAGTCTAGAACGCGGTAAAATCAACATGTGTAGTTAGAATTAGGAATAATCTCTTTCACGCATGCAATCTTATTGATAATCTAAACCAAATGCATGACTTTCATATGAATTCGGACTAGGAATAGGATCGTCTCCTGTTAGTCGTAGGTTGGTGTATCTTGGGAAAGAACATTTAACATATTAGCTTTATCGATTGTAAAAAATGCATGAATGTACTAGATTAATTATTGAGAATTGAAATAGATGAAAATAGGGGGATTCATGATTCCAATACAAACATTCACGTATTATATAAATACTTTATTTGTTTTGTTAGTTTAGGATTAGTATAGAAATCATACAAATCATCTATTTTGATATGACCACAATTCGAATTTAATAGTAGCTATTAAACTACAGATTATACATTATTCATTGTGGGAACGATACTCTTAACTCACAAATCTTATTACTTGTACAACGATCACGTACGCTTGCTGGTTTCACGCGAACAAAATGTCTGACAATTTATAGAACATGTTGGTTCTATATAAAAGGACCCACTTACCCCGCACAAATACTCGGAAGTCTCGATGTTCTCTTGTATTGGCATAAAATTCCCTAACCACTAGAATCAGAGCAGGTCGTGGCTGTTTGGCAAACTCTCTCCATTTTCCTTGTGCAATCTGCTCTATCATCAATTGTTAAAGCTTCTCTCATGTATACAAGTCTTGTGTACCACAAAGGTATTGTATCATTCGATAGCTTCGGGCACTAATGAATTTGCTCCTATCAAATGAGCTAGAAGAAGAGGCTATGGCCTTTGATCCTTGTTAGGCAGCATTGTACCTATGTAAAACAATAAGAGGAAAAATCTTAGCAAAATAGGTAACAAATATAGAAGGACGATAAAACATGACTCTAAAACTACACCAAGTTATTCAGCTTTTTCAAGCACCAAAATGTACAGAGTCCTCCTGCAAGAAATGTGCCATAAGACATAGTATGTGATGGTGAGCAAATAGATATAGGTGGTTGGCAAGAGGATGTCCACAAATTTCATCACCAAAAACAAGCCCACATCTAGATAAAAGAATTCAAGGACTTAGTTATCCCTAAGTAGACGTGAATGTTCACATGGACAATTTATCAAACACAGGGAGGCAACACAATTTTCCTGCAATTTGGCAAGGGTATGTGCTATAATAAAAAACCAAAACATCACATCTTCTCAAACAAAGTCATTACTCCACAATTACCTGAGTCCCATGCTCCGCACTCATACAATTGTAAAAACATATGTAAGGAAGAAAAGTAGAAAATTTACCTTAAAATCCTCAACTTGGAGGTAAGAGAACAAACGAAATCACCATTTGCAACTATTTCAACTTGGTACCTTTGTGGTAAATGGAAAAATGAAATATATGTGATCTTGATGAAACCGTGAAGAAGTGGGAAATTTGAGAGAGACAAACTAGGGGGAATAGTTTGGGGAAGGCGAAATTGTAAATGAGTAGGGTATTGCTTTAAGTAATGGGTAGGTTATTATATGTCTATTTATTATTAATAAATTATGTTTTTTTTTTATGTGTTGCAGCGCCTGGGCACTGCGTTACTTACTTTTCTTAAACTTTCTTTTTTTTAAAAAAAAAAGTGCAACGCCGGAACACTATGTTTCTAAATTTTTTTTTTTGAACGATAAAATAACACTTTTACCTCCCTCGCTTGATGTTTTGGATTCCACTTTCCCTTTCAAGCTTATATCCACCCCCAAACTTGCAGTCGTTCCTATAAAACACAGCAAGACTGTTTTGATGAATGAAATACATCTTCCTAAAAATACAGCTAGTTATATATATAATAAGATAAGGATAGAGCTTAGGTTGCCTTCCAAGAAGCGTTTCTTTACAGTCATTAGCTGACTTTGTGCCGTGATTATTCTGGAACAGGTAGTTCAAGACTCTCTTTAGCGGTGGGAAAATCCTTCATGTAATGTTTGATGCATTGTCCATTAACCTTGAAATTTACCTTTGTTGGGTGGTGTAATTCAATTGAATCATAAGGAAACACTTGGGACACCATGAAAGGTCCACACCATCTTTACATTATTATATGTTTGCATCCCTCATAAAAATATAGTCACGTCACAAATAAGAACATGTTTACTCAAGAGATATTATTGATCTTCCTAATTGAATTATGTTGTCAAATTCAAAGGTTCAGAGTTGAAGGGGGATTGATACGAGGGGGTTCGAGATCGTAGTGCGTCTTTCATCAATAGATTTTTATCAAACTTGCATAAATCGCAATTTTGCATTGAATTTTGTTAAGCTAGGTCTTGCATTTTTAAGTAGAATAATTAGTGACAAATTAATTATTGGCAAATCACCAATTTTCATACTTTTGGTTAAGGTTAAGTTTATTTGAGCTTAAACCAATACAATTTCCCTGGGTACAATACTAGAAGTCAAATATCATTTTACTACTTGTTAACAAACCGTGCATGTATGGTATTTAAACGAAACAAATATTTTTGTAACATTTTATTCCCCAAATCTGCCACCAATAAACCAAAAACTATAGATTTTTATGTTTAGAATTTCTTACTCAATTAGTTCATATTTTGTTCAATTTGACATTGTTGAGAATTTATTTATTTATTATTGCTCAGTTACATAAGAAACTTCATCTTTAGATTAAAAATGTTTTAGTATATATTAAAATTCAAATTTCTATGAATTGGATTGAGTTATAATATATGAAAAATAAAATTTTAATATGAATATGAATTCGAATGTTTTTTTTACATTAAAAAGTGAAAAGATTTAGCATTTTATTTGTATTTTTTATATATGAGTTAGTTTACTGAAAGTTAAATGTGACATACTCTTTCATTTTTTTTAAAGAAATCTCACCATTTCATTTGTATTTTTTGGGTAGATATGGAAAAAATTGACAATTTTATTTGTTATTCAATGAGCAATTCGATTCGATTAAAACTCAAAAAAATGAGTAATCGAATTTGAAGATTGGTCTGCTCAAATGAGCTGCCATTTTGCGAGGACGTGCTAAAGAATAAAAGTCCTACATCGAATAAAAATGAAAATATAGTCCAATTTATTAGGATTTGGGCCACTTCTTTTAACAAGGTTAATTTTTAAGAAGTTACAGTAAACTGAAATAGGTGACCAACTTGAAACAAAACCTTAGAATGAAGCCACGATTACTAAAGTAAGATGCAATAAATTCAATTTAAAAATAATAAATCCTGAAGTAAAATTACTAAATCCCGTACCTAGTGTATGACTTGATCAAAGTTTGCTTGAGATTGACAAATTAACAAAGGTCATAGTACAAATCTAATACTCAGCTCAAAAAATAAAATTAAAATACGGACAGTTGTTTCGAAGATAAATAAAATAATTATCGTTTAATAGAATAAGAAGATTTTAAACAATAGATCTTAATATATTATCCTCCTTGATTTCTCTGTGAAGACTTGGTGAATGTCAAATACAAGTTGTGTTATTATCATATATAAATTTATATTTAGCCCATGTTCGATAGAAATTCAAATATAGATTTTAATATAAGTCAAAATCAATAATTAATTTTAACCACATATTAATCGGTCTTACAACTTTTCAACCACACGTTCCATCAACTTCTATCCAAATCTGTTAAAATCTAGCCCCCGTTTTGACCTCGTTGTTTGAGATTATAATTTTTGGAATAATATATTTTTTTATCCCCACCAGACAGGGGCTTAATCTCTAAACCACCATAAACATGCGCACTCATTTTTTACTTTCTATGATCTGCCTATAATTAATTTACTTACCATTGAATAGGAACCGGTCATCGCTTAATGTGACGAACCGTTAAGATGTCATTTGTTACTAAATACATATCGTTTTCAATCACTCCTGCAAACAACATGGGAAAAAAAATGGAAAAAGATCTGTTGAATAATGACTTTTTCCGTCTATAAATACATCTTCTTAGCCTGTATATTATCACAAACACTTGAAATTTAGAGTATAAAGCTATGGCTAAACTTCTTGGTGGTAACAAAACTGCCTTTCTTTCACTCTTGTTCTGCTTACTCATCCTTGCAGCCTTCGGTAGGTAGCTTAGTTAGTTGTATATCTTTGTATGTGTTAATTGTACTTGCATGCTTTCTACCGAGTTTGGAGTGGTAGAACTTAGTTGAAAAATTCAAAACGAGTTTAAATCACTTGCTTTTGATTTGCTTGCTTTCCCCACCGCCTTGTGCCCGTTTCTTGGTCAAAAACTCAATCATGATAGAAGGTGTTTGATGTTCACAATCCAAGAACAAAATATGAGTTGTTATTCTTCCAAAATCAAGCCACACACCTTGTCTATTTTTCTCTCTATGAAGAAACATGAATTTGCATTATTTCCATGTATTCTTGGTGTATTGGAAGTTGTGTTGAGGTTATAGATGGTGGGACATTGAATTTCAAAATAAAAAAGCCATTGCATGCTAATCGGGTGCGGTCAACCCTCATGGGCGACCTACCCATTTCTAACTACCCTCATCGTATTACGTATTTCTCTAGCAGCCAAATAGCACCCCACCCCCACATACCTCTACCCTAAGGCTTCATATTTCTACCCCACCCCCACATACCTCTGTTGAACCACACATTGAAAAGCTCAAGCTAATTAGATAGAATTCTTTTTCTTGTCTTGTCAAATGCATTCTATATTTGTTAGAACTTTTATTACGATATTTAGCTTAACATAATCCAATTTCTTGCCAGAGGCGCAAGTCGGGGAGGCAGCATGCGAAAGGCCAAGCAAAGGATATCATAAAAACAATTGTTTCAATAGGGATTGTAGCTCATACTGTCAGAATTACAACAGAGGTTACGGTGGTTATTGCAAGCAATACTGGGGTGGTTATTATTGCTTTTGCTACTACCGTGGATGCTGAATCCGTTCCATAATATGTAATCACTTGGTTATACTGAAACTGTTTATGTAACCTATACTAAATAAAAGCTGCCTATGTGTGATTCTGAGCAGCAATTACAATAATTATCACCAGTGAGCTGTTTCTATATCGCTATATTGCTGTTGTACTGATATATAATATAATAATGTCATATCAATTGGGATTTCTTTCCATAATATATTATGATATAACTTTATCTCGTTGGTTGTAATTGATATTTTATCTGATTATTTATTTCATTAACAATGTCCGTTGTTGTTCGACCTAAAACAATTCCATTAATGACCTAAGAGGTTCCAAGTTGAAAAATAATTAAAAACTTCATCACTGTTACTGTTCGCTAGGGAATAAAAATATAACGCTATACTTTACGTTAGTATTCACAAATCCATTAATACATTCTTATATGTTCGCATCCGTCATAAAAATATAGTCGGGGTCACAAATAAGAATATGTTTAATTCTACTCCAAGAGAGATTATTAAACAAGTTGGGAATATTGATCTTCCTAGTTGAATCATGTTGTCAATTCAAAGGTTCAAAGTTGAAGGGTGATTGATACAAGGGGGTTGGAGATTGTAATGCGTCTTTCATCAATAGATTTTTATCGAACTTGCATAAATTGCAATTTTGCATTGAATTTTATTACGCTAGGTCTTGCATTTTTAAGTAGAATAATTAGTGACAAATTAGTTATTGGCAAATCGCCAATTTTCATAGTTTTGGTTAAGGCTAAGTTTATTTGAGCTTAAACCAATACAAATTCTGTGGGTACAATATTTGAACTCAAAATTCATTTTACTACTTGTTAACAAATCATGCATTTACGGTATTTTAAACGAGACAAGTATTTTCGTAACATTTTATTCCCCAAATCTGCCACTAATTAACCACAAAGTATAGATTTTTATGTTTAGAATTTCGTACTCAATTAGTTCATATTTTGTTCAATTCGACATTCTTGAGAATTTATTTATTTATATTTGTTCTATTACGTAAGAAACTTCATCTTTAGATTAAAAATGTTTTAGTATATATTAAAATTCAAATTTCTATGAATTGGATTGAGTTATAATATATGAAAAATAAAATATGAATATGAATATTGTTGATGTTTAAATTGATAGCAAGCTAGTTTTGTCATTTACATTGGTAGATAGGAGGTTAGTTTAGACTTTTTCATTCTCCATTTTCCTCTATAAATGTTGTACGTTCCATCCGAATTTAGTTAGTTGAAATAATAACAATATTTCCCACCTAAAGTTCTTCTTCCTATCGAATTCATTCCTTGTAATTTCACATGGTATCAGAGCTTTGAAGCTTTGCTGCGATGGTGTCACGTGGATCATCTATTGAAGATCTAATTGGTGAAGATGCAAATTCTATTACCAGTCGATTAATCACAGATCCAAGCAGACCTTATTACCTCTACTATAGCGACAACACTGGTATGCAACTTATCTTTATCATGTTCATAGAGAATAACTACGCGACGTAGAGTCACGGTGTTGTCATGGCACCGAGTGTCAATAGCTAAACCTAATTTTGATGATCCACTATATAGCGCATCGAGAAGATGCAATCACGTGGTCTCTTCATGGATCATTAATTCAATCCCAATGGAGCTCTATCCAAGTGTTATGTACAAGGATTAAACTAAAGAAATATAAACTGAATTAAAATATCATTATAGCCAAGGCAATGGCCTTCGAATTTATGAAATAAAGAACCAAATTGTTTTAATTTCACAGGAGAATGGATTAGCCAATTCTGATTTCAATAGATTCAAAGGAATTTAGGAAGAGCTAGATAATTACATACCAAAATATCAGTGGTATTGATTATAAGCAAGAGGATCAAGCTATGCAGTTCCTTATGAGATTGGATGAACATTATTCTAGAGTTAGAAGTCAAATTTTGTTGATGGATCCTCTGTCCCCCGTAAATAAGGTTTTTGCACTAATTTTGCAAGATGAAAGGCAAAAATAATTTAGTACTAAGAAACAACAGAGTTTCGAGACAGCTGGCTTTACCAATAACCTGGTGCATACTTCAGATGGAAATCAAAGAAATCATAGATTTAATAAACCTCAGAGAAAGGAAAGTGATGTGATCCAAGGTACCATTACAACGAGGATAAGCTCGGAGAAAGATCCATTGAACGTCTAAGAAGGGCCGATGACTCGATCGAGGACAAAGCGAGTGAAATAGGTGATGTCATTGCTCGGTCAAGCTACGATTGATGATATGGCAATCGGGATGAAGAATGGAGCAAGTTCCAACTTGGGGTCGAGGTCAGAATCGGGATGGATCAACTTAATAGAAGCCAAGGGAGAAGGAGACGAAATGGGTAACTATTTGATACGAAGTGACCCGATTGGCCACACTTGTAGCATACACCCTTTCCAAATAGACACTCTCCTTTATACAACCTCTGACACTTAGGGCAGGGTGGGGTAAAATTGGTCATCTGTCGTCCTGTTGGTCCTGGATTATGCCTCTTATTAAATGCTTGATTCCGGTTCTGATTTTGATTGCGGTTTGGACTTTGCCACTTTCTCTTTCCCTGATATCTCTGCTCATTATGGTTACCTTGGTTCCCCACTTTCACACCGGCATAGGCTACTGCTTGAGCCTTCTTCACTCCCTCCTAGTAAGTTAGCAACTCATGTGAACTGACAATCTGCTTGACATCCAAGCGTAGACCCCTCTCGAAACGCCATGCCTTTTTAAACTCAGTCTCCACCAGATGTGGAGCATAATGTGACAGTTCCTCGAACTTCCTCTCATATTCAGTTATATCCAATTCACCATGTACCAAGCACAGAAACTCAGACTCCTTGTGATCTCTGAGGGCTTGTGGGAGAAATTTGTCCCTGATCTCAATCTTAAATTTGTCCCAAGTCAGAGCTCCTTGCTGCTCTTTACTCATTGTCCGGTATGCAGATTCCCACCAAAAACCAGCTCTTCTGACTAATATAAACTCTGCACAGCCTACCTTCTTATCCTCATCTTCTTGATGGCTTGGAGCCGCTCTTCCATTGCCAGTGGACTATCTCTGCCATCGAACGTAGGTGGGTTGTATCTCCTGAACTGTTCTATCACTGGCGTTGTAGAGTTAACTGGCTGTGGAGTTTGTCTCATCTCTTGCACCGCCATAATTAATTCCCTGATGATGTCAGCTTGAGTTGGTGGTGCCATAACCTTCATAAAATTAAAAATAGTTCTTAAAGGTTGAACTAAGTGTACCGACAACGTAGACATTGAAAGATAACTCGAAAAATGAAAATTGGAAACCAAACATCATTTCATTTATAACTCCACTTCTCTTAACGAAGGTACATGAATATGAAGGCATGTATGTCGAACAATTTTGAATAAAGTAAAATGCCAAACCTACTCTAAATTCTATCTCTCTACTCTCCTTCGGTCACACACGATTCGACTTCCGAGAACTCTCCTAGCCCTGGATCATTGTCTTCTTCTGGTTTTTCTTCTTCTTCTGGGTCTTCTTCGGGTTCCTCATCGGGATCGCCCTCAGGTACTAACACATCTTCTCACCCAGGTTCGGGCTCGAGCCTTGGCTCATGTTCTGGTTCCCCTTCAGGTGTAACCCATAAACGGTACTCAAAGTACATGGGCCAATATGCCACAAATCACGCAGAAGGCGTCATACTGTATTTCCACATTAGGGGACACTAGAGCATCTATGTATATGCTATGAGCTACCTCTGCATAGTCGCTACGAAAAGTCGAGAGTAATTGATGGATCGACAGGTGATTATTGGTCATGTAGCCATGTTGTATGGCCCGATCACGTACGATATTCATCTGCTCTATGTGTTGGGCGATTGTCCAATCGAGTCTAGGCCTAAAGCAGTCATAATCTCTAATGGATTGTTCTGCGTCACTGAGTACCTTTCTACGAATGGGTATCATGTCCTAAATCAATTATGCAAAGTCCAATTAGGCTGGGTTACTCATCTCTCTTAGTTAAAATTATGAGGACGTAAAAATTTAAAAACTTTTTCAAGTTATGCTCAAACTCGTCTTCCTAATTCGGATACATTTTCTTTTTCTTTCTTCTAAGTCTCATAAATCATTACAACAGATATCCGAAATAAGATAACGTTAAACTTCATAAACTTCTCTACCTTCGAAGTCGGCTGATCGAATGATGGCAGTGGCAACTTTTATTAATAATAATTAAATAATGTAGAATGTCTCTTTGAAAATGTCTCTTTTTTTAAAAAAATTTGCCCATCTACAAAAATGCAGATTGGCTCTAATACCACGCTGTAACGCCCCGAGTTCCGTGAACCCGAAGTGCCACGTCATCCTCAATTGTCTTGAATATAATAAAAAGAATTTGCGGAAATAACTAAATTTTAAACATCACATTTATAATTGTGAACCTCATCGGCAACAAAACTCATTTAATTAACTTAGGATAATTGATTAAACTTTAAATCTCAAGTTTTGAAATAACAGAAATGACAGAGTATGTTAATAATAATCATAATGCGTAAATTTCAAAAGTAAATAACTTCAACTATTAAATCATGCCGCCACTGCCCATCAAACTCGACCGTCTTCGAAAACTGCAAATGTCGTTAAAATAATGGAATGAGTATTTCAAAGAAATACTCAGTAAACTCATCGCCATAATTAATTTACAGAATAATTTAACACATAATTATGCAATTTATACAACGACATCATCATCATAGACTCATTTTCTTTAAAAATCATTGGCTCTTTTCAAATCATGAGGTGTGAGTAGTCTCATCTCATGCATTTAAGCATATATCTTAAGCATAACATCATCATATTATCTCATAAGAGATAGTCTCATCTCATCTCATACGTTAAACCATATAAATCATGTCAAGCATAACCACATCATTTATCACATATGAGATATTCTCGTCTTATGCATTAAAGCATATAAATCACGTAAAGTCACATAATACATGCAATTATAATTTAAACTAGGAAATAAGTCTGGAATTAGTATCTCGAAATTTTAAAGTTTTAAAATGATAAAATAAAATTTAAGGACTTAATTGGAAATTTATTAAAACTGGATTTTGAAAAGTTTAAGGACTGAAAATAGACTTTTCGAAATTAGGGGGCTGACTGTGGAGAAACAAGAACACCAAGGGTTAATTAATTTATAACTAAAACTTTGGGACCGAAATAAAATAACTTTGAAACTTGGAGCTCAAGGGGTAAATTTCCAAAATTAAAATATATACAATATATCTATATATTTTACTCCCCACCTCTCTCTCATTTTCGAGTACAAGCAGAGAGAGAGAGAGAAAGAGAGAGCCATCGACGGGGAGGGGCTTTGCCCCTTCTTCCGATTCGTGATGTCGGCGCCACTGTCGCATGGTGGCGCCGGTGTGAGTGTGCAGGCAGCTGGGGGTTTTTGGGTGTACAGACCAACGGTTAATTAGGGTTGGAGGGTTCGATTTTTTTGAGTTTCCTGGTGGCTATCCGGCTGGAAATGGGTCGGGGAACGAGGTAAGCTTATGGGTCGTGTTATTTCTAGGTATTTTGTGGCTGTTTTGTGTTGATTTTTAGGGTGAAGTGGTGGTTGTTGATTGGGTGGTGCGTGTAGCAATGTGCGGTGGTTTTGTAGCTGTCTAGGTGGCGGCTGTGGTGGTGGTGTTTGGAGATGATGGTGGTGGCGTGGTAGCTCCTGGACTGTGTGTTGGATTTCGGCTTGTGTTAGTGTGAAATTTGGTAAAGGTGGAGAGAACCCGATTGCAGCTTGTTGCAATCGGCAAAAAAAAAGGATTTGAATGGTTTCGGTTGGGATGTTGTTCGTGAGTTTCTTGTTGATGCTAGAAATCGATGTTCTAGCATCAATCGTGAATTCACTGTAAAATGGATTGAGGAAAACTTTTGGGTAAGATGAAATTTTCTTACCAAATTGGTTGGTTTGCTGCGTGAGGTGTGAGGAGGGGAAATGAATGAGAGTGTTATATGAACAATAACTTTTAGGGCACAAAATTGTAGGAGTTAAATGGGCCAAAAATTTGGGCTACAAGAATTTTCTCAATTGGATTTAAGTGAATTGGGCTAAAATAATCTAGATTCAGGCTAACAAAATTAGACTCTAAATAGTAAAGTATAGTACTCAAAATTATTAAAATTTTGGGTTTAAAAATGATAAGGAATTTGATACTTTAAAATATTCGGGGTTGGACTCGATTGGAATAGATTTAAATTCGTTTTACAACGGCTAGACGAACACACTCTCATTTAGAATTTGGGGTTAAAACTTAGTGACACGTGTTTCAAGAAAATAATATTTTTATATTATTTAAAATTCTCGGTCGCTACAATCTATATTGGCTTTTCTCATTGGGCAATGATCAAATTCCATGAAGAAATGATATTCTAACAGTTTCCCTCTTTCCCTGCAGGGCCTTTTACGTTGAAAAAACAGTTTATGGGGTTTAGATATTAAATTTTCTGGTCATATGATTTGCTGTGATTTTGTTGCTATTACTTATTTTTTGGATGCTTTTTAATTCACCTATTGGTCTTATTTTATTAAGATAGAGAGTGCGGTGCCACATGATGATAATTTATTTGTTCCTTTACTGAATGAATTATAGTTGACCTAAATCTTAAGTGATGCATACAGATCCGTAGGGCTTCATTTTGTTCCCCCTAGTTGTTCACTCATTTGATCTGGTGATATCTTCTGTTGGAATATTTTCTATTCGGAACACATATGACTCTGGAGTTCTTGGTGATGTAGAGGATCCAATGTCGATTCTACAGAAAGGATATTCTGTGACAATTGTTATAGTTGTTCTGACATTTGGTTTGGTAATATTTCTATCTACTATTGGAGCATCACCCTCACTTCCCTAGTGAATCTTGATTGAGATTGCCCATTATACTCTCTCTCTCTCTCTCTCTCCCTCTCTCCCGTTTGTGCATTTTGAATCATCATTTACATTTATTCCTAATAGGTGTCTCATGTCTTTTAATGACATTAAAAATGAGTCCCCATTCCATACACAGCTGTAACTAACATTCTAAAAGGATGAAATCATAATGTTTCAGATCTAAAAGGATCAGACTGACAGGACGGTTTCGACTTCCCAGATAGAGTGGAACATTTAAGACCATTTAGGAACTTGATTTAATGTGAATATCATTGCCCAGAGCCTAGCCTTACTAAAGCATTCTTTACATGGACAATTATCATTAAGCGGAACAGCCATACTGGCCGAATAGTAGTTCTGGAGGTTTGAAAATCTCAACGAGGGATAAGCTTCTATAATCTGGAAGATTCGATAGCAGACCAATGTCTTATTAAATGTTCTACCACTTGAGCAGATGATCTCTTATTGCTTTAACATATTCTCGTTTTTACTGTTTCACATGTGCTTTCCTCTACATCATTTTGGTATTATCTTTCACAATGACTCTTGAAAAGATCACTGGTTCAATATTTGTTGAGATGGTGTTCTCTGTCCTTTTTTTTTGCTCATCACTTGTAAATAACAATCTTTATTTGGTGCTGCAGTATAAGCCTGTTATGGATCATATTCATCTCCATTATTCTGCCTTCAAGTGTTTTTTGGAATTATGCTTTAAGTATATCTTAAAATATTGAGTGATTAAATACTCGTCCCATTGCTAAGTTAAAAGAAAAATAGGAATTGGTTCCTTACTCCCAATGCAAGAGTTTACTTTTGTTGTGTTATAAAAGTTCTTGAGAAGGTGGGTGATGCAAACTGCCTACGATGATAAATTAACACAAGTACTGGAAGCAGAACGAGATTTTGAAAAATTTAAGCCTCTACCATTTCACTATGTAGAAATATCAAGGCTTCTTTTTGATAAGTAAGTAGTTTTACAGCCGGTAAGTTCGAACTATATTCTAGTTTATTTTAATTGGTCTTGATTCATGTTTTTCATTGATGTAGTGCCCGAGAAGACATTCAGGCGGTACATATGGTTAGTCAAATAGAATTTGTATATATTTCTTCTAGCATCTGATATTTTGAGGAATTTTTGTGAGGTTTTTATTTTTGGGAAATTCATTTTTTTTTTATTTTTGGCTTTTTGCTATTCAATTAATAACTGATTTTCCACTTCCATGCAGGACTCTCATGTCTTTAATTTTCTTAACAATCTTTCCCCAATCAAGCTAGTTAAGTCTATACACGTCATGTTGGCACCATCAACTCCTTTTTTGATGCTATAGAATATCAATCCAAATTTACTGAGCATGGGAGAAAAATGTAGTATGTATTATTCCACTTTTTGTACTTATCAAAATCATGGAAAAGATGTTTTTGATGCTGGGTCGATATTTTAAATTGGAAACATGTATAATGAAATTATTTTGAATATTGCACAATGTATATGCGAGTTGAATATTGCATGGTTTAATTAGTTTCAATGCAAGAGCATATTTTCCCATTTTAATTATGATTTTTTATATTTTTTGATGTCTCGTGTCTCGTGTATTTATTGGATTTTTTATTTATGGTGAAAAGTGCAAAATCTGTAATTAGGTTGAATGTGTAGAATGAAGAATATGATTTTCGGTATCGTAATAAGCATATGTTAAAAATACGAATTAATTTTTATAAAATATTAAAATCACAACGTTGAAAAAATGCTACAAAAAGAGGTCTACCACATCGTTTAAAAAAAGCTAAAAAAATGGTCTACCGCAATGTTTGAAAAGCGCTGCAAAAGAAGCATTCAAAAAACGCTACAAAAAGGGGTCTGCCGCAACGTTCAAAAAACGTTGCAAAATGGTCTATCGCAACGTTTAAAAAACACTGCAAAAGGGAGTTTACCGCAACGTTCAAAAAACGCTGCAAAAGGGGGTCTACCGCAACGTTCAAAAAACGGTGCAAAATGGTGTACCGCAACGTTTAAAAAACGCTGCAAAAAGGGGTCTACCGCAACATTTAAAAAAGGCTGCAAAAAGTGTTTTTCGCAACGGTGAATAAACGCTACAAAAAGTCTTCCCTCAATGGCAACACCGACCTTTGCAACATGAGCTAAAACGCTGCAAAAGGTCTACCGCAGCATTTTTTGGCCGCTGTAAAAGGTCTTTTTTGGTGTAGTGAGATTGAGGAGTTCAAACTTAATATTTTTATCAATTTGAAGATTATTAACCTTACTTTTCACATGACATTTATTAGAATAATGCCCTATTTGCTTGCATTTCCAGCGAGTGACATTAGAAATTTTTAGAAATCTTTTCTTTGAAAATCTCTTTTTGGAAAAAATTTGAATAAGAAGGTTATTCAAAATTCTTTCTTCTTTTGTAAGAAGGAAAACTTTTTCTTTTCGAAGAAGGAGGAATAATTTTCTCAAGACCATATTGTTCACAAAATGATCAAAGTTCTTAAAGACTTTCAGATCTTTCTGATTTTAATTTGACTTTGAGTTTAAGATCATTGCATAGAGCTTCTTTATTGACAAAATATATAATTTCTCCATATGTAAGTTCATCATATGGAATACTTTCTTGATATTGGCTTCTAATAGAATTTCTAAACTCTTTCTCTTCTTTCCAATAGGATTGATCACAATATTCTCTTAATAAGACGGGTTAATTTCACAAACGATCACTGAACTTATCTAAAAATTACAAAATGGTCATTGTAGTTTAAAACTTCACAAACGGTCACTGAAATTTTAATTTATTTCATAAACGGTCATTAAAGGACCGTTATGATTTTAATTCAAACTTAAAGGACCAAAACACGTGGACATAGAAGATTGACCACCTTAAGTGCAAATTTATTTTAAACAAGAATACATTATATTTTTATGTGAACTAAAATAAATAAAAGTGCATTAAAAGTTAGGAAATCTATGCACGATCACACAAAAACGTAGAAAAATATTTATATCTCACATCCGAATTTATGGTCTTGTACGAATATAGGTGGAACGAGAATTAAAATATCACTTTTACAATTTTCATCTAATTTACTCCAAAGGTGGCACTTAATAGCAAGAAATTTGCACTTGAGGTGGTCAAGTTTCTATGTCCACGTATTTCCGTCCTTTAAGTTTGAATTAAAATCATAACAGTCTTTCAGTGATTGTTTGAGAAACATATTAAAATTCCAGTGACCGTTTGTGGAAGCGCATGAAATTTCAGTTACCATTTTTGAAAGTTTTAAACTTTAGTGACCGTTTTGTAATTTTTTAGGCAAGTTCAGCGACCGTTTGTGAAATTAACCCTAATAAGACACGTGCTAAGAAATGTCTTTATACCATTTAAAATCATGAAGTTTTGAACATCGAAGATTCATAAGAATTTTTGATTGTCTATTAATGACATTGGTAGGTATACCAATAAAATGTTTGATAATACTATAGATAAGGACAGAAAACTGTCATTTTCTCCAATGTTATCGTTTTGAGAGTTAATTATTCCCGCTTTTCTTCTGAACTGAGATAATTATCCCACCAATTTTTGAGCTGACCTTATATATGTTATGATTGCTATATATTTATATAAATGGCGAAGTGACTAAAAAAAGGCTCAGCTTAAATGCACCCGTTGGGACGTGCTTTGGCCCTTCAATCCCCTCGTAAAGTTAACCTCTATTCCTATTTAACCCATAGTAACCCCTATTCATTTATTTAATACATATAGACACGTGTATATCTATTTATTTAAAAGTAGCCGTTAACATAGAAATATTTAAGATTTGCTAATGATAAAAATAATTAATAATGATAATTTTAAACAGCTATTTCTTTATTCAAAGGAATATTTAAATTCATAGTAGTATTGGATATTTAAATGTTTTTTTCAATGTGTTACAAACACTTCCATGGTGCCTCGACTCAGAGGCTAAAGAGCACGGATGTTTCGATTTTGTTAGAAAAGATGGAAAGGAGAAATGACAAACCTTTTGAACTCACATTCTGCGTATGGCCTCGATCTCATAGTACTCATTAGCAAGCTTCAAGCGTCAACCTCACCTCCGCCCTAGGCTCTTCGATTTATAGGTTTTCAAAGTGGTCAGTCTTTTTCAGTCTCGGAGTCTCATCTTTGTTGGTTGAAGCGACCCCTTCACGAGGTGAGTAAGGTTTTCTCTCTCCAACAATATTGGAGTTGGGAATGGAGGTCTCTTGGGACTTTTTGGATTTAGGGGTTTTCCATTTTAATTTGGATTTTTTTTTTTTTTTTTTTTAGTTTTGAGGTTTTGAAAGTAGTTAATACGATAATAATTTAAGGATATTAATCAAAGAGTTAACCAATGAAATGTTCATTTGTCCAAAAGTCAAATCCAAGCCCAAAACTTGTCTAAATTGTCAAACCAATAGTTCACACAGATTAGGGCAAACATCCAAAATTTGGCAGGTCAAGGCCAGGGACATAACCAAGATTTCAATCTAGGAGGGGTGAAAATACGGGGAGTGGAGGGGGGCAGAACTGAAATATAATTTAAGGATTTTTTTTTTTTTTTTTTTGAGTTTTGAGGTTTTGAAAGTAGTTAATACGATAATAATTTAAGGATATTAATCAAAGAGTTAACCTATTTTTTTTTAACTAAAAGAGGATTGAAAACGACAATTTTGAGTACTAAAATAGGCAAGTCAGGTTGATTGATCAAAAAAACAATCAGTTTGTCGATACAAAAAAATATGTCCATCTATGTATCTAACGCTATACAAATTGAAAACATAAACGTTAGATGGACATCAAAAAGACAAAAAGTAAACTGCCTATCTATACAACAGATGGTAGAGATAGGTTGGACATCTGAAATTGGTCAATAAGAGAATCTAATGGAAAAGTATCAACAATCTCCTTCTCTATATACACAAGCATGGTACTGGACAAAAAAATCATCTTCCATTCTATTACGCAACCTTGTCTTAATGACACTCATAGCTGCAAATGCATGTTCTGTAGTTGCTATTGAAACTGGAAGAGTTAAGATAAGACGAATCAGTCTATCAACAAGATTATAACTCATTGATGTTCTTGTCAATGCCAACAGTTGACACACATCAGGAAGTGTTGTCAAATTTTTAAATTGAGAGTTAGGCTGAACTTTAATTTGATATAGCTCCAATTGATCTTTCAAATGCAACTTCCTTTATTTTTATTTTTCAAATGGGCTAAACAATGGGCTAGAACCAATTTTCTTTTATTTTTAATGCAACAGTGGGTAATAGATTCATAAATGGGTCATTTGCTTTTTTATTGGATTTGGGCTATTTATTTATTTAAATAACTATTGAATCTTTTATTTAGGTCTAAGATTTTTGTAAGGTTAAATTTTAAAGTGTAAGTTATTGGGTCAATATTTATTAATGAAAAAAAAATAAAAATTTCAAAATTTTGCAGGGTCGAGTCAAATTTTGGGGGGGGGGGGTGAAACTGAAAAATACATTACAAATTAACTAAGAATAATGGACCAGCGAACAATGTTGGGGGGTGGTCGCCCCCCTTGCCCCCTATCTCCGTCTATGGTCAAGGCTACAACTTGTTTGGCTCGAGTTGCTGCCCAATGGCCACAGTGGTGATGTCGTGCATATCACCTCGTTGTGTGATTGGTAGCTCCTTAAGGCATATTCTTACGCAACAATGATGTTGCTAGTGCTAGTGCTAGTGCTGTTGGTATACTGGATCCTCACCAACAGTATCGAGAGAATACCACCCATGTGTGACACTCTGCGCACGGGGCAACAACCTTTTGTCCATTGTCACACATCTTCGATGTTAAGTTTTGTTGCTTTTTTCTATCGCAAGTGTACCATATCGTCAAGTAATATAGTGGACATTTGAGTCCGGATTATCGTTCCCACGAGGACTATATTTTAGACCTTAATTAAACTTTACTCACTCCCATTTGATGAAAGTAAACAAAGAGTCATACATTAATGTGATTTTTTTATTTAAACAGTTTAACTTAATTAAAATGTATACAAATATTTGTCAAGATTTCAAACAATGGATGGAAATTGGGGACGAACAATTTCACCTATTGATCACCTTTAAGTCACAGTTCAAGATTCAGGAGCCTAATGTAGTGTTAGATTGAATCCTTCTATGGTATGCAATTTATCTATCTCAAGTTCTCATTGAACCTATTTAACTTTTTTCAATCTCATATCTCTATGTGAATCTACCTTAGTTAAACGAAATATTAGCTATAAGAATTCATGTGTGATCGCAATATTTAGTATATGTATCTCTATACGTCATACTAAATTACCGGACTTTATTGTATGGTCTAAATCTCAAACTCATCTCTCGATTCGTAAAAGATTCACAAAGTCATCAAATTAGTCATCAAGTAATTTAATGTATTAAACTCATTGTAAAATCAACACATAAACGAGAAAATACCAAGAATCTTGAATAAACGACAAATGTTTTCAAGTAGATTATATCGTTCGCCCTAATATAAAATTTAGCTTTTCATACTAAATGAAAAAGAAAAACCAAAAGGTGTTATTGAATACATCACCGGATTTTGAGTATAGATGTAGAACAAGAAATAAAGCTTGCACCAAGGTTTTCTTCTTCTTCCAATCAATGTTTCAAAGTTTGAATTCCTTGATGTTTTTCTCCTTTGTATTATGAACTTAATCTCTAGTTTTGTCTTTGTTTTCTCAATGTGTGCAACCCTCAAATTGTGTGAAATTCTTGTATTTATACTCCCCCTATACTGCTTTTCAAAAATTGGAATTTTTTGTAGGCTTTTCGCGGCCCATACAGCATAAACCTAAAATTTGCGGCGCAGCGCCTAAGCTCTATGATTACAGTGCTTCTGCATTTTCTTTTCTTCTTTTCTTAATTAGCATAGCGCCTGGGTGATATGAAAGTAGTGCCTGTGTGCTGAGATTCTGTCATTTTTTTCTTCTATTTTGGCGCTTGGGTACTCTGAGTGTGGCTCCTAGGCACCATTTTTCTTCTTCTTTTCTTGACTTTGGCTTAATTGTACATTTCAACGACCCTTTTACACCACTTCACCATACCTTTAAAACAACACTACAAAACACATCAAAAACAAAACATACTATAATCATAAAATTTGGCCATCAATTAAGTTAGATTTATATAAAATCGTGGTTAAAAGTACACTTCTCAAATCCCCCAAACTTGATGGGTTGCTAGTCCTCGAGCAAACATAAAGAAAACAAAATCAAAGAGAAAATAACACACAAATACAAATATAGTCAGATAGCTTGTAATATAGCTCAAGTTTGAGAACATTATACCATATTTATACATGACTTCAAAATCACAATACAAGAGCCAAACTTAAACTTATCCAATAAAAATGGGTGTTTTTGTGAAGAATCAAGTCTAGCACCGTACGGTCACAAGTTGGTTCAATTATCCACCCTCAATGGACAATTCTTTCCTTTTTTCGCTCGTGAGATTTACAACTCCCTAACTTGTTTTCTTTCATTCTTTAACCATGGTGTAATCCTAAAGTTTGGTTTCACTTGACAACTCCTTACACCACTCTAATTTGATTTCGTTCAACCGGCAACGTCAACAATATATTCATGTGATGATTCTCCAAATTTATGAGTACTTCAACAAACTAGTTTATACTAGGTGATTCAAACCCACTAGTTAGGCACCCAACAATGAATTCTTTTTAGCACACTTCCATAAATACTCTCTTTTTTCATCCCAATATTGACCTCACCCATTTTTCCCCATATAACGAGCTTTTAGTCGATAATGCCTCGACTTTTGAATACCAAAGGGTATCAGGTTCGAAGATACTCCTGCAAACTTACTAACTCAAGTAAAAAAGATACTGATGTGAGGAATGAGCTCAATAAGTGCATTGCTTATTTTCTACAAAAATAAAGCAAAATTTACAGGAGTTAGATCCCTAACATTTGGTCATCACCAAGCTTATACTAGAAGGCTAAAAACACTCCACAAAAATCTTTTTCACATGCACTGAATTGCCACAATCTTATATGATTTCTTTCACCAGTTATAACGCTTCAAATTATTAAGTATACGGTTAAATGATATTGTGAATCATTGGTTAAAGGATTAAGAATCTAAGTCATCTATTTAGCCTATGCATATGAACCTTCATGTTCCTGTCCGACGTTATATGTAATTAGGGCGCATAATTATTGTCACATTTCCATAGATAAGTAGAAATTTAAACTCAAGCACATGATTCATCCACAATTCATAAACTAATACATGATCTCAAAGTTATTCATCCTAGCCGACAAGGCTATCTAACTCACGCAAGCATGCAAATATTATTATTATTTTTATTATTTTTCAAATAAGCATTTAAGACATGCAAATCACACATAAGTATTTAAGTAACTAACTGATATAGGCAAGTACTAGCACTTCCCCAAACTTAAACTAAACATTGTCCTCAATGTGAAATTTTAAGAAAACAATTAAATACTTACCTTATACAAGACATTAAGTGTCGTCATCATTGGTGTCATGTTGAAGTGGGGCAGGATTTGTTGTGTAGTTTGGTAGTAGGGGAGGTTGAGGAAATTTTCTTTTCGTGTATATTGAAGCTAAAACCGCATTGAACTCATTTTGATAGTCAAATTGCTCGTACATTGTATTTTCTACAGTTGCATGGCGTGATAGTCGAAATGTCTGACAATTTATAGAACATGTTGGTTCTATAAAAAAGGACCCACTTACCCCGCACAAATACTCGGAAGTCTCGGTGTTCTCTCGTATTGGCATAAAATTCCCTAACCACTAGAATTAGAGCAGGTCGTGGCTGTTTGGCAAACTCTCTCCATTTTCCTTGTGCAATCTGCTCTATCATCAATTGTTAAAGCCTCTCTCATGTATACAAGTCTTGTGTACCACAAAGGTATTGTATCATTCGATAGCTTTGGGCACTAATGAATTTGCTCCTATCAAATGAGCTAGAAGAGGAGGCTATGGCCTTTGATCCTTTTTAGGCAGCATTGTACCTATGTAAAACAATAAGAGGAAAAATCTTAGCAAAATAGGTAACAAATATAGAAGGACGATAAAACATGACTCTAAAACTACACCAAGTTATCCAGCTTTTTCAAGCACCAAAATGTACAGAGTCCTCCTGCAAGAAATGCGCCATAAGACATAGTGTGTGATGGTGAGCAAATAGATATAGGTGGTTGGCAAGAGGATGTCCACAAATTTTATCACCAAAAACAATCCCACATCTAGATAAAACAATTCAAGGACTTGGTTATCCCTAAGTAGACATGAATGTTCACATGGACAATTTATCAAACACAAGGGAGGCAACACAATTTCCTGCAATTTCGCAAGGAGTGAATTGCCTATTTGGTCATTGAACTTTCAGCCATGTTTTCAAGGGGTCACTGAACTTTAAAAATCACCTAAATCATCATCGAACTTTGCAAAATGTTTCCACGGGATCACTAAACTTTACAAAATATTTCTTAGGAGATCGTAGAATTAGTGACCACTGGAAAATATTTTGCAAAGTTTAGTAATGAATGTAGTGATTTTTAAAGTTCAGGGACCTTGTGGAAACCTTTTATAAAGTTCAGTGATTATTTGGGTGATTTTGAAAGTTCAGTGACTCCATGGAAGCATGACTGAAAGTTCAGTGACCAAATATGCAATTCACTCATTTGGCAAGGGTTTGTGCTATAATCAAAAACCAAAACATCACATCTTCTCAAACAAAGTCATTACTCCACAATTATCCGAGTCCCATGCTCCGCACTCAAACAATTGTAAAAACATATGTAAGGAAGAAAAGTAGAAAATTTACCTTAAAATTCTCAACTTGGAGGTAAGAGAACAAATGAAATCACCACTTGCAACTATTTCAACTTGGTACCTTTGTGGTAAATGGAAAAATGAAATATATGTGATCTTGGTGAAACCGTGAAGAAGTGGGAAGAACATAAAAATTTGAGAGAGACAAACTAGGGGGAATAGTTTGGGGAAGGCGAAATTGTAAATGAGTAGGGTATTGCTTTAAGTAATGGGTAGGTTATTATATGGCTATTTATTATTAATAAATTATGTGTCGCAGCGCCTGGGCACTGCGTTACTTACTTTTCTTACACTTTCTTTTTTTTAAAAAAAAAAAAAGTGCAACGCCGGAACACTATGTTTCTAAAAAAAATTTTGAACGATAAAATAACACTTTTACCTCCCTCACTTGATGTTTTGGATTCCACTTTCCCTTTCGAGCTTATATCCACCCCCAAACTTGCAGTCGTTCCTATAAAACACGGCAAGATTGTTTTGATGAATGAAATACATCTTCCTAAAAAAACAACTAGTTATATATATAATAAGATAAGGATAGGGCTTAGGTTGCCTTCCAAGAAGCGTTTCTTTACGGTCATTAGCTAACTTTGTGCCGTGATTATTCTGGAACAGCTAGTTCAAGACTCTCTTTAGCGGTGGGAAAATCCTTCATGTAATGTTTGATGCATTGTCCATTAACCTTGAAATTTACCTTTGTTGGGTGGTGTAATTCAATTGAATCATAAGGAAACACTTGGGACACCATGAAAGGTCCATGCCATCTTTACATTATTATATGTTTGCATCCCTCATAAAAATATAGTCACGTCACAAATAAGAACATGTTTACTCAAGAGATATTATTGATCTTCCTAATTGAATTATGTTGTCAAATTCAAAGGTTCAGAGTTGAAGGGGATTGATGCGAGGGGCTTCGAGATCGTAGTGCGTCTTTCATCAATAGATTTTTATCAAACTTGCATAAATCGCAATTTTGCATTGAATTTTGTTAAGCTAGGTCTTGCATTTTTAAGTAGAATAATTAGTGACAAATTAATTATTGGCAAATCACCAATTTTCATACTTTTGGTTAAGGTTAAGTTTATTTGAGCTTAAACCAATACAATTTCCCTGGGTACAATACTAGAAGTCAAATATCATTTTACTACTTGTTAACAAACCGTGCATGTATGGTATTTAAACGAAACAAATATTTTTGTAACATTTTATTCCCCAAATCTGCCACTAATAAACCAAAAACTATAGGTTTTTTTTGTTTAGAATTTCTTACTCAATTAGTTCATATTTTGTTCAATTTGACATTGTTGAGAATTTATTTATATATTATTGCTCAGTTACATAAGAAACTTCATCTTTAGATTAAAAATGTTTTAGTATATATTAAAATTCAAATTTCTATGAATTGGATTGAGTTATAATATATGAAAAATAAAATTTTAATATGAATATGAATTCGAATGTTTTTTTTTTTACATTAGAAAGTGAAAAGATTTAGCATTTTATTTGTATTTTTTATATATGAGTTAGTTTACTGAAAGTTAAATGTGACATACTCTTTCATTTTTTTTAAAGAAATCTCACCATTTCATTTGTATTTTTTGGGTAGATATGGAAAAAATTGACAATTTTATTTGTTATTCAATGAACAATTCGATTCGATTAAAACTCAAAAAAATGAGTAATCGAATTTGAAGATTGGTCTGCTCAAATGAGCTGCCATTTTGCGAGGACGTGCTAAAGAATAAAAGTCCTACATCGAATAAAAATGAAAATATAGTCCAATTTATTAGGATTTGGGCCACTTCTTTTAACAAGGTTAATTTTTAAGAAGTTACAGTAAACTGAAATAGGTGACCAACTTGAAACAAAACCTTAGAATGAAGCCACGATTACTAAAGTAAGATGCAATAAATTCAATTTAAAAATAATAAATCCTGAAGTAAAATTACTAAATCCCGTACCTAGTGTATGACTTGATCAAAGTTTGCTTGAGATTGACAAATTAACAAAGGTCATAGTACAAATCTAATACTCAGCTCAAAAAATAAAATTAAAATACGGACAGTTGTTTCGAAGATAAATAAAATAATTATCGTTTAATAGAATAAGAAGATTTTAAACAATAGATCTTAATATATTATCCTCCTTGATTTCTCTGTGAAGACTTGGTGAATGTCAAATACAAGTTGTGTTATTATCATATATAAATTTATATTTAGCCCATGTTCGATAGAAATTCAAATATAGATTTTAATATAAGTCAAAATCAATAATTAATTTTAACCATATATTAATCGGTCTTACAACTTTTCAACCACACGTTCCATCAACTTCTATCCAAATCTGTTAAAATCTAGCCCCCGTTTTGACCTCGTTGTTTGAGATTATAATTTTTGGAATAATATATTTTTTTATCCCCACCAGACAGGGGCTTAATCTCTAAACCACCATAAACATGCGCACTCATTTTTTACTTTCTATGATCTGCCTATAATTAATTTACTTACAATTGAATAGGAACCGGTCATCGCTTAATGTGACGAACCGTTAAGATGTCATTTGTTACTAAATACATATCGTTTTCAATCACTCCTGCAAACAACATGGGAAAAAAAATAGAAAAAGATCTGTTGAATAATGACTTTTTCCGTCTATAAATACATCTTCTTAGCCTGTATATTATCAAAGGACATCATAAAAACAATTGTTTCAATAGGGATTGTAGCTCATACTGTCAGAATTACAACAGAGGTTACGGTGGTTATTGCAAGCAATACTGGGGTGGTTATTATTGCTTTTGCTACTACCGTGGATGCTGAATCCGTTCCATAATATGTAATCACTTGGTTATACTGAAACTGTTTATGTAACCTATACTAAATAAAAGCTGCCTATGTGTGATTCTGAGCAGCAATTACAATAATTATCTCCAGTGAGCTGTTTCTATATCGCTATATTGCTGTTGTACTGATATATAATATAATAATGTCATATCAATTGGGATTTCTTTCCATAATATATTATGATATAACTTTATCTCGTTGGTTGTAATTGATATTTTATCTGATTATTTATTTCATTAACAATGTCCGTTGTTGTTCGACCTAAAACAATTCCATTAATGACCTAAGAGGTTCCAAGTTGAAAAATAATTAAAAACTTCATCACTGTTACTGTTCGCTAGGGAATAAAAATATAACGCTATACTTTACGTTAGTATTCACAAATCCATTAATACATTCTTATATGTTCGCATCCGTCATAAAAATATAGTCGGGGTCACAAATAAGAATATGTTTAATTCTACTCCAAGAGAGATTATTAAACAAGTTGGGAATATTGATCTTCCTAGTTGAATCATGTTGTCAATTCAAAGGTTCAAAGTTGAAGGGTGATTGATACAAGGGGGTTGGAGATTGTAATGCGTCTTTCATCAATAGATTTTTATCGAACTTGCATAAATTGCAATTTTGCATTGAATTTTATTACGCTAGGTCTTGCATTTTTAAGTAGAATAATTAGTGACAAATTAGTTATTGGCAAATCGCCAATTTTCATAGTTTTGGTTAAGGCTAAGTTTATTTGAGCTTAAACCAATACAAATTCTGTGGGTACAATATTTGAACTCAAAATTCATTTTACTACTTGTTAACAAATCATGCATTTACGGTATTTTAAACGAGACAAGTATTTTCGTAACATTTTATTCCCCAAATCTGCCACTAATTAACCACAAAGTATAGATTTTTATGTTTAGAATTTCGTACTCAATTAGTTCATATTTTGTTCAATTCGACATTCTTGAGAATTTATTTATTTATATTTGTTCTATTACGTAAGAAACTTCATCTTTAGATTAAAAATGTTTTAGTATATATTAAAATCCAAATTTCTATGAATTGGATTGAGTTATAATATATGAAAAATAAAATATGAATATGAATATTGTTGATGTTTAAATTGATAGCAAGCTAGTTTTGTCATTTACATTGGTAGATAGGAGGTTAGTTTAGACTTTTTCATTCTCCATTTTCCTCTATAAATGTTGTACGTTCCATCCGAATTTAGTTAGTTGAAATAATAACAATATTTCCCACCTAAAGTTCTTCTTCCTATCGAATTCATTCCTTGTAATTTCACATGGTATCAGAGCTTTGAAGCTTTGCTGAGATGGTGTCACGTGGATCATCTATTGGAGATCTAATTGGTGAAGATGCAAATTCTATTACCAGTCGATTAATCACAGATCCAAGCAGACCTTATTACCTCTACTATAGCGACAACACTGGTATGCAACTTATCTTTATCATGTTCATAGAGAATAACTACGCGACGTAGAGTCACGGTGTTGTCATGGCACCGAGTGTCAATAGCTAAACCTAATTTTGATGATCCACTATATAGCGCATCGAGAAGATGCAATCACGTGGTCTCTTCATGGATCATTAATTCAATCCCAATGGAGCTCTATCCAAGTGTTATGTACAAGGATTAAACTAAAGAAATATAAACTGAATTAAAATATCATTATAGCCAAGGCAATGGCCTTCGAATTTATGAAATAAAGAACCAAATTGTTTTAATTTCACAGGAGAATGGATTAGCCAATTCTGATTTCAATAGATTCAAAGGAATTTAGGAAGAGCTAGATAATTACATACCAAAATATCAGTGGTATTGATTATAAGCAAGAGGATCAAGCTATGCAGTTCCTTATGAGATTGGATGAACATTATTCTAGAGTTAGAAGTCAAATTTTGTTGATGGATCCTCTGTCCCTCGTAAATAAGGTTTTTGCACTAATTTTGCAAGATGAAAGGCAAAAATAATTTAGTACTAAGAAACAACAGAGTTTCGAGACAGCTGGCTTTACCAATAACCTGGTGCATACTTCAGATGGAAATCAAAGAAATCATAGATTTAATAAACCTCAGAGAAAGGAAAGTGATGTGATCCAAGGTACCATTACAACGAGGATAAGCTCGGAGAAAGATCCATTGAACGTCTAAGAAGGGCCGATGACTCGATCGAGGACAAAGCGAGTGAAAGAGGTGATGTCATTGCTCGGTCAAGCTACGATTGATGATATGGCAATCGCGATGAAGAATGGAGCAAGTTCCAACTTGGGGTCGAGGTCAGAATCGGGATGGATCAACTTAATAGAAGCCAAGGGAGAAGGAGACGAAATGGGTAACTATTTGATACGAAGTGACCCGATTGGCCACACTTGTAGCATACACCCTTTCCAAATAGACACTCTCCTTTATACAACCTCTGACACTTAGGGCAGGGTGGGGTAAAATTGGTCATCTGTCGTCCTGTTGGTCCTGGATTATGCCTCTTATTAAATGCTTGATTCCGGTTCTGATTTTGATTGCGGTTTGGACTTTGCCACTTTCTCTTTCCCTGATATCTCTGCTCATTATGGTTACCTTGGTTCCCCACTTTCACACCGGCATAGGCTACTGCTTGAGCCTTCTTCACTCCCTCCTAGTAAGTTAGCAACTCATGTGAACTGACAATCTGCTTGACATCCAAGCGTAGACCCCTCTCGAAACGCCATGCCTTTTTAAACTCAGTCTCCACCAGATGTGGAGCATAATGTGACAGTTCCTCGAACTTCCTCTCATATTCAGTTATATCCAATTCACCATGTACCAAGCACAGAAACTCAGACTCCTTGTGATCTCTGAGGGCTTGTGGGAGAAATTTGTCCCTGATCTCAATCTTAAATTTGTCCCAAGTCAGAGCTCCTTGCTGCTCTTTACTCATTGTCCGGTATGCAGATTCCCACCAAAAACCAGCTCTTCTGACTAATATAAACTCTGCACAGCCTACCTTCTTATCCTCATCTTCTTGATGGCTTGGAGCCGCTCTTCCATTGCCAGTGGACTATCTCTGCCATCGAACGTAGGTGGGTTGTATCTCCTGAACTGTTCTATCACTGGCGTTGTAGAGTTAACTGGCTGTGGAGTTTGTCTCATCTCTTGCACCGCCATAATTAATTCCCTGATGATGTCAGCTTGAGTTGGTGGTGCCATAACCTTCATAAAATTAAAAATAGTTCTTAAAGGTTGAACTAAGTGTACCGACAACGTAGACATTGAAAGATAACTCGAAAAATGAAAATTGGAAACCAAACATCATTTCATTTATAACTCCACTTCTCTTAACGAAGGTACATGAATATGAAGGCATGTATGTCGAACAATTTTGAATAAAGTAAAATGCCAAACCTACTCTAAATTCTATCTCTCTACTCTCCTTCGGTCACACACGATTCGACTTCCGAGAACTCTCCTAGCCCTGGATCATTGTCTTCTTCTGGTTTTTCTTCTTCTTCTGGGTCTTCTTCGGGTTCCTCATCGGGATCGCCCTCAGGTACTAACACATCTTCTCACCCAGGTTCGGGCTCGAGCCTTGGCTCATGTTCTGGTTCCCCTTCAGGTGTAACCCATAAACGGTACTCAAAGTACATGGGCCAATATGCCACAAATCACGCAGAAGGCGTCATACTGTATTTCCACATTAGGGGACACTAGAGCATCTATGTATATGCTATGAGCTACCTCCGCATAGTCGCTACGAAAAGTCGAGAGTAATTGATGGATCGACAGGTGATTATTGGTCATGTAGCCATGTTGTATGGCCCGATCACGTACGATATTCATCTGCTCTATGTGTTGGGCGATTGTCCAATCGAGTCTAGGCCTAAAGCAGTCATAATCTCTAATGGATTGTTCTGCGTCACTGAGTACCTTTCTACGAATGGGTATCATGTCCTAAATCAATTATGCAAAGTCCAATTAGGCTGGGTTACTCATCTCTCTTAGTTAAAATTATGAGGACGTAAAAATTTTAAAACTTTTTCAAGTTATGCTCAAACTCGTCTTCCTAATTCGGATACATTTTCTTTTTCTTTCTTCTAAGTCTCATAAATCATTACAACAGATATCCGAAATAAGATAACGTTAAACTTCATAAACTTCTCTACCTTCGAAGTCGGCTGATCGAATGATGGCAGTGGCAACTTTTATTAATAATAATTAAATAATGTAGAATGTCTCTTTGAAAATGTCTCTTTTTTTAAAAAAA